>CM023484.1:124199696-124620657 GCA_013339685.2 Hyalomma asiaticum
TACTAAGGTACAGCACGCGTCCCCTTCGTCGGCTTCAGTCATCTCGACGCTCGATTGGCTGAAGCCAGAACAGTCATCTGTACTTGTGTCTCACCAACGTGTTGACCCCTACTGCAGAACCATTGTAGGACGCCTCCAAGGTTCTTCTTTACCTCTCAATGCCCGACTTCGTCGACAACTTACACAGTTCAGGCTTCACGATGGGGCTTTACAACGCTACATTTATCATGTCGATGGTAACAAATGGGTCCCGGTCGTACCTCGTTCCTTGCAACGCGAGGTGCTCGCAGCTTTTCACGATGATCCGACTGCAGGTCATCTAGGCTACCACAAGACTTACGACAGAATCCGAAGTCGCTGTTCCTGGCCTGGCCTCTCCACAGCCGTTTCCAAGTACGTCGCATCCTGTGTCCGTTGCCAGAGCCGCAAGCGACCAACTACTGCTCCTTCGGGCCTCTTGCAGCCTCTTCCTTGCCCGGCGTCGCCTTTCGAAGTCGTCGGCATAGACTTGTACGGCCCTCTTCCGAAGACCCCTACTGGCAACCGCTGGATTGTCACGGCCGTTGACCATCTCACGCGCTACGCTGAGACAGCCTGTCTGCAAACTGGCACTGCCGCGGAAGTCGCGGATTTCTTCCTACGCAACATCTTTTTGCGTCATGGCGCTCCGCGTGTTCTCCTCAGTGACCGTGGCAAAGCTTTTCTCTCGTCCGTTCTTGCTGAAGTCCTGCGTGCCTCAGGCACCATTCACAAGACCACGTCGAGTTATCACCCGCAGACCAACGGCCTGACAGAGCGTTTCCACCGTACTCTGTCGGACATGCTCGCAATGTACATCGCCCCCGACCACACGAACTGGGATGCAATCCTCGCGTTCGTAACATTTGCCTACAATATGGCCACGCAACGCACCACTGGCTTTTCTCCATTCTTCCTCGTCTATGGTCGCGCACCAAGTTTCGCTCTAGACGTGTCATTCCTGTCGGCTTCTATACCCTCAGCAGCTCCTTTCTCTGAAGAATTTCTCTCTCGGCTTGCGGACTGCCGTCACCGCGCCCGTATTAACACCGACATTTCCCAGGAGGCACGGAAGTGCCGCTACGATTCTGGTCACCGTGCTGTGACTTTTTCTCCTGGCGATGAGGTGCTTCTTTGGACTCCCGTGCGCGCTACAGGCTTATGTGCAAAATTAACCAGTCGTTTTATTGGACCATACACAGTCATTGAACAGACATCCCCAGTGAATTACCGCGTCTCGCCCCTTACGTCCCCATCTGACCACCGTTGCCGAGGGACAGAAATTGTGCACGTTTCTCGCTTGAAACCATATATAACGGAGAGTTTCGTAATTCCTCAGCGCGGCCAGGCGGCCGCTTCTATCGCGGGAGGGAATTAGTGTGAGCTCAACATATGACTGGCTCTTCTTCATCTCTGCACATCATCATCACGTGTACATTTTCCCCCATCAACATCGATCATCATCAGCTACTTGGCTCGCTCTCCATCTTGGTCGCCATAGATCGAGGCTCGCCGAGAATAAAAGTAGTTGCTCAGACTATATTATTTTTAGTAGCGCGAGCGTTTCCTTCGAAAGAGGTAATGAAAGTACTCGGAGTCAATTATTATCTCACGTCCAATGCTTTAAACTAGCAGTCAAGCAAAACGGGCAAGCCACAATAATATTAGTTTTTTGTGCGCCTGGTTTGGCTCCGCATCATCAGGTGTCGCCACCAGCGCCGCTGGTCACGTACACTTTCCCGGTAAACCGGTATCTGTAAACGTGAAGAAGTTTACGGAGAAGCTAAAACTCTCTAATGTTAGATTAAACGAGCACCGCACCGAGACCGCAAATAAGCTGCCGAAGGCAGTGGCGCAGCATTTTAATATGACAGGTCATAATTTTGACGAACTAAAACTCTACATACTTCAGGGAAACTTCCGCTCGCCGAGGGACAGAAAATACAGGGAATCGTATCTCATATACAAGTTCAATTCTCTCCAGCCTACAGGCATAAACCTTTCAAATGGAACCCTTGAGTCCATTAGATACGGGGGGGGGGGGGGTCACAAGGACGTCCAAAGGTTAAGGTATGCACAAGCTAACAATGTTTCTCCCAGAAAGTCTACTTTCAGGTGCGGAGCCCCCATCCAGTTCGAAGAGGACAACAGTGCTATACAGTGTGGTTACATTTTTAGCAACAAGCTTTCGGTGTAGAAGGATGGTCATGTGGGTGCACACTTTCCCATCTGGTGCACACTTTCCCATCTGCGTCATGGCATCACGTGGGTTGTGGTCATTGCTTTAAACATGGGTGTGTTACTAAATAAAAATATAGTTGTGAGACAGCGCTGTGTTTGTGTTCCTTCCTTCTTTATGTCCTCGTGGTTTGCGCTGACCATCAATATGCATAAGCTTTCGGTGAAATGCACTGCGGGTGCGGCGCAGGTGGTGCGGGATGGAGAGGGGACACATGCCATAAAACCGATGCCTGTTCCGAGCATGCGTTCCTTTTTTCATCCTGCAGTCTAGCCCTGTGCACACAATGTATTTCCAAGATATGTACAACGAGCGAATTCTCTGGAAGCTTTGGAAGCAACCTCAAGAAAGTGGCGACTAGGCATAATGTGCCTATCGTCATATCAGTGCCGAAAAAGCCGTCGAAGGTTTGTGCGCGCATAGCTGGCGAGGTAAAAAAGAAAGCGTCTTGTGGGAAAAAGCCCATCTGGCCCTACAGAGATTGTGCGGAGGCAGTCGTCTATGAGTTGCCACTGAGCTGCGGGAAGTCATATATCGGACAAACGAGCCGGTGTGTCAACGACAGGGCACGTGAGCATGAGCTGTCGCTCACAAATTATCGGCACGCGCATCTTCCGGCGCACTGCGCGGTGTGCGAATGTGTGCCTATGTTCTCTGAACTGAAGGTACTGGGCCGTAGCAGGGATACCGTGGCACGCGAGCTTTTGGAGGCTTTTTACATAAAAAAGAAAGGTACCGATTGTGTTAGCCAGAGTGAGATTCCTTATTGTAGCAGAAAGGTGGAAAGGGGGACGGGAGTGCACGATAACTCTCTCTGGAGAGGACACCTCAACCGGTACACTCAAGGGGAAGGGGGTATGAAAGAATAGGAAGGAAGGAGGGAGTGGAGGAAGGCAGTGGGTTGACTGCATGTGTTGACTGGCAGCTCGGACGGGCTCCCCAGATTGCCTTCAAAAGGTTGGTTCTGTCGATTCTTCGCCCTTGCGCCTCCCACTATGTTGAATCTGAAGGCTTTGAGACTCACCCGGATGTGTTGATTCGGGATTTGGAGCAGCAGTTTTCTCATTTTTGAGTCCTCATTCCGAGCTGCCCGTCACCGCCATTCATGCCTGGCTCATACCCGCTACGGCGAAATGGCTGAACAAGGCCCAGTCGAGTCCGAACGCGTGTCTCCAGCTCCTGGAGATTCGCCGCGTTCGGGCGGCTCTGTCTTTTCCGCCGACGGAGACAGGACGCTAATCGGAATACCCCCAATCAATTTAGGCTTGCAGATGCAGAGTGCTCATGTTGCTGCCCCGTCGGGTGTCCCAGCGCCGCCGCCTGCCGCCCTGCCATCAGGCAGTATGTTTCCAAACAACGAGCCCGGCGAAGAAGTCACACAGGCTGCCTTTCATCGAGCCATCAGTTACCAAAAGGACATCACAGACCTTCTCTTTGATCCGGCTTGCAAGGTAACTAACACACAACGTTCTAAGATCATCGCTTTGCTACGCAGCATCCTCCAAGAATGCGCTGACATTCGGGCCGTGGCGGCGAGGCAGCCGGGACGGGTAGATGAACTCCGTTACCAACTCGCTCGACCCAGTACTGTCTCTACGGCTGTGCCTGGAGTCATCAACCTTGCTCATCCTGTCCCTGGTCCATCTTATGCGTCCGTTCTTGCGGGCAAGCCCAATAGCGACCACGTCGCCTCGCGGATGACCGCTCCGTCGACACTACCACCTCATACGGTACCTCCTGATGACAGCCACTTGCCAACAACCAGGCAAGAACATGCATTTCTTATGTTTCTAACACCCCTTCAACCTTCAACATCGCCGGCCAATGATGTATTCCGACTTATCAAATCCAACATTGATCCTGCAAAAGAGAAGATCGGCTCAGTGACGCTCCGTAAGACTACGTATGGCTTAACAGTCTTCACTAATGACGAACAAACAATAATGAACTTTAAAAGAGCAATCGAAAATAACACCCTGACAAGCACGTCCATTTCTGTTCGGATCCCACAAAAACGAATGCCACGAATTAAACTTACAGGCGTCGACACGGACGTTGCGGTAATGACACTGGTTCAGTGTCTTAATCAACGCAATGATGGCCTTGATCTGAACCCACAAACGTGCCGTCCAATTACCTCATACCGCGAACGATCAGGCAATTATACACATGTACTGGAGGTCGACCACTCTGCCTATCGACAACTCTTAGCCCGTGGCCGGGTAATGCTTGGATGGACCATGGTGCACGTCAGTGAAGATCTGCACATCCCACTCTGCACGTACTGCGCCTCCTACGGACACACAAAGAGGACCTGCCCAGTATCCGGACCGCAAGACAAACTTGTCTGTACCAAGTGCGCTGCAAATCATCCTGCGGAGCGGTGTGCGGTGCGGGCGGGGGATCCGGCGGCGCAGTGCAGTGAGTGCGTCAGGCAATCTAGACCAAACAACCATCCTGTGGGTGATCATACGTGCCCCGTACTGCAGGAAAGGGTTGCCCGCCTCAGGGCGAGAACTGACTATGGATAGCATAGAAGTGCCAGCATGGTTGGGGGGGCGCAGCGACTCACATAGCACGTTACAATACAACTTATGCGGTCTGAAGCACAGGTTCTCAATTACAATTTTATTATTCAATTTCAAAGTACCTTTTAGTGAGCCGCTGCGCCCCTCCTCTGGTTGCGAGCACAATGCAAAGTGTCTTGACTCTGTGGCTTACTGTGCCTGTATTTCACCTTCCATGTCACTTACTACATGTTGCTGTTTACGTCAAATCCAAACGCATCCACAATTTCACGTACTTCACGCCTCACCTACATTACACATGACAACAAATGGCTAACAACCAACCTCTAAATTTCATTCAGGCGAATCTCGACCACACCTCCGCGGCAACCAAAATACTCATCGAAACCATGTGTCACGGCAATTACAATTTTGCATTTGTGAGCGATCCTCACCTACGCGCAGGCACGGTACAAGGCATACCGCACACGATTAGAAAATTCCACGCTCCACTAAACCCTCGTGTAATGATTTTAGCACAATTAAACACATATGATTACTTCCCCTTTCACCTATCAGAACACATTGTGATGTTAAAGTGTCAAAGCCGTGACCATTCACTTACAAGAGTTGCGATGCGGGCTTGTTGGTGGTTCATATTAAACGTAATTTGATGTAGCGCAAAAAACAAGACACGGAACTTGACAGAGACTTGGCTTGTCGTCTCGAAGGAACAAATGTGAAGAAAGTTTTTCGTTATGTGGATGATTTTATTATTTTTATCGACAGCTCGTGGGAAAATTTCAAAAGTGCTAGCACCAATGTGTTGGATGTGTTTCGCGTTGGTCTTAAGCCGCTTGAAGTGACTGTTGAGTGGCCGATTGATGGTAGCATTAGGTTTTTAGATTTAAGACTCGTTTGTTTTGACAACCGGCTATGCTGGTGCTATGACCCACGTGCTCAAAAAGCCTTGCTCCCATTTCATTCGAATCATTCAAAACTAACCAAGAGAGGTATTGTGACGACATGCCTCAGTAATGCATTGAACAAGTCATGTGCCCACTTAACTAAGCAGAGCTTCCATAATCAGATCATACGATTGCAAGAATCTGGCTATCCAGATCATGTTTTAGTTTCTGTTGTAGAAAAAGAGCTAAAAAGAATTCGCGGAAGTGCAAAGCATGCTAACGCTCATCATCACAGAACGGCAGAAATTAGACGCACGGCCGTAATTCCATATGTTCACCAGTTGTCCCATAATCTTAAGAAGGTAGCTGTACGTGACAATATTAGGGTGGTATTTTCTGTGCCCGATAAACTCGGGAAATTGTGTTCATTGACTAATCCATCTAGAAGGCAAAAAGTTATGTGCACAAAAAAGCATACAAACAATTTTGGTGTTGAGTGCAAGACGTGTGTTATTTATTGTATTCCGTTCTCGTGTGGGAAACAATATGTCGGCCAAACTAGCAGGTGCGTGAATGAACGGTTGAAAGAGCACAAGTACAAGTCGAGTAAATTGCCACCTGAAGGGTTTCTTGCTCTCCACGTTCATGCATGTGGTTGCCGGCCTTTGTTCCAGAACACTATCATCGTTGGTCGACATAAGGATGAGATCACGCGTCTAATCGTGGAAGCGGAACGTATCGATCCACTTGGTGATTTGTGTATTAGTAAGCCTTCGATAGCTTTGTCACATAAGGAACTGGGTTTTCTGCGTAAGCGGTGATAGATGGTGTTCTACGTTCTGATTTCGTTTTTGATGTGTGGCACTGTTGTTGCTTTTATCTGAGTGATCCCACGTGCTGACCTTTGTGCTTGGCGATTATGGTTTATAAGCGGTCTGATTTTGAAAATAAACTTGTTGTTGCTAGTAGCGCTGTGTGGTGTCCATATGTGCCTTCTTGTTGTCCGTGTCTTGTTTTTTGCGCTACATCAAATTACGTTTAACATTCACTTACATTAATTGCGATTTACCTGCCTCCTCACAGACCCGCAGACCCCTTTCTCGGCGAACTCCAAACCTGTATATCCCGCTGCACAGACGCTCAGTACGTAATTGCCGGTGACTTTAATGCGAAACACCCTCTTTGGGGACCTGGCCCGTCAGACTTTAGAGGGTCACAGGTTCTTAATTTCTCAATCGCCAATAATCTGACTATATTAAACGACCCTTCATCTTCCCCAACGTTTCAGACAGCATACGCAGAAACCTGGATAGACATTACTTTAGCATCACAAGCACTAACATCCGCAGGTTACTCATGGACGGTATTAGATAAGCCAACTCTTTCCGATCACAATTACATCTCATTCTCTTTCACTAACATTCTGTCGCTACAACCAAAACGTTTAACGAATTACGCTCGACTGCAAATATTGCGCGAACTAAAAGACATGCCCTGGTTTCAAAAAGTAACACAATGTCACATCGCTTGCCCAGACACATTAGACAGAATCATCACACAATTTTATACCATATGCGAACGCTTAGAAAACCGCTACTCTCGGAACCCCAAAGCAAATGTACCATCAGGTAAGGGCTGGTGGTCCCCTGACTTAAGTATTGAAAGGAAGCGTGTCCGTGCTTTACGACGCCGTAAACAACGCGCTAAAGTGCCCTCTCTACGCGACTATTATCAAAAAGAATATGCCTCTGCGTTCCAACAATATAAATCGAACATTTCTAAAGCTAGAGACTTATTTGACAAGGACATTTACACATCCGCTACTAAGAAACATCTTTTCGGAGACCATTTTAAACTGCATTTTCAAAAACAACACACAGCAACGAGCTTACCATCATTAAAATGCCCTAGCGGTACAATGACGACTTCCGTCAACGAATCAGCTCGCCTCCTACTAGACACACTGATTGCCGAAGATAGCCCCCTAACTGACACCCCGATTCATTACCAGATGCGCGAAATTCACAAGTCCGAGTACCCCTGGAAAATTTTAGATCTTCCTTTCTCTCAGAACGAAGTCGAACATGCTGTAATGTTAATTAACACACAGTCGGCACCAGGATTGGATAATTTAACCGGAATATTTGTAAAGCAACTTTAACAGTTACATCCACAGTTCTTTTATTTTGTCTTCAATACAGCTCTCAGAATAGGGCATTTCCCTACACCATGGCGTAACGGTAAAATCACTTTCATCCTCAAACCTGGAAGGCCCCCTCAGGATCCAAAATCATACCGACCTATTGTAATGAATTCAATATTCGGTAAAGTGCTGGAACGACTACTAAATTCCCGTTTATACTATTTCCTCCATACCAACCACCTCATCCATGAAAATCAGTTCGGCTTCACCAAGACACGCAGCGCAGCACTAGCTCTTTATCAATTACGACAATACCTAGAGTACTATAAATCCCGCAAACAGCCAGTTCTCCTCATCTCTTTAGATTTTGTCGGGGCCTTTGATAGTGTATGGCATATAGCTCTGCTCAACTTCTTTAGAAAACACCGATGCCCGAAAAACCTGTACCTTTTACTGCAGTCGTTTCTCACAAACCGCACCATCACATTCCCATTCAACACCGGCAGAGAAACAGCATCTCCATCGGTGGGTAGCCCACAGGGCTCCCCCATCAGTCCCCTCCTTTGGAATGTTATCATACATTCCCTCCTAGACATAAACCTACCCCATAACGCACACATACAAGCCTATGCAGACGACACCATCATATTACTTCCTGGAACCTCCCAATTGGACTTTAAAAACAACGTCACCCGCATTTTACAACCTGTAGAGGAATGGGCAAAGCTACAAAAGGTAACTATCAGTTCAGACAAATCTCACTACACGTTCTTCAACAACGGACACAAAGGCACATCAAGGCGCCGTCCCTCCGTTAGGTTAGACGGTGCCTTTCTAAAACACAAATCATCAGTTAAGCTCCTTGGCGTTGTGTTTGATACAACACTTAATTTTCATTCCCACATCGAATATCTGAAAACTAAAGCCGAAATATTCACTGCACGATTCCTCGCATTTCTGCGTTCCCAACATAATCTGAACAGCATGCTCATTCGCCGGCTATACAGACAGGTCCTACTTCCCTCACTCACTTATGCATCGCCAGCGTGGTGGCCTTCCCACCCTACACGCTTCCTAAGAGACCGCGTATTATCACTTCAACGATCAGTCTTAATATCTATCACAGGCTCGTTTCATACAACCAGAACGTCAGCATTACAAATAATCGCTAACACTCCGCCCTTAGATTTAGAACTCACCCGCCTAGCAGCAGAATTTTCTCTCTTTACACAAAAGATAGTCACGCCTTATGGCACACGTACACTAAATCCCGACCACATCCAGCGTGACATTGCACCCTGTCTTTATCACCCCAGCCTAAAACACAGATTTTCCTTTACTGAACTTGACCGCTCCCAGCACGACGACGCCTTCCGCCTACCCGTCCTGCACGCATATACGGACGGTTCCTTTACCTCCATTTCCGCCGGCTCAGCATACATAATACTGGATAACCAAACTCGCATTTTGAAGGCCGAAAAATATAAAATAACACATGCATCTGGCGCCTACACAACCGAACTTATGGCTGTCACCGAATGCCTACAGTACATCAGCACGCTACACACTCAAACCCCTTTTCACCTGTACACAGATTGCCTTTCTTTACTACGTAAACTTGCAAGCCTTAACGATAATGACGAGAGGGTGATAGCCATCAAAAACATTCTTTATCAGTTTCAAACACAAGGCATATTTTTCCGGTTATTTCACGTCCCTGGTCATAAAGGCATACTAGGAAACGAATTGGCAGACAGACTAGCAACTTCAGCAATGCGTTTTGGGTCTGAGAGGATGGCTACATACTCAATCCGCACCGTTCGGTCCGAATTATACAAAATTATGGTTTCTCATTGGCACGCATATTGGCAAACAGAAGGGCCGAACACGTCGTTATTTCACTGGATAAATAGCGTCTACAAAATTCCGAAATGGTTTCCACCTAATCGGAAGTTAACTCATCTAATGACTGGTCACGGCCATTTCCAATATTACCTCAAGCGATTTAATATAACCATGTCTGACCGGTGTGCATGCACAAAAATATGCGTAGCCGATCTGCATTACTTCAACGATTGCCCACGAACGCTACACGTCACTCAACACTTACGACGCCGCACAGATCCAACAATATCACACGCACACTTCCCAAGATATCTACTAGAAAAAAAAACGCGTGCATACTTAATACAGCTAGTTAATATAATGCGTGAATCGGCGGTTGTCATACCAACCCCCACCCACTATGCAGACATTTCTGAGACATAACTGGATACCTCATCGAAACTTCCCAACCACACGTCTACCGCTCGCATACATTTTCCTTACAACTCATCCGACACTGCATGCTCAACGTTATAGTTGCAATTACGCCAAAAAAAAGGCGAGGTTACCTCGGCAGCTATGACGTGAGCATCAACTTTTCAACACACATAGACCCATTGTTCATGTCATCCTATTGATATGACAAAACCCGCCTTAGGTATCTGCGCAGACCTTTTTTCATCGCAGGTTTCACCTCCTCTTTGCTCCAACCGAATGCTTCCGCCTCAATCTCCAGATCATGCCTACAGGTCCGCCATGCAAGGCTGAAGCGCCTGGCTCGAGTTGTGGCTTGCACTACGTCGTCGGTCACGGAACTTTAAACTACACCTACCAGTGCACTCCCGCTTTCCCCTTGTTACAAGGACGCTCTTGCTGCTGGAAGCTCTCACTGCTACGCAGTACTTGGCACTAACATTACCACGGTCTTCATCTCCTGCCTTTATTATAGAAGGAAAAGCCCTGCAGGCCTTGCTTCCGAATACATACATTTTTTTTTTCAATTGGCTTTTCCACAAAATTTTCTTTTTGGGAACACTTCCCCTTATTTCTTTATGGTGCGATTGGCTTTAAGCCCGATATACCTTCTGGTGGCGCGGGCTACCCCCACTTTATTTTAATTTTTTTTCCATACCAGGGGGACAAATTTAACACATACACACCACGCAAGTCCCACCGAGTCAAAGCCAGCAGGGAGCGAGCTGTCGAGCGGGTTAAAACCGCCCGGTCAGCCCGGAGTCCTCGATGAAGATGAGGACTGCGGCGAGAGCGGCGCGTCGACGTTCGGAGCAGTCTGATGGAAAGAGCACGTCTTGCACCGTGGCACAGGGCAGCCCGAGGTTGCGGTAGCGAGCGCGCAGCTGTAGAAGGCAGGACACTCGCACAGGAGGTGGGAGAGTGTTTCATCTTCTCCGCAATCGCGGCACGCGGTAGGGGAGAAACCGCGGAGTCGATGGCGGCGCTCCGCTGGCCAAACACCTCCGTTGCGCATGGCGAGGAGGAGAGTGCGATCTTGCCGGGAGAAACCAGTTGCCGGGAGTGGGCGTGGCAGGCTACCGTCAACAACACGGGGTGTCGGGTTGAGCGCGCGCGAGCTCTCTGCCAAAGTTTATCCTCGCGAGTCGTACGAGCTCACGCAATCACTCACCGGGACGTCCGGGCTGTGGGCGCGCTTCGCGAGGTCATCCGCTGCCTCGTTGCCCGCGATGCCTACGTGTGCAGGGAGCCACTGGAGGACCACGTCGAGTCCGCTCTCCTGCAGGGATAGTAGGCTGCGGGCAACACGTTGGTCGAGAGGCGGGCCGCGTTCCTCCTTCGCGATCAGACGCAGGGCCGGCTTCGAGTCACAGAAAATGGCTGCAGATGTGACTGCCGGCGTTTCCCGAAGGAGATCCGCGGCCAGTTGGAGCCCGACGAGTTCGGGTGTCGTGGATGACGCACAGTAAGCGAGTCTGCACTGTTTGGACACAGCGAGTCCGGGCGCGGTGTAGGCACGAGCAGCCAATCGGTCCGCGAGCACCGAGCCATCCGTGAACAAGTGTGTCCGTCCGGCAAGGTCGTCGTGCATTCCGGATGCCGCCTCCTGCGCGACCACACCGCGAGGCATGTGTCGCTTCGTGCGCACTCCCGCGAGAGACTCACACACGGACAGGTGAAGGTTGCGGTGAGGGGCAGGCCAACGCGCACAGGACACTGGGTCATCGCACAAAATCCCCTCGTAGATGTCCACGATGCGCCCCACGCGCGACTCGGGCACACTGCGCAGGCAGTCGAGGAGGGGGGCAGCCCCGGGCGCACGATGGATCCGCTCCAAGTGACACAGGCTCGCATGTCGGCCGTGAGAGATGGAGCCCACGCACGAGCCTCCGCCAGGGTGTCCACAACACGAGAAGCTCGCGGCATCCCGTGGCACATTCGGAGGACTCGGCGGTGGTCACGGTCGATTTGGAGCCACTGTATCGCGGACACACTGCACAGGGGAAGGGCGTAAAACACGAGGGAGAACGCCAATGCCTCATAAATTGCACAGGCAAATGAGGGAGGGCAACCACTCCCTCGTGCCAGCAACCTCCGCACGCAGAACTCCACGCGGCGAGTGGCCTGACGAATGCGTCGCACCTCGGGGTACCACCGCAAACGATTGTCAATCGTCAGCCCGAGGTAACGCACGCAATTCCGCCAGGAGATGGGCGCACCGTGGAGCTGAAGGCACGGCATGATGCAGCGCGGGGCGGCTCGGGGGTGAACAACAATAAGTGCCTCGGTCTTCGCGGGCGAGATAGTGAGTCCGATGCCGGCGATGAAGGTGGCCACACAGTTGAGCGCCTGCTGCATCGATGCACGCACCTTGCTGGCTTCCTGCGTGGGGCCCCGCACGTACAAAGCGACGTCGTCGGCGTACATTACCGCGCGCACAGGGAAGGGTGCCGCACTCGGAAGGCACTCGATGAGTGGCGCGAGCACAACATTAAAGAGGAAGGGGCTCAGTACACTTCCCTGTGGCACGCCCGATGACACTGGGCGCGGTGTGCTCGTTTCCCTCCCCACGCGCACACAGAACGTGCGATCGCCAAGGAATGCCTGCACATATATATCGCAGGAGCTTGCCGTCAACACCGAGCGCACGAACTTGTTTTCTTCACTTGCAAAACCCACAAGCCTGATTACCCTCTTAGGGTAATTGTGTCCGAGAAGACATCTTGGCAATGCCATCTAGGGAAGTTTCTACAGACCCATCTAAAGAAGTTGCCGATAGTGGACCCTTTCCTGGTAAGAAGCTCCGACAGTTATTTTGTCAATTAACGAAGATCAAGAGACTTATCGGACTGCATTTTCTATCGATATTGAGGACCTGTATTACTCTGTGCCGCATGTTGGTCTTATGTCAGCTGTGCGTGAAAGAATAGACGATTTTGGGGAACTTAAATTTCATAATTCAGTGGGTCTTAGCAGCAACAACTTTTTGACGCTTTTAGAATTTTTATCTCCATTCAACAGCCATTCAGTTTGACAGCAATTTTTATATTCAGCGATCTGGAATCTGCATAGGTTCTGCCATAGCTCCTATTTTGTGCGACATATTTTTAGCTTCGCTTGACAACGTGATTGTAGATAAGTTGATAGACACACCTGTAACACAAGTGTTCAGGTACGTAGACGATTACTTAATTGTTATGAAGAACAGCGATCGCAACCATTTTCTAGACCAAGTCGACAAAATACTAAACATATTGCTACGGTATCAGACGGGCAGTCAAGGTATGAGCCAGGCAAGGGTGGAAGACGACGAGGACGATATCTTGACTGCCCGAAGTGCGGTATCCGTGAGAAAAAGAACGACGTTCTCCAACTGAGCGGACAGGTTCCATCCATTGTACTTGCTCACACGCTTGTAATGTGTGAGCCACTGTTCTACGTCCTCACCAGATTTACCCGAAAAAGAGCGTGGCTCCATCGTGTGCCTCCAGACGCCAGTAGACCGCGCCGGAGAGGACAGGGGTGACGGGTCGTTGTCGTTTTGAGACATCTCCAGCGGCGGCAGTTGAGCGAGGCGTCGGCTTCGTCGTAGGATTCCCGGTAGCAGCTCCGTCTTCGTGGTCAGCGTACCACGCACCTCCACCACAAAACTGTTACGGTTGAAAGGTCGAGCGAAGGTTTATTTACAGGAGAGCGCGGAGCGCTAGGTAGCTGGTACAGCCGAGGCAAGATGGCGTCCAACCGCTAGACAAGATATCGTCCTCGTCGTCTTCCACCCTTGCCTGGCTCATACCTTGACTGCCCGTCTGATACCGTAGCAATATTCATAAAGTCATCTGGAGGACTCAAGTTCACGCATTAATTGCCGATCAATAACCGAATTCAGTTTCTTGACATCAACTTATGTTTTTCATCAAGTAAGCAGGTATGCTGGGCCTATCAGCCTACGTCAAAGAAAACCTTGCTGCCGTATGACAGCGCGCAGACCAAATTGATTAAGAGGGGCATAGCTTACACTTGTATTAAGGCAGCATTAAATAAGTCATGTGAGCACGAATGTGAACGTAGTCTGATGAATCAGCTAGCCCGGTTACGAGACGCAGGGTTTCCCCAATCTGTCATTACATCCGTGTGCGAAACGATTTTGCAGAGAACAAAAGTAGAGCAGGGCAACAAAGGTAAGGGGAAAGACAAGAGGCCCGTGCACGTAGTTCCATACTTGCACAAGTTGTCTCACAATCTTAAAAAAGTTTCCAATAGGCACAATGTTAACTTGATTTTCAATGCTCCTTGCAAGCTGTCATCGATAAGTGCGCTCATGAATTCGAAAAACAGGACCTCCGCGTGCACCACTAATCACACAACCCGTTACACTGATCGCATGAGTAAGGTAGTCTATCGAATTCCCATGAGCTGTGGGAAAGTGTACATTGGTCAAACAGGACAATGCTTTAATGATCGCGCACGTCGACACGCAAATAATGTAAGAAATAGATATGGTATCCATTTAGTTGACCATTGTAAGATGTGCACATGCGTTCCCATGTTTAAAAAAACAAAATTTATTGGTAAAGAAACATGTAAGAAAGAAAGAGAAATTTTAGAGGCGTTCTATATCAACCAAGAAGGAGATAATTGTGTTAGTTCGCCCTCACTTGTACTATCACAGAAGGAGATAGACTTCATAAAACAACGATTGTATTTGTGATTGTGAGTGTTTTGATGTGCGCATGTTCTTCTGAGAATGTATAAATAGGCTGGTCTTCACGCAATAAACATTCAGTTGGCAGTCAGCGCTTGTCCTGTGGTCTTCGTTTCTTCGTCGTCTGTGTTCCTTTGCGCTGTTACTTCTTTGCTCTGGACATTTCGGTTGTGCGTCCATGCCCACTGGCGATAAAATCCGTTAGATGGGTTTTTAAAGGGTCCGGTAGGCGTGTAGTCGATGTTGCTGTGGCTGTGACACTCCGGGGAAAGGCGAACTGTGGGAAATTGTACACGGCATCGCTGTCGGTCCTCAGCAAAAGTGGTTGTGCGCCATGAATACACCAGTCAGGGGCGTTGCATGAAGATCCCTTGACGAAACCACCATCAGTCGAGTCCGTGGGCGCGGCGCCGTCCGTGCAGTCGGCAAATCCAACGAAACCAAGAAGCTGCGCAAGATGAACAAGAATCGTGAGTGCCACATTTTGGTTGTGCGTCCATGCCCACTCTTATGTCCACTGCAGGACGAAGGCCTCTGCCAATCCTCTCCATTCTTGCCTGCCCAGCTGCGCGAGCTGATTCCGAATTTATAGTACTTCCGGAATACTCAGGGGACGTAATACTCGGAATGTATTTTCTGCAGTCAGACGGTGCCATAATTGACCTCCAGAATGCTAGCGTTTCTATCTCGTATAATCTCGCCATTGACACGGAGCGCCCGTCCTGTGCTCTTTGTCTGTCCGTGTGTTCCATTGCACGACAATTTTTCAAGTCGACACGGAGGAATCTGATGATCCTGACTGCACTGCCATGCGGGTTGTAGACACCGACGTAACTGTGCCACCACGATGCAGTGTGCTAGTTCACGTAAGAAACGAAGCATTCGTCGATGCTGAGGGTATAGCTGATGGCAATATTGATCTGCTACTGAAGAAGGGTATCTGCATTGCTCGAGGTATCAATCGCTTAGGTGACGGGCGTGTCAATGTAACGCTGACAAATTTCGGCAATGAACTTCAGCATGCCGCCAAGAACACTGCAATCGCCTTTCTGCACAGTATTACTGCAGTGACAAGCTTATGTAACTTTTCAAGTAATAGCGCACAGCAAACACAGACGAAGAAGAGAACGCCCTGTTGCAAAACCCAGCGCCACTGGACGCCAGCATCCAGCGCCATGCTTCACAATGGGCCCAGTGTGACGCTGCATGCTGGCACGCCGGCGTGCCGCGGGATACTGGGAGGCGGGGGTTAATGGCACGCAAAACCCCTTTAGAACAAAAAAAACGTGGTGCTTCCCTACCATGCATGCTAAATAATATAAGAATATAAAAAAACGATAAAACGCATTATAATGAAAAAGCACTAAAAATATCCGATTCCAGGAATCGAACGAGGCACCTTTGCATTGCCAACCCAGTGCACTACCAAAAAAAAAAAAAATTGCGCCACGCCGGAACGCAATGAACCACCAATAAGCAGGTTAGTCAGCGGTGTGACCTGCCGTCGGACTTGTTAGCAGCTGTACACACAAGACAGACACGCTTTTTATGCGCAGTTGACCCTCACCCTTTTATCAGACGAAAGAAACAAGCCGCCGATCATGCATGAGATTCCAATAATGGCGAGAGGAGCTAGTTTATTATACAATCGATATCTAATACTGAAAAAAAAAACATAAATAGAGCGACGGACAGGGACTATCGGCGGTGCCGGCCGAGCTCCATAGCCTTTTCTAACTAGTAAACATATAAGTGTAACAGTAATATAGAATAGTAAACATATATGTAGATGCGTTTTATGTAAACCATTATGCCTCTCGATAATCTAACGTCTACTACAAGACAACTTAATGAGCAAACAGACAATGAAGCCTAGGAAAACATAGGGGAAGTTACTTGTGGTACTGTAATTGTGGAGAAAGTAGAAAGGAATTAAAGTGGACGAAAAGACAAACCTTCCCTCGGTGGGACCCGAACCCACGACCTTCGGACGTCGCGTCCGATGCTCTACCAACTGAGCTACAAGGGCGGTCGTCCCCCCGTCCACATTATTGTGTATTTATGTAGGTGTTATCCTGGGAGTGTTAGGCAGCGCCACTCGAGGCCAAGGCGGCGTGTGTAGAACACACTTTCTTGCCAGGAGGCGTCACGTAGAACGTGAACTTAGATGAGATGGCTGCTGCCCAATAAGCCCTCGCATGCTACCTAAGGCACCAAGTCTGCCGCAACAAGGCTCAAGCTATGAAATAACGAAAGGGAAGGGGTCAAGGGCTCGTTCTTTATTTGTTAGAAACAACTTAATGAGCAAACAGACAATGAAGCCTAGGAAAACATAGGGGAAGTTACTTGTGGTATTGTAATTGTGGAGAAAGTAGAAAGGAATTAAAGTGGACGAAAAGACAAACCTTCCCTCGGTGGGACCGGAACCCACGACCTTCGGACGTCGCGTCCGATGCTCTACCAACTGAGCTACAAGGGCGGTCGTCCCCCCGTCCACTTTATTGTGTATTTATGTAGGTATTATCCTGGGAGTGTTAGGCAGCGCCACTCGAGGCCAAGGCGGCGTGTGTAGAACACACTTTCTTGCCAGGAGGCGTCACGTAGAACGTGAACTTAGATGAGATGGCTGCTGCCCAATAAGCCCTCGCATGCTACCTAAGGCACCAAGTCTGCCGCAACAAGGCCCAAGCTATGAAATAACGAAAGGGAAGGGGTCAAGGGCTCGTTCTTTATTTGTTAGAAACAACTTAATGAGCAAACAGACAATGAAGCCTAGGAAAACATAGGGGAAGTTACTTGTGGTATTGTAATTGTGGAGAAAGTAGAAAGGAATTAAAGTGGACGAAAAGACAAACCTGCCCTCGGTGGGACCCGAACCCACGACCTTCGGACGTCGCGTCCGATGCTCTACCAACTGAGCTACAAGGGCGGTCGTCCCCCCGTCCACTTTATTGTGTATTTATGTAGGTATTATCCTGGGAGTGTTAGGCAGCGCTACTCGAGGCCAAGGCGGCGTGTGTAGAACACACTTTCTTGCCAGGAGGCGTCACGTAGAACGTGAACTTAGATGAGATGGCTGCTGCCCAATAAGCCCTCGCATGCTACCTAAGGCACCAAGTCTGCCGCAACAAGGCCCAAGCTATGAAATAACGAAAGGGAAGGGGTCAAGGGCTCGTTCTTTATTTGTTAGAAACAACTTAATGAGCAAACAGACAATGAAGCCTAGGAAAACATAGGGGAAGTTACTTGTGGTATTGTAATTGTGGAGAAAGTAGAAAGGAATTAAAGTGGACGAAAAGACAAACCTGCCCTCGGTGGGACCCGAACCCACGACCTTCGGACGTCGCGTCCGATGCTCTACCAACTGAGCTACAAGGGCGGTCGTCCCCCCGTCCACTTTATTGTGTATTTATGTAGGTATTATCCTGGGAGTGTTAGGCAGCGCTACTCGAGGCCAAGGCGGCGTGTGTAGAACACACTTTCTTGCCAGGAGGCGTCACGTAGAACGTGAACTTAGATGAGATGGCTGCTGCCCAATAAGCCCTCGCATGCTACCTAAGGCACCAAGTCTGCCGCAACGAGGCCCAAGCTATGAAATAACGAAAGGGAAGGGGTCATGGGCTCGTTCTTTATTTGTTAGAAACAACTTAATGAGCAAACAGACAATGAAGCCTAGGAAAACATAGGGGAAGTTACTTGTGGTATTGTAATTGTGGAGAAAGTAGAAAGGAATTAAAGTGGACGAAAAGACAAACCTGCCCTCGGTGGGACCCGAACCCACGACCTTCGGACGTCGCGTCCGATGCTCTACCAACTGAGCTTATTGGGCAGCACGGGCTTATTGGCAACGGGCTTATTGGGCAGCAGCCATCTCATCTAAGTTCACGTTCTACGTGACGCCTCCTGGCAAGAAAGTGTGTTCTACACACGCCGCCTTGGCCTCGAGTAGCGCTGCCTAACACTCCCAGGATAATACCTACATAAATACACAATAAAGTGGACGGGGGGACGACCGCCCTTGTAGCTCAGTTGGTAGAGCATCGGACGCGACGTCCGAAGGTCGTGGGTTCGGGTCCCACCGAGGGCAGGTTTGTCTTTTCGTCCACTTTAATTCCTTTCTACTTTCTCCACAATTACAATACCACAAGTAACTTCCCCTATGTTTTCCTAGGCTTCATTGTCTGTTTGCTCATTAAGTTGTTTCTAACAAATAAAGAACGAGCCCTTGACCCCTTCCCTTTCGTCTACTACAAGAGGCACTTAGCAGTTTTCACGCTCAAACGGCGATTACCGAAAAAAACAGAACAGCCTAACAAAGCGGGATGTATACCCCTTGCCTCGAATTGATGACGCATTGGACCGGCTACGACATGCTAAATTTTTCTCCTCATTGGACTTAAAGAGCGGGTATTGGTAAATTGAAGTGGACGAATGGGATCGTGGAAGAACAGCTTTCGTGACCCCGGACGGACTGTATGAGTTCAAAGCACTTCCATTCGGCCTCTGTTGCGCGCCAGCAACATTCCAGCGAATGATGGATAGTGTCCTGTCGCGTCTCGCTCCTGTCGCATCTCAAATCGCAGTCTTGGTTAGTCTGCTTGGATGACGTTGTCGTTTTCTGTGCAACATTCGAACAGCAGGTAGAGCGCCTACGTTCAGTACTGCTGGCGGTCCAGTCGGCCGGCTTGACGATCAAGCGCGAGAAGTGCAATATTGGATTTGAAACGCTCCGTTTCCTGGGTCATGTCATCAACGCTCAAGGTATTGGACCAGACCCCAAGAAGACAGCAGCCGTCGCGGGGTCTCCCAGGCCTAGAGACAAAAAGGAGGTGCGTCGCTTTTTGGGCTTGTGCGCTTACTACAGGCGATTTGTCAAAAATTTCTCGAAAATTTCTGTACCTTTAACGAGACTCACGAAAGAAGACGTACCTTTCGTTTGGCGTCCTGAACAAGGGGCAGCTTTCAATGAATTAAAGCAACGTTTGCAAGCCCCACCCATCCTTGCCCACTTTGATGAGACCGCGGACAGAAGTCCATACAGACGCAAGCAATCTCGGTCTCGGCGCAGTTCTAGTTCAATGGCGAAACGGAGAAGAGAAGGTCATAGCGTATGCTAGCCGCCCTCTCTCGAAAGCTGAACGAAATTACTCCGCGACGAAGGAAGAATGTTGGGCAGTCATATGGGCCGGCCCATCAGCAAATTCAGTCCGCACCTCTTATGGCGTTTTGCACTTTCAGATTCGGAGCGGGTTTTTTTGCTCCGCCGCGATGAATCCGTGTTCCACTGGTCGAGCGGGAGCTGGTTGGTGCGTTTCACTGGCAGATTCGGAGCAACTCAAACCGCGCCAGAGCGCTCCGACTTGCTCCGGCGCCGAGGCACGGATTCAGACAGATTCGGGCGGAAGCGGGCCGCGTCCGCGCGTCACTTCCGCCTTGCCTGTCAAAATGGCTGCGTTCGCCGCGGGTGTGGAGCTGGAGTGTGCAAGAAAGTGTAGCTTCCGTTTAGCGACGACTGTAGGACAAGCAGAAGGTTTTTCAGCTCAGAAGACAGTGATTACGACGTGCTGTACGTAGCTTCGTGCGCCGTACGCGTGGCGTCGCGCCGCTGGCCACCGTTTGGTTCTCCCCGACACTCGAATAGGTGTGATGTAGGCTGCATTTGCCGGTATGGCGTGTAATATATTGACTGTGATTGCGTTGTGAAATGAAATAGCTTACAAATGAGTAAGTATGTTTAAAGTGGAAAGCAGCACCTGTTTTCAAAACATTCGATAGATCTGAAGCCGCGGTACGAAAGGTAAACAGTGGCACTGGCTGTTTCACCGATGTGGCGTGCTTCGTTTCCATCGCTGCACTCCACACCGATGTTTCAAAACCGATTGGATGTGTTAACGCATGACATGTGAGTACAAACGTTTATCGTGTTGGCAAATGTAAGCGCTTCATTGCGAGTTCGCCTTTCGTCGAGAACGACGACGGGTTAGAAGCGGCGTCGTTCTAGCTAAGCCTACCCTCGGAGTCGTCATTGACGTAGGACTGTTTGGATGTGCTTGTCGCTCGCGAAGGCACAGCTTTATCGAGAGTGTTCTTCAATTATGTTATAGAGCGGGGATGTGCAAAACTCTTTATTTACTGCTTGTTGATGAAGGCACGAACTCTTACGACCGTGTATGCCAAGGTGCAAAATGCGGCTGAGCCTGCGTCCCCTACGGGCTCATCGTTCCCCTCCCCACCTATCGTACGCTTCATGCCGGAGCTTACGGCACCGAACGCAGAATGGTACCGTGTATGTAGCGCTTAGTGCCCTCTCTGAGTAATAAAGCTTGAGCACAGAATGCGTGAATTGAATGTAAAAAACTCGGAAACTGCTGCAGTCAAAATGTCTCCGGGGAAGGCGTCTTTGGTTGCCACCGAAACGCACGGAGCGGAAGTTGGGTTTGTATGACGTGCTCATTGACTTCCTGTATACTCGCTCGCGGAGCATTCTCGCACTCCGCTGGCAGATTCGGATTCGTGAAATCCGAGCGCTCCCTCCGGGATTTCGGTGACTGCTCCGGATCCGCCAGTGAAAAACGCCATTAGAGATGGCAGGCCGTTCCGTGCAGTCTGCGACCATCACTCACTTTGCTGGCTGGAAAGCCTGAAAGACCCATCGGGGCGACTTGCGAGGTGGAGCCTCAGGCTCCAAGAGTACGACGTTGTTTACAGGCCCGGGAGAAAGCATAACGACGCTGATTGCTTGTCACGCTCCCGAGTCGATTCTACCTCCTAAGAAGATTTCCCATCACTTTGCGTCATAGAAGCGTCGGAAATGACCAAGCATCAACAAGCGGACTAAGAGCTGCTCGCACTTATAAAATATCTGCAAGGGCACAACGTTGAAGTTCCACGTGTATTCAAGAGAGGACTGTCCTCGTTCTGCCTCCGAGGTGATACGCTCTACAAGAGGAACGTCCAACACAACGATGAGAAGTTCTTGCTCATTGTACCGGCATCCACGCGGCCTGAAGTATTGGAAGTCTGCCATGATGAACCGTCTTCAGGTCACGTGGGCGTCAGCCGAACATTCGCCAGAATTAAAGTATTACTGAATGATCAACTTAGCGCGAAAACACACGGACACGAGAAGAAACGAAACACAGGAAGCGCCCGTCCTGTCTGTTTCGTTTCTTCTCGTGTCCGTGTGTTTTCGCGCTAAGTTGATCATTCCGCGATGCATAACCAACTAGCCCAGCAGTCTGTCCTACTAAAGTATTACTGGCCGAAGCTATTTGCCTCAGTTCAGCATTACGTGAAGACATTATGTCATAGGCGCAAAACACCACCTGTAAAGCCGGCCGGCCTTCTTCACCCCATAGATCCAGCTAAAACTCTGTCGTAGAACGCTTCAGCTGCTGCTCCTTCCATTTTCGTTATATTTATCTGTTTCCCGGGGGACCCTGTCCCCTCCCTCGTGGCTACGGACACGGACTCGTCCAGAGGTCCGCCCAGCCAGAGGTCTAC
This sequence comes from Hyalomma asiaticum, assembly GCA_013339685.2. Taxonomy (NCBI): domain Eukaryota; kingdom Metazoa; phylum Arthropoda; class Arachnida; order Ixodida; family Ixodidae; genus Hyalomma; species Hyalomma asiaticum. The sequence continues at coordinate 124,222,015 of CM023484.1, forward strand.
CATGACGAGCATAGCTGTACATCAGCTCGCCTGGTCCAGTACCGGTGAAGCCACCAGTGACCACTCAGTCGATATGGACGCGGAGCCTTCTGTTGCGCCGACCGTCCAAAGGTCAACTATGCCAAGCTCATCAATGAAACGCACTACCAGCCCCAGCAGCAGCGAGGACACCGAGGTGCACTCGATCTCGGGCGACGAGTCGTCGGATGATGGCTTCGAAACGGTGCGGAGTAGGAAGGCAAAACGAAGAATCGTCGCGGCGTAATCACCAGCGAGCACCCTAGTTTCGAAACCTAAAGAAGAACGATGGCCGAACACCATCTTATTCATGCCTGATGACCCTACCGTGAACCTCCGAGCAGTGAACAGGCAAGTCCTTTCGGTATTTCTCGAGGGGATCGCGCCGAACGAAATCAAGGATGTCCGATTAAACACGCGCAAGAACATCCTTGCTGTGGACATGATGAATGCAAGCGCCTTAGACAAGCTTCGACGAATATCGGATTTGGCCGGCATCAAAGTCCGATCTAATATTCCAATGGATGGCGCCTGCGTGGCGGGTGTCATTTACGACATTGATTTGGCAATCGTCAACTCGGACCTTCCAATCCTTATAAAACCGACGGAGGCGGGGTTCGTCATCACTGGTGTTTTTCGTCTAGGAAACACCCGCTACGTGAAGCTGGTCTTCAAAGGGGACTCTCTGACATCCTATGTTAAAGTTGGGCATTTCCGACATCCTGTTTGGCCTTTCATGCCCAAACCGCTTCAGTGTCATAATTGCATGGAGCTTGGCCATGCGAAGGGTGTCTGCACAAGCAGCACAGCGTGCCCCCGATGCGCTGAGCCGCACACGGCCGACGCTTGCCGTGCGGAAACTCTCAAGTGCGGTAACTGTGATGGCCCTCATGATGCTGCCTCTAAAGACTGTCCACGAATCAAGAAGGAAATTGCTGTTATAAAACAAATGGTGAGAGACAGCTGAACCCACAAAGAAGCTGCTGAAAGGGTACGGCGTCGGCGCAACCGTCGACGAAAGCGATCTAGACAGAGTGCCAATCTCATGCTACCTGAGAACAGCACGTCACCGTCGAGCACGAAGAAGGCTACAAGCACGAACAGAAACGTGACACAGGGATCTAATAAGGTGGAAGACTGGCCTGCGCTTCCGCGCATACAGCCTGCGAAGGAACCTGCCCAGCCTTCCTGCCCAGCACCGACATCTAAGCCTATTTCAGCTGATGATGCGCCAAGGATTGATCGCCAGATCGTTCCGATGCTGCGATCCCTAGTGGCTGTCATAACAGAGCTACTGAGAAGCCTGGGAACTCCAACCTCTCGAAGTGGTCTGCAGATATTGGACGCGCTGAGCCCAATCTTAGCAACCCTCGGGTAGAACCATGGCTGCAAATCACCAATAATTCCGTGAAGAGGTCAGACAGGCGTCTATAATTCAGTGGAACGCGAGAGGACTTAAATCTCGAATCTGATTTCTGTCAATACGTCTTCTGCAACCGTTTTCAGATCATCGTTATCTGCGAGCCAATGCTATCGCATCCATTCAGGCTATCCGGTTACGAATCAACCATGTCCTCAACACATAACGAAAGCAGCAAGGTCCTGGTGTACATTCGTCGTGAGCTTACCTACATCATTTGGCCTGTGCCACCTCACGATGACAACCAATACGTTTGCATCACCGTAAAAAAGAACCTGGCTTTTACTTTAGTGTGTGTGTACTTATCACCCGCGGCCCGATTTGATAGAAAAAGACTGGACGACATTCTGGCAGGGGTTCCTGCCCCATGGATCATTACAGGTGACTTTAACGCTCACCACTCTATTTGGAGCAGCTCCAAAGTTGACGCGACAGGCAGGCGGCTGGCTTCGTTCGTGTCCGATCATGACCTGTGCTTGCTTAACAATGGGAGCCCTACGTTTTTACGAGGCACAACGTACAGCAGCTGTTTGGACTTGACATTCGTGTCACGTCGCTTTGCCTCATGCGTTAATTGGTTTTTAGACATCGAGACCCACGGGAGTGACCATACCCCCAGTTACGTCAACATCGAAGGCCTGGCTGGATGTCATCCTTCTAACACAACCCGGAGAATCGATTGGACTGCGTTCAAGACGAACGTCGAAGACGCTTGTCGCAGCGGCCTCCCGTCAGCACTAGAGCAAGCTATAAAGGAAGCGGTACAGACGGCGATGCGCACACTGACACGCTCCCCGAAGCGCTCGGAAACGGACGTAGTGTTGGAACGACTGCGTACGATTCGTCGACGTGCCGAGCGAAGATATAGACGGACAAATTCCGTACACGATCTAAGGATAGCCAGGCGCATGCAAAAGAAGATACAGCGTCGCATAGATAAACTTGAGTCTCAACGATGGGTAAGGTTCTGCGAGTCTCTGGACGCCCGGAAACCTTTATCGCAAATATGGAATACCGTGCGAGGTCTGCGTACGCTTCCTGAGCAGTGGTTTCCGTTCAAAGCTTTAGCGCTTTACCAAGGTCGACGGGATATCGAGGTAGCTGAAGATTTTTGCAAGAAGATTGTCGGCAATGCAGCTTGCACAGGAGTCCTTGCTACACAGAACACTCCACAGTCACTGGACTCACGCATGGACCTGCCCTTTACCATTGAGGAGCTGGATGCGGCCCTTGTGTTGTGCAATCGTTCGTCATCACCTGGCCCAGATGGCATCTCCTACAGGATCTTATGCAACCTAGGTGAGCAGGCGCAGAAAGCTTTGTTGGAAATGTTCAATGACTCATGGCGAGATATCGGCATACCTTAATGAACAAGGCCTTGAAATTTCGCCTGAAAAATCGGTGCTGGTTGCTTTCACCTCATCACCTGGCCCAGATGGCATCTCCTACAGGATCTTATGCAACCTAGGTGAGCAGGCGCAGAAAGCTTTGTTGGAAATGTTCAATGACTCATGGCGAGACGGACATGTCCCCCAAGAATGGAAAACGAGCCGATTGGTTCCGCTCCTAAAACCTGGGAAATCGCCTCTAGAGCTCTCGTCATACCGCCCAATAGCACTAGCTAGCTGTGTAGGGAAGCTGATGGAGTGCATGATCCTCGCCAGACTGGAGTGGTTCCTAGAGCGCTACGAGGTTTATCCAAGTGTCATGGCCGGTTTTCGACGCGTTCGTTGCTCTATCGACAACGTTGTTGACCTCGTAACGTACGTCCAGCACCAGAAATTGAGCAGGCGAATTACCGCGGCACGATTTTTGGACATAAAAGGAGCTTACGACAACGTTTCTCACCAGGCCATACTCGACGCCCTTGAGTCCGTCGGTCTTGGTGGCCGAGCGTACCGCTGGATTCGTGCCTACCTACAGATGAGATCCTTCTTTGTTCAAACCGACGATGGGCCAACCTCTCAGCACTACACACACCGTGGAGTTCCTCAAGGGGGCGTCTTGAGCCCCACATTATTCAATTTGGTTCTGATTGGTCTCGTGGAACGCATACGACGTTGTGTACAGATATAGATTTATGCTGACGACATGTGTGTTTGGACGTCAGGCTTAACACGTCCTCAGATACGCGCGAGGTCCCAAAAAGCCGCGACTTCGATATCGGCATACCTTAATGAACAAGGCCTTGAAATTTCGCCTGAAAAATCGGCGCTGGTCGCTTTCACGCAAAAGCCAATGACAGCATATGCCATAACTATCAAGGGGCAAAATATTTGTTGCGCTAGGACGCACAGGTTCCTGGGTGTAACCATCGATCAGGACCTCTGCTGGAGTCCCCATGTGGCCGGTCTCAAGAAGCGCCTAACGGCCACCTCACAAGTTTTCCACTTCCTCGGAGGGAAAACGTGGGGTACGTCAGTGAACGCCATGTTGCACCTATACCGAACTTTCTCGGATACCTGAGATACAGCTTGCCGGTGCTGACTGACACCTGTAAAGGTAACCTACGCACACTCGAGAGCGCTCAGGGCGAGGCACTCAAAATCTGACATGTCGCCTTAGAAGACGACAACGAAGTGCGCGCGCGACTGTACTGGCGCTGTGGCACGAGCGCGATCCGAACGTTGGCCAGGAGTGACTCCAACGCTTGAGCTACGCTTCTGAACTTGTTTACGTCTCCTGTACTTTAATAAATCGTCTACAGCTACAAGGGGCTGTACAGACGTAACAGTTAGCGACGAGGAAGACTGGATTCATCGGCACTCCACCGGCGTCAAGGAAACGACATGGCGACGCCTGACTGGTCGGCTACCCGAATTCAGCGGCAGCTCCGGCTCCTGGAGATCCTGGTATGGGAGGCTACAGTTCTTTTTCGAGGCTAACGACATTACAGACGCATCGAAGAAACGTGCTCATCTGCTAACGCTATGCGGGGAACAGACTTATGACATCGTCTGCGCCCTCATTCAACCCAAGCAGCCCAACCAAGTGAGCTACGAGGACATAGTCCAGATGCTCAAGGCTCACTTCGATCCACAACCGTCTGAGGTCTTCTGCAGGGCACGATTCCAGCGACGTGACTAACGGCACGACGAAACGGTCAGTGATTACGTCACGGCGCTCAAGAAGCTAGCGGCAGATTGCAATTTTGGGACAAGCGCAGACACTGCGGCGAATCCGACATTGCTGCCTATGGACGTCATGCTGCGTGATCGTTTCGTTTGCGGTCTTCGGAACGAGCAGGCCCAGCAACGGCTGTTCGCAGAAAAGGACTTGACGTTCAAGAAAGCTTTCGACCTCGCACTGCGAGCTGAAAACGCCTTCGAAAACCAGAAGAACGTGAAAACTGAATTTAAAGAGATTCACGAATCCTGCACGAGTATCTGCAAGACAGACAACCAAGGTCACTCGAGTACCTCTTCCCCAAAGAAGAAACAACGCTGTTGGCGTTGTAACGTGCAACATAATCCGGACACTTGCAAGTTCCAGACAGCCTCCTGCAACTACTGCAAGAAACGCGGACACATTGAAAAGGCCTGCCTGAAAAAGCGGAAAGAGGCAAAAACGAGCAACAGCATCGAATATCCCCGACAAGGAACTTCGACAGCTGCCTCAGCACCAGTGACGACTCAGCAGGACTCACCAGACGTGCTCAACACCTTAATCGACGCGTCCAGCACGCAGAAGGTCATGACTCGGCTACGCGTACATGGCCCACCCAAAGCTCCTATTCCTACCGGGGACCGTCCCCAGACACCATGGAACACGGTGCACGTTGACTTCGCGGGGCCACTACTCGGGCGCACCTACTTGGTTGTTGTGGACGCATACACAAAGTGGGTGGAAGTCCGGCACGTGACGCAAGCAACATCCGCGGCTGTTATCGACGTGCTCCGAAGCCTTTTTGCAACAATCGGCATTCCCCGAAAGGTCATCTCCGACAACGGCAAAGCATTCATCTCCAACGAGATGAAGCAGTTCTATGCGTCGAACGGCATACAGGCTGCAACCTCACCAGCGTACCACCCTGCAACAAACGGCCAGGCAGAACGCTATGTGGCGGAGCTGAAAAGAGCACTGCTGAGAGATTCAGATGAGTCCATACAGTGCCGACTTGCAAGATTTCTGTATCTGCAACACACGACGATACACACTGCCACAGGAATGACACCTGCGAGAGCGATGTTCGGGCGAGAATTGCTCTGCCCACTCGATCTTCTCAAACGGGAGGCGGATAAACAAATTCCTGAAAGCCAGGAGGCATTGCCAAAATCACGCCGCTTCGCTGTAGGGGATCGAGTGCTTATCTGGAAGTTTGTGAAAAAGCCAGATTGGATTGAAGGCGAAATATTGCGCCGCGTCGGACCACGATCCTGGCTTGTAAAAAGCGACCACAGAAAGGTTCGGCGTCACCTCAATCACATGAGGAATACGAGTCAGACCGGACAAACAACCCAATCGCCGACAGATTGGAGCGCAGCTGACGATCTCTTGGACGCAACGCCAGAAGAGACACCGTCGAGCTCAACTGCTCAACCGCCTGACTCGCCAGAGATGCAGGACGACACTCCCTCGCAACCGTCGACATCACAGGCAGTGACCACTCGGCAACTGCGACCGCCAGAGGTTAGGCGATCTCCCGACCGCTATGGAGACTCCGTCTAAGGGAGGAAGAGTGACATGTCGCCTTAGAAAACGACAACGAAGTGCGCGCGCGACTGTACTGGCGCTGTGGCACGAGCGCGAGCCTGGTGTCGAACGTTGGCCAGGAGTGACTCCAACGCTTGAGCTACGCTTCTGAACTTGTTTACGTTTCCTGTACTTTAATAAATCGTCTACAGCCACAAGCGGCTGTACAGACGTAACAAAATCTGCCTCTGATTGCCACGCTGCACCTCAACAGCGGATACTATAGCGATCGCCAAAGACCTTCCTGCCACACTCACATCACTTTGGAGGTGCTACTACACACATTCGACACCTTGCTCGTGCTCCTGCTCACCACCTCGCCTCGCTTCCAGAAGACCGGCCCGGTGCCTCTTTTTGTAAGAGGCTATCGGCATACCGCGAGTACCTGCCAAAGAATTATACTCCTGCTGAGAGAGTTCCGACGCCTCCTTGGTGTTTGGGCCGTCCAAAGGTCCGGCTGACAGTGCCAGGGATTCGGACCAAAGCGGAACTCTCACCGCTGGCTTTAAAGCAGCTGTCTCTGCTTATGCTACATGAGGACTACAGGAATCATCTTCAGCTTTACACCGACGGCTGAATAGCAGCAGGCAGATCTGCAGGAGCTGTGACCTTCCCTGCCAAAGCAGTAGATGTACTTTTCAAGACGTCTCATGGCACAACATCGACTGCCGTGGAGCTTGAGGCACTACGCACCGCATTTAGCGTGATCGATGGAGAGCCACTTCAGAAATGGGCCATCTTTACAGATTCGAAGTCAGCCCTCCAGTGCCTTTTATCGGCCTTACGTACCGGGCCGCAAGACCAATTAGTGCTTCAAACACGACAGCTCTATCATCAACTAACTGACAAAGGCCATGACATCACGTTTCAGTGGCTACCAGTCCACTCTGGAATAATCGGAAATGAGCACGCAGATAATGCTGCGAAACGTGCTCACGAAATTGGAGTGCTGCAAACCAGCCCACTGTCAAGAACGGATGCAGTAAGAAAACTTCGCTCGCTTGCACGTGATATGGCTATAGCGCAGTGGAACACTCCTGGTCTTCTACACACCCGTCTACACCGCCTCGACCCATCACTACAACTTCGAGTTCCGCGTGGGCTTACCCGCTGTGAAACGACCGTACTTTGCCGCCTGTGGATAGCTATCGCATTGGACTGGAAGACAGTGCTGCCTGTCTTCACTGCGGCAGCGAGGAAACGATTGTGCACGTCCTCTGCGATTGCCCTGGGTACTGCTCGCAGCGACAGACTCTCGCTGCAGAATTGTCACGCCTTGATGGTCGACCGCTGTCTGAGCAAACCATATTGGAATGCCGGACCGATAGTGTCTCGCAGCAGAAAGCCACGAAGGCTGTGCTCAAGTTTTTGCGCGCAACGGGCCTCGTGAACCGTCTGTGACACTGCCGTGCTTGTGTGTGTGCGCTATTCGACCTCTCTCATTCTCCCTTTATTCTTTTCTTCCATCCCTTTCTGTCTCCCTTCACCCTTCCCCAGTGCAGGGTAGCAAACTGGAAATTTTCCTTCCGGTTAACCACCCTGCCTTCCGCCCATTATCTCTTTCTCTCTCTTTTCCGACAGGTTGGTATGCATCTGTTGGACCGTTTCCCACGTCATCATCTGGGAAGCGATCATCATCGCGACTGATTACCTCACGCGATATGCTGAAACTGGTTGCCTTGAGCGGGTAACGGCATCGCCGGCTGCATCACTTGGTAGTGGCAACGGAACTGTGAACGTTGTAATAAGCATTTTGCTTTCTGTATAGGTCAGTGACAAAGTAAGCTGCTTATAGTTTTCTTTTTCCCAAGTGTTCCGTCGTCGCTTCCAAATTGTTGTTTTGAATTTTCTGTGGTGTTTTCTTGCTTCTGCGCATTATTAGGGAACTTAAATATTGAGTTATCGCTAAATTGAGAGAGGAAGTAAGGACTGAATATTTGAAGTTCAGGGAGGAGATGCAGCAGGAACCTAAGATGTTCCGTGAGTCTGTGGAAAGGGATCTGACGAATGACATTCGAGACATGAAAATAGAGCAAAGGAACATGACTAAAACATAGACTACGCTTACGACAGTATTGAGGATTTGAAAAAGAAATTAGAACAAGCTGTCGACGAAAGTGCTCAGCTGAAAAGTGATAATGCCTAGAAAAGGCTTCCTTGAAAACCTCTGTGTTTGAATTGGAGCATCGAATGACCGGCTGGGAGCAGTACTCTAGGAATGTTAATATTGAGATACAAGGCGTTGTGAGAAGGGAGAATGAATCTGTCAGTGACTTGCTTAGTAAACTTGGCACAGTTATCGGAGAGCCAGTTGGCAAGGATGACATAGACGAGTAGAGCGGAGAACAAGAGCAACATCATTGTTCAATTTAAGTCTCGCGTGAAACGCGTTAGTGTGCTAAGGAAGGCAAAAAAAGCGCGCCTTACAAATGCAGATTTAGGCATTGGCAACTCAACTACCTTTTTCACCGCCTGTGTATGTAAATGAGCACCTCTGCCCGACGTTGAAAAAAGCTGTTCGCGGCTGCTGTAAAAAAGAAGTTCGAAATGAAATGGAAATCTGTGTGGTTTTTTAACGGAAAGATATACGCTAAACAGTCTGACGAAGCACCTGCGGTACACATACCTAGCGAGCGTGATATCGACAAAATTTTTCGCCAGATTGGTTCTGCGCCTGCGTAATGTCAATTGATGTGCTTGGCTGAAGCTATGGATTATCTAGAGCTTGCTTTTCCTCGTGATATCTGCTAACATAGCCAAACAAGCAACTCTGTTCTGCATATCCACACAAGGTCAATTAACCATAAAAGGGACGACGTCGCACTCTTTTTAAAACAATTCCAACTAAAATATGACCTCATTATGATGACAGAAACTTAGGGTACAAGTGATCAACCAACTTTTACTATGGATGGCTACAATACATTCTACCTGAATCGGACACATAAGCGAGGAGGAGGGGTCGCTTTACACGTTACTGAAAAAAAGAACTGCCACGTCGTCCCTGAATTCAGTAAGATAACACAGATGATTATGAAATACTTACAGTCCAGTTTAAAGATGAGCTCATCTCTGTAATTTACCGACCACCAAATGGAAGCATGGCCATTTTCATAATCAAAAGAAGAGGCGTGCAGGACACGGACACAAGGAGAGCAGTGAACACCACGAACGCCGTTCACTGCTCGCCTTGTGTCCGTGTCGTGCACGCCTCTTCTCTTGATTATGGACTGTTACCAACTCGCTCAACTTTCTGTCCTTTTGAGCCATTTTCATGCAGTTTTACGAGAGTTTCCTGAAGTATGCTTGTTATAATAACTTCCTCCTTATTTCTGCAGGAGATTTTAATATTAACGTATTGGAGGAAAACTGTGCCACCCGCGAGCCAAATAAGCTTCTACTTTCCAGTGGATTCACAAATCTGATTAGTACGCCAACTCGAATTACATGCGCCACTGTATCAGCACTGGATCTTGTCATTGCCAATATTGACACAATGAACAAATCGCAAGGTACGATTTAGAAGAGGGAATGTCGCAGGAGCCTGCTACATTCCCTGTTCTATATCGTAGCTTGCGATTTGTTCATCGATTCAAGCATCCATCTTCCCCTGAGCTTCTCTTCTAGTTTCAATATTGACACACGAATTTATAGCGCAGGCACAATAACATCTGATATTAGTGACCACTGTCCCGTGTTTATGAACTATTTTTGCAAGCCTCTTGATAAGTGGATGCGGCAGGTGCTCCCTACGATACAGCATATTACATACGAAGTCTTGACGCTTTTTCTCTTGATATATCCAATCAAAACTGGTCATCTGTATTTAAAAAGAAAAATGCCGATACCGCATATGATGAGTTCATCCAAACTTTTCAACGCATTTATGCAAAACATTTTCCATTCAAAACCTTAAAATATCCAAGAAAGGTAAGAAAACCCTGGGTCACTCGCGATCATTTGACAATGATAAAGCGTAAAAACACCTGTTATCACACTTTTTTACGTACGCGCTCTGCTGAAACTTTGAAAGAATTTCCAAAAACTTCGAAATAATTTAAACGCTGAACTTCAACGTGCCAAAAAAATTACAGCATATCCACGGAGTGAATGATGATGAGTGGGGAAGCTCGGGAGGTTCATCGTAGATCGTGCCGAGTTCCGGATTAATTTAGTTAACGCGCACTCTACGAATCCTTATGGTTGAACTATGCACAAGTGAAATCTCCCACCGGCACTTCATTGCAAGTCAAGATCCAGTGCCTATATATATATATGGGTGGCCGGTGAACGGTTCTCCAACGCGAGCAGTCGGTATTTCTCAATCAAGAAACTCGCTAGGAGACGCTGCATGCGCCAACGTTGTCTCTCACGGGTGAGGGCGTGTTCTCCTTCTTTGCGAGCTGGTAGAGCGTTCATCTAAGAAAGAGCGTTTCCATCAACGCGCGCCTTTCGCTCTCTCTCTCTGTCTCCCTCACAAGACAGCACATGGAAGAGAGAGAGAGAGAGGCAGGCGCCGGGAGGCACGCGCCGAGGGCGAGCGCGTGCCTCCCGGGAGATACTGCCGGTTACGCCTGACGCCTGACGCAGGACAGGGTTAGACTAAGAGGAGCTTCGCCTCTAAAAAGTCTACTATCAGCGTATTTTTGAACATACCAATCGGCAACGGCCAAAGGCAACGTGGAAGCTAATTAATAGCATACTCGGTCGGGATAATAAGGATGCTTTGCCTGAGTCTATCACCTTTGGGGGTGTTGTGCTGCTATCTGTATTACGGCGCGTGAAAGGCATCGCCGAAGAACAGGTTGTTAGGGACGTCACCATGTGATCGCACGTGCGCGAGTGGCCTGTGGGCATATATATTGTGGCTCTTGTTCTGTTCCTGTGGGAATCGTTGCTTTGTACTGCAAGCATGTAGTGCCGTCAATAAAGGTGTTCCGTGAAGCCTTGACCTCTCTCTCTGCGGATGCAACAAAGTGGTGACGAGGATGGGATTGGACAAGAAGTGAAGATGGCAATGGCTCTCAGGCAAGCTACCGGAATTCGCTCCCGGCAGCGGCAGTTTCGACGTGTTCGTCGAAAGATTCGAGCTCTACGCCACAGTTAATGAGATTGCCGAGGCCAAGAAACTACATCTGTTCCTGAGCGCTATCGGAGAAGAAGTGTACGTGACTCTCCGAAGTCTGCTACTACCCAAGACGCCGAGCACGTCGTCGTACCTGGAAGTCGTGTCGGCGCTGAAGAAGCACTATTCTCCGAGGCGGTCAGTGGTGAGTGAAAGATACCATTTCAACCAAAGGAAGCAAGCCCCTCAAGAAACTGTCGCAGAATATGTGGTACAGCTGAAGAAATTGGCATCATTATGTGACTTCGGCGCCTTTCTGGAACAAGCGCTTCGGAACCGCCTGATAGCAGGCCTACATTCCGAAGCCATACGTTGCCGGTTGCTGGCCATGAGCGACAGCGAGCTCACCTGGGACCGCGTCTGCAACACCGCTACGGCCATGGAGATGGCCGCGAAAAGGCTGTTTCACATGCTGCGATTGCAGCGACGAAAATCGTTCCGATCGCTCTGTTCGCTCCCGCCGCTTAATGGCGGTTTCGTTTCAGTTGACTTGCGATTGCAGCGACTGTTTTCCCCGCGACAGGAGCGACCGGCTATCTTCAAATGTGTTTAAATAACCGTGCGTTATAATATTATTAACTGTTAATGCATGTGTTGTAATTTAAAAACGGCTGCAAGTGGGTAAATTATTTTGGTGTGCTCAACAGCGGCTCCCGCATATCAGTAAAGACGTGAAAATAGCGGTGGCAGCAGCGCAGCGGCACAGCAGCCGCTTATGCTGCTTCGCGTCGTGAAGAAAAAAAAACTTTGCGCCACGGATGTAGCCGCGTAGGAAGGGTCCGCGTATTCTTTTTCGAAGTCGTCGTGTGCGCGAAGCATGATCCTCCGTGTTTAGCATCAAGTTGTCAACGAATGGTTCGTGTATCGTGCTCGCAAGTGCCTTCTGCACTGTAGTGCTTCCGAACCGGACGACACCGGCATCTAACCAAAGCCCACATTTATGGATCTACAAATGATGTATATGTGTGTGTCTGTGCACGGAATACGGTTAGTTTGTGTTGTGACCGAACGCGGCAACACGCATCTAACCGAAAACTCACATCTTGAAAGCCGCGAAAAATGACGCCTCTCTGTGTGTGCGTGTGTGTGTGTGTGTGTGTGTGCGTGCGTGCGTGCGAGCTTGCATGATGTGGAATAGTTTGTTTTGTGAACATCGATATCACGGATCGTCCGTCGTGGAATCTATGGTGTGGATGTGTAACAACTAGCATCACAAATTTATAAGGAGCTGCAGTCACCTGTGTCGAAGCCTGCATGTCGCGTCACTACATTGTGAAGACACGGATGACGTTTAGTTTCCTAATGGTAGCAGCTAGATTACTGCGAGTCTGTCCAAAGAAGCAAAATACGTTGCACTGCCCCACGCCGTGCAGGAAATGTATTTTTGATGTAGTCTTATAACAAATTAGTAGCGCACTTAATGAGCAAACAGACAATGAAGCCTAGGAAAGCATAGGGGAATTTACTTGTGGTATTGTAATTGTGGAGAAAGTAGAAAGGAATTAAAGTGGACGAAAAGAGAAACCTGCCTTCGGTGGGACCCGAACCCACGACCTTCGGATGTCGCGTCCGATGCCCTATCAACTGAGCTACAAAGGCGGTCGTCCCCCCCGTCCACTTTATTGTGTATTTATCTGCGTATTATCCTGGGAGTGTTAGGCAGCGCCACTCGTGGCCAAGGCGGCGTGTGTAGAACACACTTTCTTGCGAGGAGGCGTCACGTAGAACGTGAACTTAGATGAGATGGCTGCTGCCCAATAAGCCCTCGCATGCTACCTGAGGCACCAAGTCTGCCGCAACGAGGCCGAAGCTATGAAATAACGAAAGGGAAGGGGTCAAGGGCTCGTTCTTTATTTGTTAGAAACAACTTAATGAGCAAACAGACAATGAAGCCTAGGAAAGCATAGGGGAATTTACTTGTGGTATTGTAATTGTGGAGAAAGTAGAAAGGAATTAAAGCGGACGAAAAGACAAACCTGCCTTCCATAATCAAAAGAAGAGGCGTGCAGGACACGGACACAAGAAGAGAAGTGAACACCACGAACCACGAATAACCAAGGTTATTCCGGAAGTTGAACGGTCTCGATGTATTTCAGATTGCTTCGCCAGCATCAAGCATTCGAACGATCTCGTTAAGGCCTCTGACCCTATCCGACCGGTTGTAAATTACTGTGTGGAACATAAGCTTCGACCCGTTTTATCTGATAAGGAAGGTTGTTTTGTAATAATGCCGAATAGCACTTTTTCTGATAAAGCCTCAGCAGCTGTTGAAAAGAATTTTAGACCTGTGAAACTGAAACCTTCTGTAGTAAAACAACGAGCTGTCGATCTCCTTTTGAAACATAATCTAGACAAGGTTGCTTCCAGTGTTAAGAAGGCAAAATTGCTCACTTTAGAATTATTTTTCTCGGCAAAAACCCATAAGCCAGAAATTCCGTTTCGCTCGATTGTATCGGAGTCAGGGACGTGGCAAGTTTGTGTAGCTAGGTATTTACAGAAATGCTTAACTTCCTTAAGTTTTTCTGACTCCTTCCATGTACGTAATTCTCAGGCTCTAGTTCAGTTGTTAACAGAGGAAAATCCTGGAGACTGCACAGCGTTTAGCATGGATGTGGAAGATTTGTACTACTCGTTGCCGCATGAAGGTTTACTAAATTGCGTGAAAGAATGTATTCAAGAACAAGGGCAAGAGTCCGGTTTCATAGATAGATGCGGAGTTTCCACAGGTACCTTTCTAGAAATTCTTTCCATGTACTTAACGTCAACATTAGTTGGATACAGGGAAGGCGTGTATGTGCAGAAATCAGGGATTTGTATAGGTTCAAAGGTAGCCCCTTTTCTAAGTGATCTATACTTAAGCAAGTTTGACTGCCGTTTAAAAGAGGCCTTAGGGGACCGCATCATTAGGGTATTTCGGTATGCGGACGATTACTTGGTACTTTGTAGTAAGGATGATTTTGAATCCGTCGTCACCTATGTAAGCGATCAATTTAAACTTAATGGAGATGGTTTAACGTTTACGAAAGAACTACCGGAGAAAAACGTAATACAATTTTTAGATATCTCGTTGTCATTTGAGCGGAATCACGTGTGTTGGCAGTATTCCCCTAGAGCATCTAAGCCGTTGCTAAATTTTGACTCCAAGCATTCGAAAGTAGTAAAAAACGGAATAGCCTTGTCCTGTTTAAAGTCAGCCCTATCGAAGTCGTGCGTGCACCGTTTGACCATTAGCTTTAATGCGCAGGTTGAGCGCCTCTTAGATGCAGGTTACCCTAGACTAGCCATAGCCACAGTAGCTGAGCGTCTTAAGAAGTCGATTTCGACCGGAACAAAAGCGGTAGCAGAGAGTAACATTAACAAGAAAAAGGTCGTGAGTATTCCTTACATCCACGCAGTTTCGCACCGGCTTAAGAAAGTGGGAAGTAAATATGGGGTTAATGTTGTGTTTACGGCTCCCAATAAGTTAGGAAGGGTTTGTGCTGCAGTGCATAGAAGAATTGAGCAGAAGGAAGGTAAGAAGCGAACCGATATCTGTCCGGTTAAGCACCTAGCCAAGAACAATTTCACCGACTGCCGCATGGGTGTAGTTTATAAGATTCCTTTTAGCTGCGGACGGTTTTATGTAGGGCAAACTGCGCGTTGTATTAATCAAAGATTAATTGAACACAGGAGGTCGCTATCAGGTGGGACGCCGTCCAATCTATCCTTGCACTGCCAGGTCTGTAGCTGCATGCCCGAATTAGATAATACCGAGATCCTGTACAGGCATAAGAACGAAGATACGCTTTTATTGGTTGAGGCCTGGTATATCAGTATTAGTGGAAGTGCATGCGTGAGTCAACCGTCGATTAGCTTAAACAGGGAGGAGATAGAATGCCTTGGGAGATGTCTATCGCGTAGGCGGGCACGTGTAACCGATTGACAGGTGGCGCCACCATTCCGAGCATGCGCAGATAAGCTGTGTGTCTTCTTTCTTTTTCGCCTCTGTGCTGTGCATCAGTTGCTAGTCGGCGTTCGTGGTGTTCACTTCTCTTCTTGTGTCCGTGTCCTGCACGCCTCTTCTTTTGATTATGGAATGTTACCAACTCGCTCAACTTTCCGTCCTTTTAAACCTGCCTTCGGTGGGACCCCAACCCACGACCTTCGGATGTCGCGTCCGATACTGTAACACGTACATAAATACGTACATAAATACACAATACGTACATAAATACACAATACGTACATAAATACACAATAAAGTGGACGGGGGGGCGACCGCCTTTGTAGCTCAGTTGGTAGAGCATCGGACGCGACATCCGAAGGTCGTGGGTTCGGGTCCCACCGAAGGCAGGTTTGTCTTTTCGTCCACTTTAATTCCTTTCTACTTTCTCCACAATTACAATACCACAAGTAAATTCCCCTATGCTTCCCTAGGCTTCGTTGTCTGTTTGCTCATTAAGTTGTTTCCAACAAATAAAGAACGAGACCTTGACCCCTTCCCTTTCGTTATTTCATAGCTTGGGCCTCGTTGCGGCAGACTTGGTGCCTCAGGTAGCATGCGAGGGCTTATTGGGCAGCAGCCATCTCATCTAAGTTCACGTTCTACGTGACGCCTCCTGGCAAGAAAGTGTGTTCCACACACGCCGCCTTGGCCACGAGTGGCGCTGCCTAACACTCCCAGGATAATACGTACATAAATACACAATAAAGTGGACGGGGGGACGACCGCCTTTGTAGCTCAGTTGGTAGAGCATCGGACGCGACATCCGAAGGTCGTGGGTTCCGGTCCCACCGAAGGCAGGTTTGTCTTTTCATCCACTTTAATTCCTTTCTACTTTCTTCACCATTACAATACCACAAGTAAATTCCCCTATGCTTTCCTAGGCTTCATTGTCTGTTTGCTCATTAAGTTGTTTCTAACAAATAAAGAACGAGCCCTTGACCCCTTCCCTTTCGTTAAGTTAGTAGCGTAGTCATGCACTTAGAGCTGTAGTAGACTGTTTCCCGGCTATGGCTGTTTTCTGCTAGAACCGAATTGTTTGCAAAACAGAAAAACAGCCAATACGGGCCTGAAGTACTATTTCCAAACAGACTGTATTTTTAAATATGTGGTTTACTGCAATAAAAGGATTCTGTCGACGAGCAGAAATATTAGCAGGGCTCACTGTGTTTCTGTGACATGCATTCATTGTCTAATGGTTCAGAAACTGCTCTCCATCCTGTTCCATCTCGGGAGTCTCTAGTTTAGAATGTTTTCTTGCCGTGGCATTTCCTCAATCAAATGCGCTTGTTGGAATTGAGAAGCATGTGTGTGATGGTGACCGCTATAGAGAAAACTGCTGTATTGGCCTCGAGGCACAGAGCATTTCTTCAGAAGGCAAAACAGTACTTGTTTAGGTGGCTCAGTGAAGCTCAGTGAAATCACGCTGTAGGCCATGGTGCCAACACACCCTATGTTGTGCGAGTTGGCTTGGCGCAGAGAGAGAAACACACATTTCACGCTTTCTGCAGAAGCTTGCCGGTTCCACCTGTCAAGGCTAGCCAGTGCCGATTCATCGTACTTGATGTGCTTCTTGTGCGACCTTGGTGGCTGCAAATTATTTGTTATATAAACGAAAAAAGGTGTTGCCTGCACAGCAATTACCTAATTATCTACACAGTATGTTTTTTTTGGAACGCAAAACTTATAATTATTCAATAACTCTAGCTCAACTGGTTTGGTCATTACCAGAACTATTGGTACAGTGTCGTTCCTTGTCTTTCCACCACACATATGCCGTTCAAGGCATTGGACTCGTGGCGAAGGGAAGCGAGAGGATGCACCATCTCATTTTTCTCAGAGTGGCAAGCAGCGAGTATATTTGTGTCATTAACCACCAAAGTCTCTGTCTTTGCATGCTCTCCGCACTTCACGCCAGGTCCAATTGGCCCATTTCATCTCTCTTTTTTTTGAGAACAGGAGACAGGTAGCTGAGACAGTGCAAAAATAGTGACAGCACGGCATCTAATAACAAAACAGGCCGCTTGGGTTTGTCAAGAGAGATGTCACCACCAAGATCATATTCATTGCGTCTCCATTTCACTGTTTGAGAAATGCTTCTAGCAAACGTAGTTATGGGGCATGAGCTCTCGACCTTTCCTTGGTATTGTGCAAGCCCATGCCTCCACTTTCATCGAGCCACTGAGAACGTCCAAAGTAATCGGCTTCACTTTGCTGGATGCACTACTGTTGTAGTTTAGCGCAACACATTTCTGTCCCATCCTAAAATGGCACTGGTGGAAATCCCAGAGAGCGCAAGCCTTTGTTGCAACACGAAAAGTGCACTTAAAAGTCTGAGAAGCCCGTGAGAGTTGTAAAGTCAGCAGATCACAAAGAATATGCAGCATCCTGCACACCTTTTCTTCCCAAGGCCATTTACCCATACCTGTTCACAACATGCAAACGAGGGACTTACAGCGGCAGGTGTCACCTGCACTGGAGTCACTACATGCAGCTCCTTACAAGTGCTGTATGGCACATATTGAAGTGATTATTTATTACAAACTACAGCCAAAATGCCCACAGAGTTTACTTATTGATGCTGCAGACAGAAAACTGAGAATATTTGCAATATATGAGACGGTATCGCAGTTTTTATGCATTGAACCCATAGGATGACATGTAAAAGATGACCACTTGCCGGAAGTTTCATCTGTCGTGATGCAAAGAAAATTCAATTTCCTCCTTGCCAAACCGTTTCATGAATGGGCCATGGTGCGCGCTGCCACAGCCTAGCAGATTCCTCTCCTCAAATACTGCTTTCTCCGTGCCTCGAGGACATACAATGTCTCCACTTACATTGTCACTTTGCTCGTAGGGTGCCAGGTTTTCTTGTCTGCTGCAACCAAGCTGTTCTGTGCGACTGGCAAGTGCAGAAATTGTTCCTGTGCATCTTGCACATTTCAGCCACTTTGTCTAGAGAACACACCTTTGAGAGCTTGTTAGGGGCACAAAAACAACATTCACATTGAATTTCGATGCTTCTTTTTTGATGTTGCATAACAATATTTAAACTTTTTTAGCGCGCACGAAAGACACAGACACAGAAAAGAAGAACACACGAGCGCTCGTGTGTTCTTCTTTTCCGTGTTTGTGTCTTTCGTGCGCGCTAAAGAAGTTTAAATATGGATAACTATCAACTAGCCCAGCTATCAGTCTTGCTGCAATACGTTGCATAACAACCTTTGTGGGTAAGCAATCGCCTGCACTCTCTTGATGTCCTTTCCATTTCTTTGTCCTGGCAAAGGTTTTACTGCCTGAAGTAACTTGCATAGAGAAGTAATCACCAATGGTGGGTATCATGAACCTGATAGGTGCACATTTTCAGAGGAAAAACTCCACTGCACAATGTCAGCAGAATTTCCTTAATGGGCCACTGGGACAAGTTAGGGCAGCATTGTAAGAAGACTCTCAGGCCTTCACAAAGAACACAGCACAGTGACAGTGTAAGCTTTCCTGCATGTGCCCTTATTATTCTCTTTATAGGTCTTCTTCCATTCCTGCCTCTCCTCCCGCTCTTGTTCTTCCTCTTACATTGTCTTCTTTTTCAAATTCCTTTACTTCTCATTTGTCATCTGCATCCTCTCCTTCCTTGCCGTCGTCATCTCCTTACTCTTGTGTATTTTCTCCCCCGCCCCCCAATTCTCCTCGTCTTTGTCGATAGATCCATAGCCGACGACTGACAACATATAAGACCCAGAGTCGGGGTTGGGTGCTACTACTCCTGTTGGGCTTGGTTCAAATGTGCACAGGCGTGTAGAGAGGGAGATAAACATTACTGAAAGATTGCTAGTTTTCCTTCAGGTGAGATGGGGGTAGGGACTTCTTCTTATTATGAGCGATAGCGGTTTCGGACACCTGCTTCAGGCACCATTGTCACCAATTTTGAGCATTGTAACAAGCCCATACCGGTTTACGCTGTATGGTTATACCAGGTGCTTTGAAATTTACAAGGGAATGTGAAAGGCAAATGCCAAGTTCCATTGATCTGCTTCTTGGGCTGCTGCTGCAGTTTCACCCATAGCTGCTTTGTTACAGCAGTGTAGCTAGCTGGCAGTCCGGTAACGAAAAGCGTTTATTCAGTGAAGCGTGCGATATAAATACATTAGGCAGTCAGTGACGTTAGCGTCACGTGTTAGTGGTTGGGGCTATCAGGATGATAGCACAATCTGGCTACATCTCCCCTTTAACGTTGATACAGTCTAGAAGTTTCATCTGGTGACGGGTATCGACAGGGTTCGTGACGTAGTCTTTTACTTCTACGTAGCTGCTGCTGTCCAGCCAGGACGCCGCTGTCTTCGGGAGCCCGCGGGGATGTTGATTCTGGCCTTGGCTCAGGTGCTGCCTCCCACAGGTGCTCTCGTGTGCGACGCATTTCACGGCCGTCTTCGGTCTTGACAATCATGGACCTCGGTGCCTGGGCTGGTCTTATTACCATAGCTGGACTCCAGGTCCTCTCGATGGTGTCGTACGTCGTTACTTGTTGTCCTGGTTTGAGCGGGCGTAAGTATCTGGCATTGCAATCGTAGGAAGCCATTTGCTGACGCCGGATCACCTGAAGGCGGTCGTGAACATCCTTGCTGGGTATTGCCTCCGGTTCCAGGTGCTTTGTTGGTACCGGCAGCAGGGTCCGCGTCTGTCGTCCCATCAGCCTCTGCACAGGAGACTTCAGAATATGATCCCTGGGGGTATTACGCCACTCAAGCAATGCCATTTCAATATCAGGGCTTCGGAGGGAGCACTTTTTTAACAGCTTTTTTACTTCCTGAACTGCTCTTTCTGTCATGCCGTTAGAACGCGGACGGTACGGGCTTGACGTGATATGTACAATGTCTAGCTTGCTTAAGAATTCTTTATACTCTCTGCTACTGAAGGGCGGTCCGTTGTCACTGTACAGATTTTGTGGCAGCCCATGCACAGAAAACACTTGTGCAGACCAAGTCCTCAGTGAATTAGCTGTGGTGTGGTAGAGCTCTCAGATTTCGAAATAAAAGGAGTGAAAGTCAACCATAACTGCAAACTCTCGGCCACCGTAGTGAAACAGATCCACGCCTACACTCTCCCATGGTAGGGTCGGAACGTCATGGCTTAGAAGAGGCATCTTCTGGTTCTGCGGCTTGTGAATTTTGCATATTTTGCACGACATGCAAAACTGTTTGATATCTGCACCCATACTTGGCCAGAACATTACGCTGCTGGCTCTTGCTATCATCTCTGCTCCAGTATGTGCCGCGTGAAGGAGCTGCATTGTCTCTGCCCGTTTTGATTTCGGCACAATTACCTTGTTGCTGCGGAAGACTAGACCGTCTTGAGCGTGATTTTCTTCCCTGTAGTCCCAGTACGGTCTTGCTGGCTCCGGGATTCTCTGCTTGTTGTCCGGCCAAGCTGTTTCTGCGTATTCTCGGATGAGGACTAGTGCCGGATCCTCGTTTGTAGCGGCACGCAGGGTTTCCAGGCGTTGCTCTGACGCTGAAACATAGTCAAGAACATTCACTTGAAATAATTCGGTTTCTTGTTTTAGTTCAGTCTTACTAGGAAACCGCAATAAAGCATCTGCTGGAAACTTCTTTGCCAGGTTTGTACCGCAGTGTTATTGCATAAAGTTGCAAGCTGAGGCGCATGCGCTGCAAACGGAGCGGGCATTGATACAGGGGCTTGCTGAATATTGGTATCAAAGGCCTGTGATCTGTTTCGACGATCACGTCTGCCTGGCCGAAAAGATAATCATGGAACTTTGTGCATCCATGAACTATTGCCAGCGTTTCTTTTTCAATCTGCGCGTAGCGTTGCTGCGCTTCTGTGAGAGATCTGGACGAAAAGGTGACGGGGTGGCCATCTTGCATCAACACAGCCCCAACACCCGACTGACTGGCATCAACAGAAAGCGTCATTGCCTTCTTTGGGTCGAAATAGGAGAGAATTGGCGCTGTCGTTAGTGCCCGCCGCAGTGCTTCAAAACTTGCTTGTTGTCTCTCTGTCCAAACCCACGCGATATCTTTTCGCAGTAGTTCTCTGAGCGGTTCGGTTATGACAGACATGTTCGGGATGAAACGCTGTATGAAGTTCATTGTTCCTAGAAATATTTGCAATTGCTTACAGTTCTTAGGCTCGGGTATTTCCAGGATGTCTTGCACTCGCTCTGGATCGATGCGCAAACCTTGTGTCGTGAGGAGGTGTCCCAAGTAGCGGACCTCCGTCTGCAAGAACGTGCATTTGGTTAGGTTAAGTCTTAGGTCATGCTCACGGCAGCGCGTCAGCAAAAGTGTCAGGTTGTAGTCATGCTCCTTCTTTGTCTTGCCCCACACCAGTATGTCGTCCATAACCACCGCGACACTGGGCAGGCCATCTAACAAGCGGTGGATTGCAGCTTGAAAAATTTCTGGGGCTGATGATATTCCAAAGGGCATTCTGAGGAAGCGATACCGCCCGTAAGGCGTACTCATAGTGCAGATCCTGGAACTTTCTGAGCACACATGGTAGCGCAAAATACCGAAACGAAAGACTTAGGAAGAAGTGGGGAAGAAACGACAGGTTGGGCGCTAATTGGGAACTTTCTTGGTTGGGAACTTTCTTCCGTTAATTTGATTTGCCAAAATCCAGACGCGGCATCTAGTGTGGAAAAAAATCTTAACCCGGCCAGCCGTGGAATTATGTCTTCTAAAGTTGGCATGGGGTAGTTTTCTCGAAGCACGCCCTATTTAGAGCCACTGGATCGAGGCAAATACGCACTTTTTCTTTTTTCACCACGGTTACCATGTGGCTCGACCATTCGGTGGATTCATTTACCTTTGTAATGACTCCCTGCTGCTCCATGCGCTGCAGTTCCGCCAGTACTCGGTCTTGCAGTGCCACAGGAACCCTCCTAGCCGGCACGACGGTTCCCACGCTGCCTGGTTTCAGCTTCATTGAGTACTCCACACCTTTTATTTGTCCGAGTCCCCTGAAAGTATCTGAAAAGGGTTGGGCCGCAGGGTATAGTTCTCCACCAGTAACTTTATGTATGCGGTATATCAATCCCAGTCGTTCTGCGACTGTCCCGCTGAGTGTGACTGGGACATCTTGATCCACGACAAAAAAAGTGTCCTTCGCATTTGTTGCTGTTGACGCAGAGCGTAAGTACGATTTTCGCTTGTGCCGTAACCCGATGACCAAAGAACGCTGTTAGAGTCACGTTGCAAGCTTTCTTGGCCTTATCCGACACTCTTGCCAGGTCTTGCTTTGAGATTACGCAACAGTTTGCTCCCGTGTATAGCTTGCAAGTCACCGGTTTGCCTTCGATGTGAACTGTTGCTGTCCATCTGTCGACTTGGACCGAGTTGATAGTAAGTCCCGCTAGTAAAAAATCTGCTTCCGCAAAGTGTGTCTCTGCCCATACTTCCCGTAGCTCTTTTCCTTGTCGGCTTACGTTTTGTGTGGCCCCAAATGATTTGCAAACCTGGGCAAAGTGGTTCGATGCCCCACACTTTCGGCAGTTCTTTCCGCTCACTGGGCAGTTTCCGCTGCGATGAATCTGGTAGCCGCACATGATGCATACTTTCCTATCAGTTGCAACTAAGTTCACTATCGTTGTGTGTGCTCTCCCGGCTGCTGCGCTTATCTCTTGGAAGTTCTGCTGCAACCCCTTATCTCTTACGCCAAGAACGATACGACTGCGTAGCATTCGTTCTTCTAGAAGTTCAAATTCGCAGTTCTTTGCCAGTATCTTCAGCTCGATCAACCATTCATTGAATGGCTTCGCCTTCCTTCTGGTCCCTTGAACCAAAACGGAATTCATGAAGAGTTAAGTTTTGCTGGCCTGTAGTAGTCTTCAAATTTTTTCTTCAAAACTTCGACATCATTTTTGTCCTCTTCCGCCTCAAACTTGAAAGTGCTATACGCTTTTCTGCCTTCTTCGCCTATCCTGACGAGAAATGTTGCGGCCTGCACGTCACTTGGCTGCCTGGTCAATAGAGTAGCTGTGGCAAGCAGTTCAAACTCACTCTTCCACGTTCTCCAGCCAAGCCAGGCGTCGACTGACGTATCCATGGGCCTCGGCGCCGGCAGTAGTGTTGATGGCCCTGGTAGCATTGTGGGCGAGGGGGGCGTTGTCGAGGGCGGCATCGTCGACATCTCAACTGTGCACCGCTGCCACCACGTAGCTAGCTGGCAGTCCGGTAACGAAGAGCGTTTATTCAGTTCCAGAAAATGTTCCAGAAGCCAGGGGAATTCATATTCAAACGTATAGCTTCACTGGCTTTACTCAACAATAAAACAATAACAAAGCATAGACGTTTCGCCACCTATGCGGGTGGCATCGTCAGTACACAAATGGCGTCCCATGAAAGAGTACATCAACTTATATCTTGCCGTAAACATCCGGCAAAGGACCACGATTACTGTTGCATGCATTTTGATGATGACGGATGAACCACGATTCGATGAATTTCCTTGGGCCCCATCGTTGTTCCCGTGCCAGCGTCGTCACATTATCGAAATCGAACACGTGTCCTTTCGTCAGGCAGTGGTCGACTAATTCCATCTTGGCACGTGTTGAATGTGTGGCTTTGGTGACGTCCCTGGCGTGTTCCTTGATGCGAGTACGACGTCGTCGCCCGGTCTCACCGATGTAGCAGGCATCACAGTCCGTACAGTTAACTTTGTACACAACTCCGCTTTGTTCGTCGGAAGGGGTGCGGTCCTTTGGTTTTGGGAACACGTTAGCCAGTGTGCGCATGGGTTTAAACACAGTCCTAACGCCCAAAAGTCGCAAGGCCCTACTCACAGCTTCTGACATGCCTCAGACATACGGGATGCACACAACAGAATTTTCATTATTAGCCCTGCTCTCGCGAGGTCTTTGCATGCGGCGCCGCCTGTCATCGACAAACCGCTGAGGGTAGCTCCGTTTATTCAAGACAGTGGCAACATTAGTTTCTTCATGCTTCCTCAGGGTCTGTGTCGACGACGTACTCTTTCATGGGACGCCATTTGTGTACTGACGATGCCACCCGCATAGGTGGCGAAACGTCTATGCTTTGTTATTGTTTTATTGTTGAGTAAAGCCAGTGAAGCTATACGTTTGAATAAATACATTAGGCAGTCAGTGACGTTAGCGTCACGTGTTAGTGGTTGGGGCTATCAGGATGATAGCACAATCTGGCTACAAGCAGCAGTGGTGACAAAAATGGATATTGAGTTGCTTAAGGTTCTTCTGCAGTGTTGTTCCTCCTCGGTCTTCCTCGCTTGCAACTAGAGCCTTGTGCACCTTCACCTACAATGATGTGGCATGAGATTTTGCAGCAAGACACGGTCAACTGTTGTAATACGAAGGCAACAAAGCTGACCGCACCAGCAAGATATACTTAATCAGCTTTACAGTGAAGCGAGAGATGCACTCCACCTATTCGATGCTCGCCTACACTCTGGTTTTTTGTACTGCGCAACACAGCCTTGTAACATAGTAATATAATGTTTTCGCCTTAATATAGCGTGAGCTTACTTTCTGTTTTTGCAAACTGGCACAACCACCATGGCAAGTGAAAGGTCAAAACAATATATAAAAATGGCAAGTTGTAAAAAAAGAATCATTGTATGTTTTGTTGCCTGTACAAATTGTCAGTTATCAGCTATACATCAGTTATGTTATATGCACCAGGGACGAGATTGCTTGATTGCTGGATGGTATGAGGTTCGAAAGGGACCGCGCATGCTTGCTGTTTGTATATATTCTTGGGTTAGCGCCTTGAATAAAGTAGCTGGAAGTGCCACTCTTCCTGTTGTTCTCTTCTTGTTTTATATCAACTAGGCCAACAGTCTTGTGAAAGACAAATGTGACAGTTGAGGCATCACTGCTAAACTGTTGTTTGCAACTCCATAAGAACAAGCAGTGCAAGACCCTTCTGTGTGATATATTATTTGCATTCAAATGTTATAAATATCGCAATCTTTTCCTATACTTTAATAAGCTGGTAATTAGGCCTTGGAATGTCTTCAATAAAGTTGCAACACTTAAAGAGTCCCTCGACTAACATGCACATTTAGTGCACAGATTTTTTAACACGCTTGTTTAAGATGTATATTTTTTTCCCAGGCATGGCTGCAAAACAGCATGCACTGCCGAGACACACCATTTCTGCCATGCATCCCTAGTGCATTGTGCCGTACTTTAGTTGGGTCATGTTTACGCATTAATGCACACTTGCTTTTCCTTTATGAATTTTAATAGAGAGATTCATGTACATGTGTTGTTCTCACAATTTCTTTCCTGGTTGGACCTTTATTTGTTTGCAGTACGCATTACATAAAATTAAACCACATAATGTGCAAATGTACACACTTGATTTGCAGAAATCAGTTTTATAATGCCATGACAAAGTTACACGCTGCTTTAATTTCATCAGAAGATATGTTCGAAAAATGCATAATTCTATAAACTTATGCAATTGTAAAAGCGGGATTTATGTAATAATGATACCATTCTCAATTGTGTCGGCAAGCTGTTTCTATTTAGTTTGGCATGGCTTCACACCTAAATATGCACGTTCACACCTGAATGGCTATTGAAGTGCAACACTGGTCCATACCCAAGAGGAACTATAACATACAGAAAAAAGGATGCAACAAGGCAACTTCCCTGCAAGATTTTGATTAGCTGTGATCTTTCGCATTTTCTTCTATATAAGAACTGTATAAGAACTTTGCAGGCTGTTTGCCCGCTTTTCCTTTTGTTTGTGTTTCTTTTTAAGTGATGTGCTATAATGAACATCATAAACAAGAGAAAACAAGTACACTGCAAGCATTTACGTGCACAAGTAATCTTCTTTGAAGTGTTGTTACATGCCATGAAGGTTTTACAAATAATTATAACTATATAAAGTGAGAACCGGTGCAGGAAATATACAAATCCTATAAATATATGCGTATAAATATATGTGGAGGAAAAAGTGTTGTCCACAAGATAAGAAAAGAAGAAAAAGCTGCTATTAATAATACTTGTTGCGCATCAACGCTTCGAAAGTAAATCAACGACGCTACTAGCATTCCTGATATGGTACGTTATAAAAGCACACATTAATACACCAAAAATTATCTAAATTTATTTACTGGTCGCATAGTCAGTCCAACAAAGACGTGCCCGATTTACGGCATCGGTGTAAGGCGAAGTATTTCTGGTTAATTAGCGCGCCCCGTGTCCATGAAAACTGCATGCATTAACAGTTCAGAAAGTTCCGGCGACATACAAAGGTCTCGGCTTCTTGACAAAGCACCTTAATTGTAAGTTCGTGTGTCGCGCTCCCGGTATCGCGCCGCTAGAATGTGAGTTCGATTTCCGGCCACGGCGGCCTCATTTCGATGCAGACGAAAAGCAAGAGCATTCGCGGAATTGGCGCACAAAAAAGCAGCCCGCCATCGGATGCCTCGCGACCACATCGTGCTCAATCATTATTATCGCAGGCTCATAGCACTTACAACGCGCAATGCGCGTGTGAGTGCACGCAAAGAAAAGTACGTGCTGTGATACCTTGGCTGTGCGGCAACCACAGGCGATCTCAAAAAGAGAGAGAGAGAGAGAAAAAAAAAGAATGCTTGTGTATGCAAGGGAAGTCGCACACATTCGATAGCGTCGAGTCTCAACTCGAGTACATCAACCAGCGGGAATCTTTCTCAGCGCACGGAACAAAATGCGTTCGTGTGTTGTACTACGTCGAAGCGAAAGCTCGACGTAGTACACAAGAAAGCTAAAACACCAACCCACTGCTTCAATAAAAACATACAAGTGGAGGAATGCCGAAGTATCAGGTTTTATTTTTTTCCTTCTCGTGTCGCTATTAATAGTACTACATACTGTATCGTACACGTGGCGCAAGATATGCGCATGAACTGTTTAGAGATGTACACGATACGCATACGTCCAGTACATATAACCGGCACACGTTCAATAAAGCTGGCTTTTTCCACCACCGGCCACCCGGCGTAGTACGTCAATGATACATGGTGTCAGAAGTGCCGCGCACCCATCGCCGCATACGTAGGCACCGACGGCGAGCCGAGCAGTCGGGATGGAATTTGTTCGACCACCGGATGCCGTACGCTTCACAGGAGACATAGGCAAATGCTGGCCACTGTTCAAGCAGAAATTTGAGCTCTTCTTGACGGCTACCGAACCTTCCGGACAACCACGAACAGAGCAGACGAAGACTGCGTTGCTGCTTACAACTGCAGGCGAGGAAGCCATAGAGGTATTTAATACCTTCGTTTTTTCGGAAGGCGAAGTCAGCACCGATTACTCTACGGTAGTCAAGAAGTTCGACGAGTATTGTAAGAGCCAGAGCAATGAGAAATACGAACGGTACGTGTTCAGGAAACGAATGCAAGAGCCAGAAGAACCTTTTGAGCACTTCGTGCGAGACTTAAAGACTCAAGCCAGTCTGTGTAACTTTGGAGACCTCCGAGACTCCATGATCCGGGATCAGATTGTTTTTGGAATACAAAACGATAAACTACGAGAGAAGCTGCTGAGGAACACAAGTCTCACGCTACAGAAAGCAGAACAGAGTTGCAAGGCAGTAGAAGCAACAGCAGCGCAGCAAGAAATATGGCTACGGGATCATCAAGTAGATCCAATTCGGAACTTTTCCGCGCCAGGAAGGCACCACCAAGAAGAGAGACAAAGAAACAGCAACGCCAGGAAGCCACCCGACTACATATGTTCCAGATGCGCGCGGACACACGCGCCAAGTAAGTGCCCAGCATTCGGGCGTACTTGTCACAACTGCCAGCGCAAGAACCACTTCGCAATTTGCTGCAGAGTAGGGAGTCAAGTCAACGAGCTCACTGGCGATGAAGAATGCTTTGGCGTGCTGAATGTATCCTTGAGAAGCAAGGTGAGTGGCCGTGACTGGCTAGTTTGCGCGAACATTGGGAACATATCCGTGAGCTTTAAAGTCGACACCGGCTCGCAAGCAAATATTATTCCCTTGAGTTTGGTCACCAAGATGCAGCCAAAACCATTGGTAAAATCCAACTGCTCAGTTCTACGTTCCTACGGCGGCAATGAAATCAAACACTGCGGCATCATCATCGCCGATGTGACACTCGACTGGCGCACCGCAGTCCTCCAATTTTTCGTCGTACGCAAAGGTCAAGCAATTTTGGGACTGCAAGCATGTGAACGCCTTCAGCTGCTTTTACGCTCAGTGCACAGTGTGCAAAAAAGCGCAGCGAAACACGTAGTGCAGGATTTTTGGCACCTTTTCAGTGGCACGGGATGCATGAAGCGCCGCTACCACATGGTACTACGCGACGACGCTGTTCCGGTGGTTCAACCAGCACGGCGGGTTCCACTAGCCTTGCGAGAACCACTGCGTGAAGAACTGGAACGTATGGAACGAGGCGGCATCATTGCAAGGGTGACAGAGCCTACGGATTGGGTGAGTCATCTCGTGATAGTACGTAAGAAGGACGGAAAGCTTCGAGTGTACATGGATCCCAGGAAGATTAATGAATGCATAAAAAGGGAGCACTATCAAATGCCGACGCGGGCGGACATAGAAGCGGAACTAGCCGGCGCAAAACTGTTCACTCGCCTCGATGCCAACGCTGGTTTCCACCAGATACCATTGGATGAAAAAACTTCAAAAATTTGCACGTTTGCAACGCCTTTTGGCCGATACCGCTTCTTAAGGCTACCGTTCTGCATTTCTTCAGCATCGGAGGTTTTCCAAAAATCTTTGAATGAAGTGTTCGAGAATCTGCAAGGTGTAAAGGCATACGTTGACGACGTGATAATCTGGGGCTCGTCAATGAAGGAGCACGATCAACGACTCAAGTCTGCCTTGCAAGCAGCAGAACGAGCTGGACTAACTTTTAACGCGACTAAGTGTGCAGTTCGAGTCAAGGAAATAGAATTCCTAGGTGACGTAATTAGTCATGAGGGCATCGGGCCAAATCCTAATCAGGTGCAGTGCATGACTCTAATGCCAGAGCCAAACGACAAGCATGCAGTTCAAAGAATGTTGGGTGTTGCAAACTATTTCAGCAAGTTTTTGCCGTCCTTGGCCCAGAAAACGGTACTGCTCCGGAGCTTATTAAAGCACGACGCGCATTTTGAATGGACGAGAGACCACGCTAAAGAATGGCAGATGCTCTGTGATAGCATGTGCCGCCAGCCCTTGCTATCACTATTCGATCCAAAAAAGGAAACGAAAGTTTCATGTGATGCGTCGCAAAACGGAGTAGGCGCTGCCTTGCTGCAGTGTGAAAATAACACGTGAAGCCTGTTGCTTACGCGTCCAAATCGCTCACCGAATCTGAACAAAGGTACTCGCAAATCGAAAAGGAAACCATGGCAATAGTGTATGGGTGCGAAAGATTCAACCATTTCACATATGGTCGGAAAATTATCGTGGAAACAGACCACCGCCCACTGATAGCGATTTCTCGGAAAGCAATCGGAGATATGCCGCCTAGGCTGCAACGCTTTTTTTTTTTTGCGCCTACTTCGATACGACTTGGAAATTACGTTTATTCCAGGGAAACACCTCCTGTTGGCCGATATGCTGTCCCGGGCGACTGTCAACTGCAACAACGATGTCACCGACGACGATACAGAGGTACACGCCGTGAGTGTGCTTTCATCCCGTGTCAGCAACAGGACCCAACAGCGACTGGCCAATGAAACAAGTAAGGACAAATACCTGGCAAGAGTTCTAGAAAGCTTGAGCAAAAACACAATTGATGGCCAGCTAAAACCGTTTAACGGAGAGCTATCACACGTGCAAGGCGTGTTGTTAAAAGGGTGTAAGATTGTGATTCCTGGCAGTATGAAGCAGGAAATACTGGAAAAAATTCACCAAGGGCATCTTGGCATCACGAAGTGCAAGTCCAGGGCACGTGATAGCGTTTTCTGGCCTGGAATGAGTCGAGACATTGAAGACTTTGTACAAAGGTGTGCAGTGTGCAGGAAATTTGCCTGCAATCAGCCCCATGAACCATTGCGGATGCGCCCGGTACCTGAGCAAGCATGGTGCCGAGTAGGTGTAGACCTTTTCCACTACGGCGGCAAGACGTACCTATGCGTCTACGATGCATTTTCGAACTTTCCCGAAGTAGAAATGCTCAAAGATGCGTCTGCTCTCACGGTTATCCAAGCGACAAGTGCCATTTTTTCCAGATATGGTATACCAATGGAAGTTTGTTCCGACAATGGGCCACCTTTTTCGAGCAAGTATTTTGCCGCGTTCGCGCGAGAGTATGACTTTCAGTATGTCTTCTAGCCCTGGCTACCCACAGTCGAACGGTCTAGCAGAGAAAGGGGTACAAGTAGTGAAGCGGATTTTAAAGAAAACTGATGAAGCAAAAGAAGACTTTTGGCTCGGTTTGCTTGCTTACAGGACAGCACCCCTGGAGGGCGGCGCGGCACCGGCTGAGCTTCCACAGGGAAGGAAATTGAGAACAAGCGTACCGGACTTCGGAGGCGAGCCATGTCTCCGCATTGTCAAGCATCGTCAGACAGACAAGCAGAGGCGTCCCCTGCCAGCTCTGAAGCGCAGAGATGTGGTTCGCCTAAAGAAGCAATCGTGGGACACAAAAGCGCGGGTAGTGGAACACTACCCACAACCTAGATCTTACAATGTGGTAACAGAAGAGGGGAGGATCCTACGGCGCAACAGAAGAGATTTGTTACGAACCAGAGAACACTTTGAGCGTGATTTTTCAGATGACAGCGAGAACGACAATGACGACGAGCCACACGACAGCAATGGAAGTGCATCAGCTCAGCAACAGTTGCAGTCAACTGGGGCAACGGTGACGAAGATCTCAGAGGCAACTCCGACCACCAAATCGTTTAAGATATGACAGAAACTTTGAACAAGTTCCTTAAGCGTTTTTGGGTGCATACGTACTAGCAGTGTACTAGCACTTTACTAACAATATACTAACCTTGCGGAAGTGGTGCGAAGTTTCGTTGTTCTTCATTTTGTGTTTGTTTGTTCGGAAAGAAGAAAGATGTATCGTACACGTGGCGCAAGATATGCGCATGAACTGTTTACAGATGTACACGATACGCATACGTCCAGTACATATAACCGGCACACGTTCAATAAAGCTGGCTGTTTCCACCACCGGCCACCCGGCGTAGTACGTCAATGATACACATACCAGATTCGGTAATCCACGGCTCCTGTAATCCACGGATTCGGTAATCCGATCGCTCCGATCATAAAACACACACTCCACCGCCATGACAGCGAAACAGCTCGGGGGCTGCTGCTCGGCGCAATTTCGACGGGAAATCGCTCGGATCGCTGCGATCAGAGCGACGAAATTCCAACCTGTTGGTCGCTCGTCGCAGACCGTTGCGACAAGAGCGATCGCGATTTTTTTTTAAAAAAATCGCGATCGCTCTAGTCGCCGAAGCAAAATCGCTGTGTTTCTGCGTCATGTGAAACGGCCTAAAGACGCCGTGGAAAACACCGTCGGACAGTCATCCAGCAGCAGTGACATACATTGGCAGAGCCAATCAGCAGTGTCGCGCCGGCGTCCACAAAGTGGGACGGGAACCGGCCACGGCTCCGGCAACACGACAAAGACTTCGGTGACACGGACTAAGACTATCTGTCAGCGATACGGTGGACAACACGCACCTGTAAGTTGTCCTTTTCTGAACAGCACGTGTTATAAATGCCAAAGAAGGGCCATGTCGCAAAAATGTTAGCAATTCATTGTCCGACGAGTGCTGCTCTTCTAGCTGATGTAAACCAGGGTTTTACATCAGCTAGAAGAGCAGCACTCGTCGGACAATGAATTGCTAACGCTTCGTCACACCGATAACCTTTCGAGCAATCGTGCCATTGTAATAAATGTAAGACTAAACGGGAAAGAGGTGCCCATAGAACTAGACACGGGAGCGGCAGTTTCTGTTATGTCCGAAGCAGAGTGCGCGAAGTATTTTCCTGGTGCACATTTCAGGCAAGCAGATGTCAATCTTGTTACATATAACGGCACACCAGTTGATACTAAAGGCGTCATTGACGTTGAAGTGCAATACCACGAGCAGTGCTTTCATTTGCCGCTAGTAATTGCTAAAGAAACGAGATGTGCAAGAATGCCTACGTTGTTTGGCCGTAACTGGATGAATAAAATCAAAATTCGATGGCATGAAGTAATGCAAGTGGAGGTACTGACAAAAGAAATTCCCTTGACTGACAAATACCGCGAAGTGTTTGAGCCGGGTTACGGAGCGATAAAAGGGTTTAAGGCGAGCATTGTTGTTAAAGAAAACGCTTCACCTGTATTCTGTAAGGCGCGATCAGTGCCGTATGCGCTACGCGAGCAAGTCGAGCAGGAATTGGCAAAATTAGAAAAAGCTGGAGTCATTTACCGGGTGCGGCACAGTGCCTGGGCGACACCTCTGGTGATTCTGCCAAAGAAAAATGGCAAGGAGCTTCGGCTATATGGTGACTACCGTGTCGCGGTAAATCCTGCCATTCAGTTGAACCAGTACCCGCTCCCTTTGCCAGAGGATATTTCTGCCACTTTACATGGTGGAACCGTCTTCTCGGTTCTGGACTTGTCCAAGGCGTACTTACAGCTCGAATTGGACGAGCGAGCACAAGAACTGCTCACTGTCAATACCCACCTGGGGCTGTTCCGGTTCCGGCGCTTGCCATACGGCGTAGCCTGTGCACCGGCGGTGTTCCAGGCCGTGATGGATCAGATCCTACACGGCCTCTCAGAAACGGCCTGTTGCTTAGATGACGTCATCGCAGGCGCAGATAGAAAGCAATGCCATGACAGGTTGGAACAGGTGCTCATACGCCTAAGAGAACATGGCCTACGGGTCAACACTGATAAGTGTAAGTTGTTTCAAGAACGAATCAGATACCTAGCTGGGTCATGAAGTTGACCAGAATGGGTTGCATGCTACGGCGGATAAAGTAGCTGCCATCAAGCAGGCGCCAAAACCGAGCAACGTGACTCAGCTCAAGGCCTTTTTGGGCTTGGTTAATTTCTACTCTAAATTTTTTGCCAAATCTGGCTACGGTTTAGAGAGCCCCTGCATAACTTGTTGCGTCGAGAAGCAGCATGGAATTGGTCACGTCAATGTGATGAGGCATTTAAAACCTGTAAGGAAATGCTTACTGACGAGAATGTGCTTGAGTTGTATGATGTCAAGAAAGAAATACAGCTAACGTGTGACGCGTCCGAGTACGGTTTGGGGGCTGTTTTGTCGCATGTGGTGGGCGGAACAGTTAAGCCAATAGCATTTGCTTCGCGATCACTATCACATGCAGAGCGTAATACAGCCAAATAGAGAAAGAAGCTTTGAGCATTGTGTTTGGCGTCAAGCGATTTCATAACTACGTTTAAGGTTCTTACCGACCCGCAACCTCTCACCGTGCTCTTCGACCCGAAAAGGAAAGCTAGTGCTGTAGCCACAGCTACAGTACACAGATGGTTTGCTTTCCTAGCTAACTACAGCTATAAGATTGCACATAAGCCGGGCACGGCAATCAGTAACGCAGATGCTTTATCTAGACTGCCCTTACCCCAGACCTCTGAGCAAAATGAAGACATTTTTTTATTTTGCCACTCTGGACTAACTACCTCTGACAGCAAAAGATATAGAGCGTGAAACAACGCGCGACAAGGTACTATCAGTAGTGCGCGACATGATTTGGCATGGCTGGCCGAAAGCTGTCGCTCAAGAACTGCAACCATATTGGGTGCGACGTTTCGAACTCTCTGTTGATGCTGGTTGCGTTGTTTGGACGAATAGGGTAGTTATTCCAAATTGTTTGCAGAAAGTTGTCATGAATCTGCTGCACGAACAACACATCGGAATCACAAAGATGAAAATGGTTGCAAAGTCAATGGTTTGGTGACCAGGAATTGATGATGCATTGGAAGAAACCGTGCGAAAATGCAGCGTTTGTCAAAGCGTACAAACCGCAACACAGCTAGCGCCTTTGAGCCCGTGGAAATTGTGCGAACAACCATGGGAAAGGGTGCATCTTGATTTCGCCGAGAACGAAGGTAAAATGTTCCTATTAGCAGTTGATGCTTACAGTAAGTGGCTAGAAGTTAAAGTATGTAGCACGACGACTGCTACTATGACAGTGGCAGTGGTTCGGTCTTTGTTTGCCGCGCACGGACTTCCCTTAGAAGTAGTAACAGATAACGGGCCGCAATTCCGGGCTGATAAATTCCAAAGCTTTCTAAAAGCGCATGGTGTAAATCGCACGTTCACACCCCCGTACCACCCGCAGTCCAACGGGGCGGGCGGTACAACCTACTAAGACGGCCCTGTTTAAACAGTTGTTGGAGGACAAAGAAAAGGGCAGTGCAAGGACGCTTCAGCACAGACTAGATAACTTTCTGTTGTGCTATCGCACAACTCCGCATACATTCACCGGAAAGGCACCGGCTGAACTGTTTATGAGAAGGCAGTTGCGGACCAGGTTGTCTTTGGTGCGGCTGCATCTGGCAAGGGCCATGACCGAGAAAGTAGAAAGGGTGAAACAGTCAGCCGATAAGCGCAGAGCGAAGCCGCAATATTTCAGGGTTGGGGACCGTGTGTTGGTTCGTTCCGTGCGAGGAGAATCGGTGCAATGGCTGCCGGGAAAAGTTATGCGAGTGAAGTCTCCAACTACGTATTTGGTTGTTATTGGAAACCAAGTGCGTTTTGTACATTCTGATCATTTACGACATTCTGTGCTCTACGACCGAACCCTACGTCGTGAAATATGCCTGCCACACGCCTCCGAGGTCGCCTCTCCTCCGCTGCCTGTGGTGCAACCGGACCCTCAGGTTGAACAAGGGCCGTCAGACCCGGGGTTACCCGATAATAATAACGCAATTCCTCTGAGACGGAGCAACCGGGAAAGGCGGCCTCCTGAGCGTTGGGGTTACGACCGGTTTTGATCTAGTGATGAAGGAAGTGTTGTGTTGCTATCTGTATTACGGCGCGTGAAAGGCATCGCCGAAGAACAGGTTGTTAGTGACGTCACCATGTGATCGCACGTGCGCGAGTGGCCTGTGGGCGTACATATTCTGGCTCTTGTTCTGTTCCTGTGGGAATCGTCGCTTTGTACTGCAAGCATGTAGTGCCGTCAATAAAGGTGTTCCGTGAAGCCTTGGCCTCTCTCTCTCTGCAGATGCAACAGGGGGTAAAGATTTAAGTGGCGCAGCACTCGCAAATCATTTTAATGACTGCTTCATAAATACAGTTGCGATGTACAACG
Source organism: Hyalomma asiaticum (assembly GCA_013339685.2). Lineage (NCBI taxonomy): Eukaryota > Metazoa > Arthropoda > Arachnida > Ixodida > Ixodidae > Hyalomma > Hyalomma asiaticum. Next base: position 124,257,516 of record CM023484.1, read on the forward strand.
ATAACACGGATTTTTTCGCTAGATGCAGTAACGTGAGACAAAGCATCTTTCTCGATCCAACAAACGAAAGTGAAGTATGCGAGGTGTTCAAGCACCTAAACAATACCAAATCACTTGATGCCGATGACTTGCAGATCACACCAATAAAACACGTTTTACATTTAGTTAGTGGAGTATTAACTCCTGTATATAACTTAGCTCTTAAACATGGTGTTTTTCCGGAAGCCATGAAGAAAGATCGAGTGTCAGTCATTTTTAAGCGTGGTGACCGCAACACAGAAAGTAACTACAGGCCTATATCAGTCCTTCCCATCTTCTTCTAAATGTCTGGAAAAGCTTATTCATGTTCGCATGACGAAATTCTTTAATAAGCACAATGTGTAAACAGACGCGCAGTTTGGCTTTAGATGCGGCAAGTTTATTTATTTATTTTATTTTATTGATACTGTAAGCCTTAACGGGCTCTTACAGGAGTGGGAAAAAGTGATAAAGATTGACATCTTCACATTAGACCACATGACAAAAAATAATGAACAAAATAAAAAGGAAAAAATTAAAAAGAACAGTACAGACTACTCTAAACAATTACAGATTCAACTATACATCTGGTCGAAGAACCAAGAAATAAAAGAGAATAAAAACACCATGAGCTAACAGGAGAGTACATATTAGACACAGGTTTGAGAATTGAAACATTGAGCGGCATACGAATCAAAAACGTACATTCCATGAAAAGTTGCCCCGTTATTCTACAACGCTGCAACTTACTGATCCAAAAACTTTTCAAGATTGGTGGTGAATGATTCGAGAGATTCTGAGGACACTATATCACGTGGCAGGTTATTCCATATTTCTATGACTGACGGAAAGTAGGAATACTTAAATGAATTGCAACGGGAGATGAAAGGCCTGATACTCTTGTCGTGGTTTGTTCTGGCGGAGCGCTGATATGGTTGTTTCAAGTACTCGTGTTTGTTGATGTTAATGTTGTCATGATAAAGCAGATAAAGAAATTTTAATGCAGCTATGCGTCGCCGGATCGCCAGTGTTTGAATGCTTGCCCTATTGCGTAGCGCGGTTATGCTGACATCTCGAGAATACTGAGAATACACAAATCGGAGCGCTTTGTTTTGAATTCCCTCCAGCTGGTTAAGAAGGTAAGTTTGGTGCGGATTCCAGATTACACTGCCGTATTCGAGGATTGGTCGTACAAGGCATTTAGAACTTGTTAGTCTAACTTTGGAAGGGGCTAGAGCGAGTTTCCTGCGAAGATATTCCAGCTGTCTGTACGCTTTTGTGTACACCTGGTTAATGTGAACATCCCATTTTAATGTGTTCGTGATGGTAACGCCCAAATATTTCACCGAAGCGGCCTCTGCTACGTGTAGTCCCATTAAATGATACGCAAATTTTAAGGGTGCTCTCTTTCGGGTTATATGCATATACGAGGTTTTTCCTACGTTTATTTCCATTCCCCATTCTTCACACCACCTTGAAATGTTAGTTAGGGAGGTATTAAGCCGTAACTGATCGTCGATCGTTCGTAATGTGGTATAAATGACACAGTCGTCAGCAAACAGTCTAACTGTTATCAGGTTCGACATGACAATGGATGTCATTAACGAAAATTAGAAAAAGAATCGGGCCTAGCACAGACCCTTGTGGGACACCCGAGTAAACGTATAACTCTTCAGATTCAGCGTCGTTTACTTTAACGTGCTGACTGCGGTTTGAGAGGTAGGCGGCTATCCAGTGTACTATATTGGTTTCAATCCCGATAATCTTCAGCTTGTCAATCAGTTTTCGATGGGGCACCTTATCGAATGCTTTGGAGAAATCTATGAATATTGCGTCACATTGAAGTCTTGAGTTAATTACGGTAGCAAAGTCATGTGCTATTTCGAGAAGTTGAGTTATGGTAGAGAGCCCTTTCCGAAAGCCGTGTTTGGAATAAAGTAGGTTGTTATCTTCTAAGTAGGTAGTGATTGCCTTGTTGATTATATGCTCCATTAGTTTGCAACAAGAACTAGTCAGTGAAATCGGCCTGTAATTGGTCACAAGTAGCTTGTCACCCCATTTATGAATAGGAAGGACCCTGGCATGAAGCCAGTCCGTCGGCAGAGTGAATGCGCGTTGGTTCTGTGACAAGCTGGCATAATGAAAAACTGAACGCTACATTCAAAAGCAGCTCAGAACTAGAAACATCTCTACTACCAGCTGTCAGCGTATTCCAGTCAATAGCAGGCAAATTAAAATCCCCGGCAAGAATTAGCTTAGTACGTCAGTTACTCCTATGTCATGTGTCCCCCTCCTCCACGCCGTACCACCTGCCCCGCACCAACAATGCATTTCATGGAAAGCATGGGGCTAAAAAAAAAGGTAACTACACTGTTTAACGTCCTTGTTCTCCTGGAACTGGATGCGGGTTCAGCACCTGAAAGTAGACTTTCTGGGAGAAACATTGTTAGCTTGTGCATACCTCAACCTTTTGTCGTCTTTGTTAACACTCTTCCGTATCTAATGGACTCAAGAGTTCCTTTTGAAAGGTTTATGCCTGTAGGTTGGAGAGTATTGAACCTGTATATGAGATACGATTCCCTGTATTTTCTGTCCCTCGGCGAGCGGAAGTTTCCTTGGAGTATGTAGAGTTTCAGTTCATCGAAATTATGACCTGTCATATTAAAATGCTGCGCCACTGCCTTCGGCAGGTTATTCGCGGTGTCCGCGCGGTGCCCGTTTAATCTAACATTGATTGGTTGACCAGTTTCGCCGACGTACTGCTTGTGACAGAGTGAACATTCCAACATGCAAATAACGTTCGAACTAGTGCAAGTGAAACTCGATTTTACATGATGGACATAGTCACTTCCCGTGCTTTTAACTAGTTAAAAGCACGGGAAGTGACTATGTCCATCATGTAAAATCGAGTTTCACTTGCACTAGTTCGAACGTTATTTGCATGTTGGAATGTTCACTCTGTCACAAGCAGTACGTCGGCGAAACTGGTCAACCAATCAATGTTAGATTAAACGGGCACCGCGCGGACACCGCGAATAACCTGCCGAAGGCAGTGGCGCAGCATTTTAATATGACAGGTCATAATTTCGATGAACTGAAACTCTACATACTCCAAGGAAACTTCCGCTCGCCGAGGGACAGAAAATACAGGGAATCGTATCTCATATACAGGTTCAATACTCTCCAACCTACAGGCATAAACCTTTCAAAAGGAACTCTTGAGTCCATTAGATACGGAAGAGTGTTAACAAAGACGACAAAAGGTTGAGGTATGCACAAGCTAACAATGTTTCTCCCAGAAAGTCTACTTTCAGGTGCTGAACCCGCATCCAGTTCCAGGAGAACAAGGACGTTAAACAGTGTAGTTACCTTTTTTTTTAGCCCCATGCTTTCCATGAAATGCATTGTTGGTGCGGGGCAGGTGGTACGGGGTGGAGGAGGGGGACACATGACATAGGAGTAACTTCTGTTCCGAGCCTGTGTTTCCTTTTTCCACCCTGCTTTCTAGCCCTGTGCACACAATGCATGTGCAAGATAAGTACAAAGGGCGGATTCTCTAGAAACTTTCGCTCTTGCCATTTATAGTAGTCACGCTAACACCTGTCACCCAAATACCCTTGCACCCAACCCCCCCCCCCCTTTTTTTTTGTGTGTGTGTGTATGTTCGCACGTGTTGCTCTTCTCCTCCTCTCTTTCTGAGGACGGGGGAGGGTGTACAAAGGCGTACATAAACGAACGCTGGAGAAGGCAGTTGCCGCCCTGACGAAGTTCAACTTGCCATGAAGGAAGTCGTGAATTTTTATGATGTATTCGTCGGCCGCGGTCGGCTTCCTATAAATACCACCAATCAGCACGGGGGATTCATGGGCGTATACAGTGCACCACACACTTTCATGATCTGGAATGCCTTGCTCTTTACGGAACGACAAACCCTTACGCACTGCGATAGCGACTCCACCGCCGCGACTATCGCGGTCGGTGCGTATAAGAGAATAGGAGGGAGGAACTATTTCTGAATCATGAATATCGCCGTGTAGCCATGTTTCGGTTATGCACACAACGTAAGGAGAGTGAATGAGCAATATATCTTCTAGCTTTGCAACTTTATTCACAATACTCCTTGCATTAAAGCTTATTAAGGAAAGTGAATTCACAACCCGTACTCGTCATGCGTTGTGGTCCTTGGACTTCCCGGCGCCGTCGTGACGCACTCCGTTCAAAGGCAGTCTGCATTTTTGTTCATCATTCCATAGGTACAGTTGATCATTCACCTTGAGCTTATCGTACAGTAGTGTTACCTTATCGCCCACATCGCGCTCTGCTTTAGAAGACTGCCAAAGTTTACTGCGCACGTCACGTACTGAAGCCGAGAAGTCTTCCGATATAGGTATCGAGCTATTTTTGAGCTTCTTGCAGTTACGAAGTTGTAAAACCTTATAATCACAGGCCTTGTAGTGTTTGGTCTTTTCTTTCCAATACGATGTACACGCTCGACTGATCTTGTTTCTACCCCGAGTTTGTCTTTGAACACTCCTTTCACTACCGCTTGTTCTAAATTGCTACTATTTTCATCCAGTCTTTCTTCCAACCCGTAAATAATAACGTTATTCCTGCGGCTGCTGTTTTCCATGTCGTCTATTTTTTTGCTCAGAGTCCTGATGTGCTTACTCATTGTGGCGACATGCTGCTCGCACTGCTCCACTTTTTGATGGTACTGTTTTATCGAAGCTAAAGTACCTTCTATCTCTGCCAGTCTGGATTGAACTCCTTGCAATCCTTCTTCCAATGTTCGTTGCGAAGTTTTAATTTCTGTAACCCCTCTTAGGATCTCGTCGAGCGTGCTTAGGCCAGGATTTTCTTCTATATCACCACTAAGCAACAACAGTGAGTGAGCAATTCTCAATGATTCATAAACGCAACACAAAACACACTCAGGGCTCGGCAGCACCACAAAGCAAAGAACATCACTTTTGTGACACTTAGAAAATACATAGTCCCTTCTAACCTGTACGAGAAGAAGAAAGTGGTTTTTCATGGCGTCCTTGATGGTGCCACCAAGCCCACTGAAGGGGGCACGTGACTGATGCGGCCTTTTGTACGTTTCGTCCGATGTCGTTGCTGTTGCTGGTTGGCCGAAGGGGCGATGCGGCGCGATAGTCCGAATAGCTGGATTCACAGGAGGAAGGATTACCGCTGTCAGCCGTGATAACAGCACAGCGGGGTACTGTTCGCAGTGCAGGATAGCCGAATACCGGCCGCAGTCGGTCGAAAACCGGTCGCAGCCAGCAGTGGTCCCCGCTAGTCCAAGCAGCGTCTGTACGAGAAGAAGAAAGTGGTTTTTCATGGCGTCCTTGATGGTGCCACCACCCACCAAGCCCACTGAAACTGCATTGATGACATTACAAGAAGCTATACTTCAGAACTTTGAACAAAACAAATTCACACTCGGTATCTTTCTAGATTTCTGTAAGGCATTTGACTCGCTTGATCATAACATGTTGTTAGAGAAATTAGAATCAAATGGCATTCGTGGTGTTGGTAAATCTTTAATTCAATCATATCTAGCAATAGGTGCCAAAGTATTTACATTAATAAAAATATCTCGTAATTTTTGCCCCTCACTCGTGGTGTACCGCAAGGCAGTATACTTGGTCCGCTGTTGTTCAATGTTTACATCAATGATATTGTTCAACTTGACAGTTCAATACGTCATATGTGCAGATGATTCAACAATAATCCTTGATGGCGTTAACTTTGATGATATTACAAGGAAAGCAAATGATATACTTTCAAGGATTTCATCGTGGTCCAGAATGAACCGGCTTAAAATTAACCCAAATAAAACCAAGAACATTATTTTTTGTGCCAAAAACAAAGTACTTACTACCCATCAGCCTTTCGTTCTAGAATCGGTGCCGATAGATATCGTTGATACCCACAAAATACTTGGAGTTTATTTTTCATCTAACCTAGGCTGGGATACACATGTAAATCTTATTTGTAAGAAGCTTTCCTCGGTTACAGGTGTGTTATCTCGATGTCGCAACATTTTACCGTCCAAGGTCAAACTCCAGATATATTAGGCGCTGTTTAATTCACATCTAATGTATTGCACCCTTGTTTGGCCAACGACAAGCAAAGCAAACATAAATAAAATCCTTACTCTGCAAAAGAAGATAGTCCGCCAGATTGGAAATATTGACCCGTTCGGAACAACGCGTGAAGCATTCCAAGAATTCAGTATAATACGAGCAGACAACCTCTATACATTTCGCCTATTGCACACACTTTATTTCTCAAATAAGGAGCTCTCCAACTTCGTTAGATCACTGTCATGCCTACAGCGTCGTATAGTTACAGTTCCCACAAGAAATATAGACATTTGGTTCGTACCACGTTTCCGCACTACGTATAAATATCAAGCCTTGGCCTACAACGTTCCCACAACACTTAACACGCATGAAAGTACGATTACCTTCAAGTACGATTACCTTCAACAAGAAACAATTACACTCACATTTCTGCTCTCTCGCGTCATAGACACATTCGCAACAAACCATCTTCATAGTCTATTCATATATTGATAGTATTGTGCACTGTAAATACATTGTACTGTTACATTTTGTTATCTGTGTTATATTAGCGATATGTATGTATTATGTATTAATTGTGCACATGAATGCAAATGTCAATGTATACGATAGTGTATGCACGGTGTACATTGATTTCTGGAAACCTTTTTTTTATTACTTTTATAATATGTATTCGCAAATAACCTGTTCGTGATATAATTTATGAACCAGTATGCATTGTTTAGTGTTATTTTTTGTATTCGCGCATAGTTTCCGCACTACCGCCATGTATATGTGCAGGTCACCAGGGCCTTTGTCAAGCCGCTCTGACGGCTTTTAGCCTTGGTGGCCTTCCAGTTTTGTCTTGTGAATAATATTTGAATTTGAATCTGAATTTGAAAGTTGCCACGTTTTTTGCTCAAAATATAGTCCTTCGGCATGGCGTCCCAATTGTTGTGATTACAGACCGAGGAGCGGCGTTTACAGCTGAGCTCATGAAGTGCTTGCTGACGATGACCAACACCAGTCACTGGAAAACCACTGCATACTGGTACAAATATATTTACAAGGTATTTACAAAAGGATAACAGCCAAGCAGCCAATATGGTGGTTGTTGCTCGAAGCACACTTCGTCGACTTCCACGCAGATACAATCTTCTTCTTCCTATGCGCTCTAACACCGTAACATCGAAGGCGAAAGCACTGTCCCGGCGCTTTTCGCAATCACGTGGGCGGGAGGTATGGCTTCAGGCGTGTGACGTGAACGACGTCGGAAGATGCGGGAGACGTGGTAGGGTCTAGCGGCGTGATTTCATAAGTCACGTCTGTTACTTGTCGGAGGACGCGGTAAGGACCGGAGTACTGCGATAACAGCTTTGCAGAGAGTCTAACATGTCGAGATCGAGATTACAGGAGGACAAGGTTACCCATTTGATAGTGTGCATCCCGGTGGCAATTGTCGTAGCGGTGCCTCTGGCGCCGCTGTGATTCGCAAAGGCGGCGATGGGCTATTTGGCGTGCCGCTTCTGCTGTAGTGACAGCGCGACGAGCATACTCAGTGGATAGCTGGGCAGGAATTGGAAGGAGCGTGTCGAAAGGCAAGATGGGCTCTCTGCCATAGAGGAGATAAAAGGGGGAAAGCCAGCAGTGTCATGGCGAGACGTGTTATATGCGAACGTCACAAAGGGAAGTGCAGCGTCCCAGTCGCGGTGATCTGTCGAAACATACATAGTGAGCATGTCAGTGATGGTGCAGTTCAAACGTTCGGTCAGACCGTTCGTTTGGGGATGGTAGGCCGTGGTAGGCTTGTGTTTTGTAGCGCAAGAGCGAAGTAACTCGTCGATTACTTTTGACAAAAAGTAACGACCTCGGTCCGTGAGAAGCTGACGAGGGGCGCCCTGGTGTAAGATGACGTCCTGACTTAAAAAGTCGGCGACGTCCGTAGCGCAACTGGTCGGGTGAGGCCTCGAGATGGCGTAACGGGTCGATTAATCAGTAGCCACAGCAATCCATCTATTTCCTGTGATGGACAGAGGGAAAGGACCGAGAAGGTCGAGCACGGAAAAATGGCTCTGCCGGTATATCTGTGGGCTGAAGGAGCCCGGCAGGGTGTACAGGGGGTTTTTGCCGGCGTTGGCACGACTCGCAAGAAGCGACGTAACGACGGACGCAGCGGTAGAGACCGGGCCAGAAGAAACGTTGTCGCATACGGTCATACATCCTAGCAACGCCAAGATGACCTGTTGTGGGAACGTCATGGAGTTGCTGGAGCACGGTGGAGCGAAGATGAGTGGGAACTAGAAGCAGTAGTTCCGGTCCCACGGGGAGCATGTTCCGGCGATATGAGATGCCGTCGACGACAACGAGCGTGCGAATCCAGCTGTCTGTCGAGGCAGAATGGAGGCAGCTGGTGATGTCTCGTAGAGCCGTGTCACGCCGCTGCTCGTCAGCCATGTTGGCGAAAGCGGAGAGCGAGAAAATGCAAGTTGACTCGTCGTCCGATGCAGTATTTGGTGCGTCGACGGGGTGCCGGGACAGGCAATCGGCGTCTTGATGTAGTCGGCCGGACTTGTATACTACAGTGTACGTGAATTCCTGGAGACGTAGAGCCCAGCGACCCAGGTGGCCTGTCGGATCCTTGAGCGTAGACAGGCATCATAGGGCGTGATGGTCGGTGGTAACGGTGAAAAGACGTCTATATAAATAAGGGCGGAATTTACTGACTGCCCATACAAGTGCAAGACACTCGCGCTCGGTGATAGAGTGATTACGCTCAGCTGGGGAAAGGAGCCTGCTGGCGTAAGCAAGAACTTTATCATGACCCGCTTGACGTTGGGCTAAAACAGCGCCAATTCCGTAGCCACTTGGATCGGTGTGGACCTCAGTAGGTGCGGACGCGTCGAAGTGGGCGAGAACTGGCGGAGTGGCGAGCAACGTAATGAGTCGTGAGAAGGCGAAGGCTTGCTCAGATCCCCACAAAAACGGAACGTCTTTTTTGAGGAGATCAGTCAGAGGGCGGGCAATGTGAGCGAAGTTCTTCACAAATCGTCGGAAATAGGAGCATAATCCTACAAGGCTGCGGACGTCCTTGACGCACGTCGGTACAGGGAAGTCAAGGACAGCTCGAACTTTGCCCGGATGAGGGCGGACGCCAGAAGAGTCAACAAGGTGGCCGAGGATGGTAACTTGGTGGCGTCCGAAGCGGCACTTCGACGAGTTGAGTTTTAGACCAGCCTCACGAAACAGTGAAAGAATGGACGAAAGTCGCTCGAGATGAGTGTCAAAAGTTGGCGAGAGCAATACCTTGAGGTATAACTTAAGGGCTGCGACTGAAGTTCAACAGTGGAAGACATGTCTTGTTCGCCCTCGCGGTGACAACAGTGTATGGGAAAGACACGTTGTGCGATAGCAAAACACTACGGCAGGGAGAGACCACATAGTCACCATCCGGCACAGTGGGGCACGGCTCAGCGGCGATACAGACTAGTGCTTGTGCTGGCAGGCGAACAAATTCGGCTGACGAAAGCTTGCTTTCGACTGTGTCGGGGGCGTCGGCAAAATCAGGCAGGTCGAGCTGTACAACACCGGCTGAGCAATCGATGATGGCTGAATGGTCAGATAAAAAATCCAGCCCCAGAATGACGTCATGAGGACATTGTTGAAGAACATGGAACAGTACAGAAGTGTGGCGGTCGGCCACGCGCACACGTGCGTTGCACATTTCGAGCACGGCGAGAGTTCTTCCGTTAGCGACGCGTACAAATTGCACGGAGGTTTGTGCTCATAATAGAAATGTGCGCCGGTATCAACAAGGGCAGTAACAGGCAGGCCATCCACTTCCACAGCAAGCAGATTTTTGTCCGTAGTCAGGGTGAGGAGAGGGTTTTCAGGTCTGGGGTCGAATGCAGCGTCACCTCCGGGAGCTGCATCGGTCAGTTTCCCGATAGAGAGCGTCCAGGTGGGCGAGGGGATGTGTAGCGACGGGGCAGTGGTGAGCGGGAGCGAGAGAGAGAGAACAACTTTATTAAAAAAAAAGCAAACGCCTGACCGGATCCACTAATGCAAAAAAAAAGGCATAGCCCTCAGACAGGCCTAGAAGTGTCAAATGTCTGAGGAGTGCCTTCATGACGTCTGGGGAGGAGTCCGCCAGCCACTCCTCCAGGGTCGCAGGTCTGGTAGGTATGTGTTTGAGGTTCTCGCCCATAGCTGCACGAGCACCCGGACACTTCCACAGAACGTGGGCGTTACCGGGGAATCCACCGCATGCCACGCAGGAAGGAGACCCGTCCTTGCCTTGTATGTAGTGCTCAATGTGAGGTGTCATCAAAGAGTGAGTTTGGGCACGCCTCACCAGGGCTGCCTCGCGTCTCATCATGGAGTGAGGAGGATCGGGATAAACCCTGCGGTTGTTGCGCATCTCGTCTAATCGTTCGCGCCTATCTAAACGCGCCAGAGCAAGTAGTTCGTTTCGCTTCAGTGAATCCGGCCACCACAGGGGAGGGCCCGGGAGACTTACACGGGACATGGCGTGCGCCACTTCATTCCCTCTTATCCCTGAGTGACCATGGTCGTGATTATGCGGGGAAGGCGAACGGCTGGAGCGTCGGACTGATGCGGAAGCTTCACCGGATGGTCCATTGTCACGAGTTGCGAACTGCATGGGCTGTTGTTGTCACGCCAATGTGCGCCGAACGAGCGAGACGAAAAGCCTTGTTTGCGACAGTACCGGGAGATATGTCCAACACCATGACAACGGAAGCAGATCGGTTTGTTGTCCGGCGTCCTTCACTGGGCTGGGTCACGATAGCGACGAAAAGTTGCCGGTGTTCGCGAAGGGTATGGCACAGGACTAACAGGCGGCTGCATGAGCGAACACCAGGCTGCAGCCCTACATTAGTAAGCTCCTCCCGTACAACAGTTTGAATTAACGAAATGCTTGGTCGAGGGTTCTCGGAAGGGCGCGTCAGGAAGGATGGCGGGCACGCCGCCTCGATTTCGCGTCGCACAATGCGGACTGCGCTGTCGGTAGCAAGCGGCTGACTGGGCGGCGGCTGAACGTCTTCGCAAGATGACGTCGCGGCAGTGTTCGGAAGCCGGACGAATTGCTGGGCGATGCGGCGACTCTTCAATTCTTGAAAACGCCGGTATTCCTTGATGATGTCGTCTACGCTTGAGCAGTCTTTCCACACCAGCAGATTGAAAGCGTCATCTGCAATGCCTTTGAGCACATGGCTCACCTTGTCGCCCTCAGTCATGTTGGCATCGACCTTATGGGAAAGGGCAAGAACGTCAAATGTACGACAGATAAAATTCGGTGGAAGTATGCGCCCGGCAGGAGAGATCTTTCGAAGCGGCGCGCTGGCGGCCGGCAGATCTGCCAAACAGGTCACGAAGCTTCTGCTTGCAGGCGTTCCAGCTGGTAAGATCTTCCTCGTGAGACTGAAACCAGACGCCCGCTGTGCCACAGAGGTAGAAGGCGACATTGGCGAACATCAATGTGGGGTCCCACCAATATTGCGCTGCAACACGCTCATACTTGGAAATGCAGTCATCAACGTCAACGCCAACGGTACCACAGAAGTTCCCCGGATCACGCGGCTGCGTCAATACGACAAGCTGTGCCTGACTTGTCGTAATCGCGGTTGGAGCACTGGAGGCAGCGTCTCCTTCCGTTGACGTGACGGAGCTGCTCAAGACACGTCCACTGCGAAGTTCCGTCTTGCGTCGTACCCGGCACTTCCACCAAAATGGTAAAAATATATTTACAAGGTATTTACAAAAGGATAACAGCCAAGCAGCCAATATGGTGGTTGTTGGTCGAAGCATCGTCGACTTCCACACAGATACAATCTTCTTCTTCCGATGCGCTCAAACACCGTAACAATGCCATCCTAAAACCAATGGTTTGTCGGAACGCCTAAATCGAACCATTGCTGATATGTTATCTATGTATGTTGACCTCGAACATGAGACCTGCGAGCAAATCTTGCCTCACGCTACCTTTGCCTATAATAAGGCCCTACAGGAAACCACTCGCGTAACTCCGTTTGGACTAGTCTATGGCCGCACAGTGACGACGACACTTGATGCGATGTTGCCAGTGCATAATAACAACTTCGATCCATCCAGTATTGATGAGTTCTTACAGAAAGCGGAAGCCCGTTGTTAGCCCGATTCCGAATACGTCAACAGCAAAGAGAGCAAGAAGACGAAAACAGCGCAGGACACAGGACAAGGAAGAGCACAGACACGGGCGCTGACTAACAACCATATGGTTGTTAACAACATATGGTTGTTAGTCAGCGCCCGTGTCTGTGCTCTTCCTTGTCCTGTGCTCTCTATTCGTCTTCCTGCAAACATGAACCAACCAGCCCAAATGCGTGCCCTTCAACAGCAAAGAGAGGACTCAGGCTACTACAACGAGCACCGCAGGGAATTTTAGTACCAGCCAGTTGACAAAGTGTGGGTTTGGACACCAGTACGACGCCGCGGTCTGTCAGAAAAGCTCCTGCGACGGTACTTTGGTCTATATGAAGTCATTCGCCGAATAAGTGATTGGACTTACGAAGTCACCCCTGACGGACCAAAAGCACTTTATTCCAGTGACAGTTCACATTGTTTGCATGAAGACCTGCTACGAAAGGCAGTGACAAGGCTCTTCTCACTTTCATACCCCCGCCCCGCCACGGTGGTCTAGTGGCTAAGGTACTCGGCTGCTGATCCGAGGGTCACGGGATCGAATCCCGGCCGCGGCGGCTGCATTTCGATGGAGGCGAAATGTCGAGGCCCGTGTGCTGTGCGATGTCAGTGAACGTTAAAGAACCCCAGGTGGTTGAAATTTCCGGAGCCCTCCACTACGGCGTCTCTCATAGTCAGAACTGGTTTTGGGACGTAAAACCCCACAAAACAAAACAAACTTTCATACCGCCTAAAGCGAGCGCTTCGGGACGATCCGTACTCGGAGGGAGACTAATGACGCTGACGCTGCTGCTAAAGGTCGGTGGTAGCGAGCGAGCCACGGATAAGAGCGTCTGCTACCTCTCGCGTTTCATCTTTTTCCATGGTAGCGGCGCAAGGCGTGCCTCTCGAGTACGTGCACGAGACAAAGATACGAGCCCTATTTTTTCGTTTTCTAGCCATTCATTTTTAACGATCTCCACACGCAGAAGCCAGGAAACTTGTACAAAGTATTTTAGCTTGATTTTAAAGTTTTCGTCACCCAGCATCTGCAAGCCAGCCCCAACGCCATGGACGCTACGATGACGTATAGACGCAGTCTGTTGAAAATCACCGTCATTGCTGTCAGGGTCGCTGCACAACAGTGAAATAATCGTTTTCGCGTGGCCTACGTGCAGTTGACCATACCCGACAAAGTTGCAGTGACGCCATCACGAACTGCTGTCCCCACGTGACTTGGACGTACGTCCGACTGTGCTGACACGTCACTAGGAAGCCGCCCCCTCGAAATCCAAACCGCAAGTGGCCTTTCAAGGAAGCTCTACTAAAAATATATTGATTGGGTTGCGAGGCAGCGCAAGATTATGTTTAGGGTTCTCCAAGCCAGGTGCTTTTATTTACAGCAACAATTCAAGGATGTCAAAAATTCGTGTCAGTACTCCTTTAAGGCGTAGGCTTGTCTGCCGTTGTCCGTCGTAGCCACCTCGTCTAGTTCGCGCTCGCGCTCGCCCTTGGCGCGTGCCTCCCGGCGCGCGAGCTCTCTCACTCTTCCATCTGCTGTCTTGTGAGAGAGAGACAGAGAGAAAGAGAGCGAAAGGCGCGCGGAGACTATGGAAACGCTCTTTCTTCGATGAACGCTCTACCAGCTCGCAAAGAAGGAGCACGCGCCCTCACCCGCGAGAGAAAACGTTGACGCAGGCAGCGTCTTCTAGCGAGTTTCTTGATTGAAAAAGACCGACTGCTCGCGCTGGAGAACCGTTCACCGCCCACCCATATATATATATATATATATATATATATATATATATATATATATATATATATATATATATATATATATATATATATATATATATATATATATATATATATATGCACTGGACCTTGCACTGAAGTGCCGGGGGAAGATTTCACTTGTGTGTAGTTGAACCATAAGGCTTCGTAGTGTGCGCGTTAACTAAATTAATCCGGAACTCGGCACGATCTACGAGGAACATCCGGAGCTTCGCCCACTCATCATCATTCACTCCGTGGATATGCGTAGATATTTTTATACTCTCCTACCGCTAAAATACATTATGATGGGATTTGAAAAAAAAGTAAATGAAAAACCCCGGCCCATGCCACGGCGTATAACGGGCTAAGGTGTTTGAACAGTGCGAAGGCTGCTATCACTGTTTGTGAAGCTGACGGCGAAGCATGAAGCGGCCAAGGCAGCCTGCATATGCAAGGCCGGCGTAATCGAAAACTGAAAACATTTTGCAGCGATCGTGCTTTCCATTAAAAACGACCATGTTTACAAGCGTGGGATCGGCGTTCGTCGCAGGCTGATACATAAAGAAAAGAGCTTCTTAAGGAAACTATTTAGAGTATAACCACAAACAGCTGTCTTTACCGTAATCGTTGGAGGAATATGCTTCGCCAATACGGTTTTTTTAGCAGTCGTACTTTTGTAACGCGCCTATAGACAGTCGGGACGATGCAGAATAAAATGCGCAATGTAGCGCAATTTTAACAACTTAGAACGAGTGTTTTCTTTTTCAAATCTTTTGAAACACCGACTTTAAGTAAATTATTATTTGTGATGTTTTGCAGGGCACCAACGTCTATGCATTCGTGGGGAAGAAACCCCGAAAGGAATCAACAGTCTGTATTCTAGATCATTTCCCCGAGAATAAAAGCCTTCTTGGTTGACAAGGGTACCAATTTCGGATTGCTCGTTCATGGAACTGGATTATAGCGTAGCGTAGCACGAAAACCGACAAGGACAAAGGATCAAGAAACAGACGAACACAACCGTTAACTTCCAACAACGAAAGTTTATTTCCAGGATGATCAATATATATGCCTTCAAATCGACGTGTACAGATGACACGCTGTTTCGTCTACTTTATTAACATACAATCTAATCAAACGAACATGCAGTAAGGATACAACTATTACACTACAAACAATTATATTAGCAAGCCGTGATTGTCATTTTCTGTGAAAGAAATTGAATATTTACGCATGCCCTCAGAAGTGAATGGGTTTGTAGTGTAAAAATTGTATCGTTACTGCTCATTATCATTTCGGTGTTTGGCTGATATGAGTCGCGACGGTACACAACTTTGAGTTAGTGATAACAGTTTTGTCTTCAGTGCATTTCACAAGCCATTCACGTCAGAACACAAGCATAGTTCTTGAAACTCGGAGAAAGAAGAGTCTAGTATTCTTGAAACGGAAGGGTAGTCTCCTTTTTCATATAAGAACACTTTTCTTAGCACCGAAGCTCGTTGTTGTCCTACAGCGGAGCACATTTTAACAATGACAACGTCGTGATCACTAATACCTGGTAATGTAACAACAGAGGAAGCAAGCTCTTGATCATTGCAAAATACAGGTCTAACACGCTGTCGTCGTATACTGGAGCTTTAGAAGCAGCGTTCGCTGTAAACACATCTATGAACGCAAGCATGAACTTCACATCAGATTCCATTCGAGGAACACCGCCCATTCTAACAGTGCACTCTCGCCGAGCACATCGTCGACACAACAGCGCAGCTCACCGAGGCACCCGCCAGTTCGGGAGTGCCTCAAAGAGCACCTAAGGAGCCTTACGATGGCAGGAACCGTGATCTGGTCTGGGTGAGACGACAGCCGTCTGTGCACCCCCAGAAAAAAAATGGTACCTTGCTTCAAGAAGCCACAGCGATGTTGGTCAGACGTGTAGCCAGAATTTTTTGGGAGCTTGCTCGGCAAGCGTCTTATGCTCGCGCCTTGTCCGGCGGCGGCGACGGCTCCGTGTACACGCCGTTCAAGGTGCCGCCTTTTCGGTTTTTGTGTGTATATTGCTACGGACCCGTGCCACCGACCGTCAAGAGGCGAAGAGAGAAAGACGACGAGGAGGACGTTTTTAGCGAGGCTTGCTCGGGCTGCTTGTTCATGGCCAAGCGCCTCAGCGTTCCTTTCTAATACATCTGTACATAGCTTCGCCTCTTGCGTCTTTCCTCGTAACATCTTTGGTGGAAGTGCTGGGTAACCTTCTCGACACGGAGCTTCGCAGTGGACGCTTTCTCGAGCCTACGTTCATGGCTCCAGAAGATAACTCGTCCGCAGGGGATGCAGCGCCCACCCGAACACCTGCTGCCAATACGACCTACATCACTGTCGCCTCTCCTCGTGACCCTGGCATTTTCTCTGGCACCAATGGGCAAGATGTCGAGAAGTGGCTAAACCTATACGAGCGTATCAGCACAACGAACCGGTGGGACCCTACCCTCATGCTCGCGAACGTTATATTTTACCTCGGCGTCACCCCTCGTGTCTGGTTCGAAACGCACGACGTGGAGCTTACTAGTTGGGATGCGTTCAAGGACATGATTCGGGAGCTGTTCGGCAACTCTCATGGTGACCAGCTTGCCGCGAAACAGGCGTTATCCACCCGTGTACAGACGTCAAGCGAGCCTTACGTGATGTACATTCAGGACGTTTTGGCCCTCTGCCAGAAAGCTGACGCGCACATGACGGAACAAGAGAAGGTTGCCCATATCCTCAAGGGAATCGCAGATGACGCCTTCAGCCTGCTTGTGTTTAACAACGTGTCGACGGTTGATGCAGCGATCAAGGAATGCCGGCGCCTTGAACTCGCAAAAAGCCGGCGAATCCCTCAACAATTTGCCCGCTTGCCCAACACCGCCGCGACGTCATCCTGTGCCGATGTTCCTAGTTCCAACGAGACAGCTTGCAACGTGACTCGGATTGTGCGACGAGAAATTGAGGCCGCTTGTCCGGCGACCTTCGAGCGCAGCCCCTCCTCCACACCGTCAGTCCCGATCTCTATTGATTGATTTGTGGGGTTTAACGTCCCAAAACCACCTCTGATTATGAGAGACGCCGTAGTGGAGGGCTCCGGAAATTTCGACCACCTGGGGTTCTTTAACGTGCACTGACATCGCACAGCACACGGGCCTCAACATTTCGCCTCCATCGAAATGCAGCCGCCGCGGCCGGGATTCGATCCCGCGACCTTCGGATCTGCAGCCGAGTGCCATAACCACTAGACCACCGTGGCGGGGCGTCCCGATCTCTATGATCCAAGCAGTTGTCCGCCAGAAGTTTGCCAACATGGGACTTCACTCGGTCTGCTCCACGCATCACCCTGACACCCGCGCATGTCGCGGGAGTACGCCGCTTCGTTCACGACCTTATTATCAGCCACCTTTTCGCAATTCACCGGAGTGGCGCACTGCTGACGACAAGCCGATATGCTTTGTCTGTCGTGGGATTGGGCATATATCCCGGTATTGCCGAAGTCGCTGGAACTCACCTGAACCGAACATGTATCCTGGGTACTCTCGACCAAACAGCTATTACCGTTCCTATGCAGCTCGCGCCGATTACACTGCCGCTCAACCTTCTGAATCCAGCCGCCCATACTCACGATCACCTTCGCCCCAACGCCGTCAGTCTCGCTCGCCTCAGCCCCGCCGCTCATATTCGCCAAGTTCCCTCGCACGCTCCCAACAGGAAAACTAGACAGTGCAGCGCCCGGAGGTGCCGCTGCATTGCTCTCTACGCCCCAAAAGCCTCTACTGACGATCCCGACCAATATGAACTTGCTTGATGTACAAGTGGACGGCGTTCCTGTCCCCGCTCTCATCGACACGGGCGCCCATATATCTGTGATGAGCTCCGATCTTCGAAAACGGCTCAAGAAAGTTCTAACCCCTGCCGCGACGCAAGCTGTCCGTGTCGCGGACGGCGCGACAGCTCCTGTAATTGGTATGTGCACCGCCCGAGTCTGCATCGCTGATCGTTCTACCATCGTCCTTTTCACCGTACTCGCCCGCTGCCCTCACGACGTCATTCTTGGCCTGGACTTTCTGTCTGCGCATTCCGCCCTAATAGACTGCTCAACTGGTACCCTCCGACTTGACCTGCCTCACCTGGACCCTGTAGAGCCGCCCCCCAGTCGTCTCAGTTCGGCGGATTTCGTTCGCTTACCCCCTTCGACTATGACTTACCTTGAGTTGATCTCAGACCCACCTGTCCCTGATGGCGACTACATCGCTACCCCTGTGATCGAGGTCCTCCTCAGTCGAGGTATTACCGTCCCGCGCACTGTTTTATCTGTAACTTCGAACAGCGCCTGCATGCCTGTGGTCAGCTTTGGCTTGACGACACAAGTACTGCCACGAGGGATGTGTCTGGCGCAGATAAGCGCATTTGATGATTGTTCTATATCAGCTATCGCAATCGAGGATGATGCAACTGACCCGAGCGCATCTTCGCCATTTGCGACTAGTGTACTGCCAGATCTCAAGAAAATGATAGCTCCCGACCTCTCCCCAGCGCATGCTGACCAACTGTGCCGCGTTCTTTTTGCCTACCGCGATATTTTCGACCTTAACGAGCGTCCTTTGGCCCAAACTACAGCCGTGAAACATCGAATAGATACTGGCGACGCCTCTCCTATTCATAGACGTCCATATCGGGTGTCTGCTGCCGAGCGTCAAGTCATTCAAGCTGAAGTTAAGAAGATGCTTACCAAGAACATCATTGAACCGTCATGCAGTCCATGGGCCTCACCCGTCGTATTGGTCAAAAAGAAAGATGGCTCTTGGCGTTTTTGCGTGGACTATCGGCACCTCAACAAGGTTACAAAAAAGGACGTGTACCCGTTACCACGTATTGACGACGCCCTTGATTGCCTCCATGGTGCTCGCTACTTCTCATCTATTGACCTTCGCTCCGGCTACTGGCAGATTGCTGTGGACGACTTAGACCGCGAAAAAACTGCATTTGTCACACCTGACGGTTTATTTCAATTCAAGGTGATGCCATTCGGTCTTTGCAACGCGCCAGCTACATTTGAACGCATGATGGACTCACTCCTTCAAGGATTCAAATGGTCCACATGTCTGTGTTATTTGGACGACGTTATAGTATTCTCCTCGACCTTCACGACTCACCTCGAGCGCCTGTCAGCAATCCTGGACGTTTTTCGCCGAGCCGGTCTGCAACTTAATTCGTCAAAGTGCCACTTTGGCCGTCGCCAGATCACCGTGCTTGGACACCTCGTAGATGCTAGCGGGGTACAACCGGACCCAGGCAAAATCTCTGCTGTTACGAACTTCCCTGTTCCCCAGTGTGCCAAGGATGTACGCAGCTTCGTCGGGCTATGTTCGTATTTCCGCCGCTTTGTGAAGAATTTTGCGATAATAGCCCGGCCACTTACTGAGCTCTTGAAGAAGGATGCACCTTTTGTGTGGGGCGAACCACAGGCTTCGGCGTTCGCTCAGCTCATACGCCTACTTACAACGCCGCCCATATTGGCCCATTTCGACCCTTCTGCGCCAACCGAAGTTCGTACCGACGCCAGTGGCCATGGTATCGGTGCAGTATTAGCCCAACGGCAGCGCGGCGGCGACCGCGTTATCGCTTACGCCAGCAGGCTTCTCTCACCGGCAGAACGCAACTACTCCATTACTGACCGCGAGTGCCTGGCGCTCGTTTGGGCAGTAGCCAAATTCCGCCCATACTTATACGGACGATCCTTTTCAGTCATCACAGACCATCACGCGCTCTGCTGGTTGGCCTCCCTGAAAGACCCTACAGGACGACTTGGCCGATGGGCTCTGCGGCTCCAAGAATATTCCTATTCCGTGATATACAAGTCCGGCCAGCTGCACAGGGACGCCGATTGCTTGTCTCGTTACCCGGTCGACAGGCCCGACGGTACCTCCGGCGATGTCAGTAGCATTTTTTCTGTCTCTGCCTTTACTAACATCGCAGACGAACAGCACCGAGATCTCTCTCTTCGAGCACTCATCGACCGCCTGCAAGCATCGCCGAATGACGCTTCTGTGCGCCGGTACGTCCTCAAGGACGGCGTTCTATACCACCGTAACTTCCACTCAGACGGGCCCGAACTACTTCTAGTGGTCCCCAGACAGCTACGTCGCACTGTTCTCTTCGAACTTCACGACGCACCCACTGCAGGACATCTAGGTGTATCGCGCACGTATGACCGCATCCGCCGTCGCTTTTACTGGCCCGGCCTCGCTCGATCAGTCCGACGCTACGTTGCTGCCTGTGATTCCTGTCAGCGTCGAAAAACTCCTCAAGTGCTACCTGCTGGTTATCTCCAGCCGATAGACATTCCAGTGGAGCCGTTCTTCCGCGTTGGGCTTGATCTCCTTGGCCCATTCCCAATATCATCCTCCGGGAACAAATGGATAGCCGTCGCAACGGATTACGCCACCCGTTATGCCATCACGCGGGCTCTTCGGACCAGTTGTGCCACCGATGTCGCAGATTTTCTACTGCGTGACATCATCTTGCTCCACGGCGCTCCGCGACAGCTGCTCACTGACCGTGGCCGCAACTTCCTCTCCAAAGTTATCGACGACTTATTACGTTCCTGCTCCACGAAACATAAACTGACCACCTCCTACCACCTCAAACAAACGGTTTGACGGAACGCTTGAACCGAACGCTCACAGACATGCCTCTTGCGTCTTTCCTCGTAACAATATTCTTCAGTGGCGGCTTCATGATGACCGTAAGCAGACCAACTAGGCCGCAAGCAGTATTCTTAAGATTTAAAGAATGCTCACTAGATGGCGGCGCCGCCCAAGGCGACGCCATCTAGTGAGCAAAAAAAAAAGGAGTGACCTTAATTTAAGGTCGGGCGGTCCCATGCCGCCCATTTCCCACAAGGGTGGGTGACCTCCCAAGCGTACAGTACCTTCCAACAGCCGAGCACCAGGCGGAAGCGCGCTTGTCCCTATTTTACCGGTAGGTACCCGGCGGCAGTGGCGGATGCCTCTCTGCCTACCACAGCAAGGCGGACGCTCAACTATTTCACCAAGGCCGTGGTGGGTAAGGTGTGCCCAGGGGACCTGCCACGTCCTTATGGGGCCACCTTTCGAGATAAGTACACGTAAACCGAGCGCCAGGTGTGTACTCCTCTACCCGTTTTTAAACCGGTGGGTGTCCGGCCGGCACCGGGATTTGAACCCGGTACCTACCGCATCGGAAGCGGACGCTCTACCATTGCGCCACCGTTGCGGCAAAGAAGGAGTGACCTTAATTTAAGGTCGGGCGGTCCCATGCCGCCCATTTCCCACAAGGGTGGGTGACCTCCCAAGCGTACAGTACCTTCCAACAGCCGAGCACCAGGCGGAAGCGCGCTTGTCCCTATTTTACCGGTAGGTACCCGGCGGCAGTGGCGGATGCCTCTCTGCCTACCACAGCAAGGCGGACGCTCAACTATTTCACCAAGGCCGTGGTGGGTAAGGTGTGCCCAGGGGACCTGCCACGTCCTTATGGGGCCACCTTTCGAGATAAGTACACGTAAACCGAGCGCCAGGTGTGTACTCCTCTACCCGTTTTTAAACCGGTGGGTGTCCGGCCGGCACTGGGATTTGAACCCGGTACCTACTGCATCGGAAGCGGACGCTCTACCATTGCGCCACCGTTGCGGTATGCTCACTAGATGCTCACTAGATGGCGGATGGATGGATGGATGGATGGATGCTATGAGCTTCCCCTTTGTAACGGGGCGGTGACATGTGCGCCACCAGGCTCGTAAGAAGATTTAAGAACTTTTTTTTTCTCTTTTAATTTTCCTCATGCCTTTTAAATTTACTTCAATCAAATCGATCATGCCATATCAAAAACGGAATTTCATATCCCAGTTCCCTGCCCCTTATGGCAGAAATTCCATATTTTTCCCTATAATTATTTTTGTCCGTTCTCTCTAGTTTTCTGCCACCAGTATTCTAACCGTCTCTTACATATTTCAATCGCGGCTATGTTCAGCTTCCCGTTGTTCGCCCTAAAACCCAAGGCTTCACTTGATGGCGCTCACTAGATGGCGCCGCCCAAGGCGACGCCATCTAGTGAGCATTCTTGAAATCTCAAGAGGAAGCGCTTTATTGTTTGAAGCGAGATCGGGCTGCCTTAGAACGCGTATTTATAAAGCAAAATTCAGTAAAGGAGAAGAAAAATGCACATGCTGTGAGGAAGATAGGGGAACGACGGAGCATGTTCTGATTAAATGCCGAAATATCCACCCAGGTGTACGTTTGGGCACGACCCTACAGGAAGCCTTGGGTTTTAGGGCGAACAACGGGAAGCTGAACATAGCCGCGATTGAAATAAGTAAGAGACGGTTGGAATACTGGTGGCAGAAAACTGGAGAGCAGGGACAAAAATAATTATAGGGAAAATATGGACTTTCTGCCATAAGGGCCAGGGAAGTGGGCTATGAATTTCCGTTTTTGCTATAGTATGATCGATTTGATTGAAGTAAACTTAAAAGGCATGAGGAAAATTTAAAGAGAGAGAAAAAAAAAGTTGTACGAGCCTGGTGGCGCACATGTCACCGCCCCGTTACAAAGGGGACGCTCATAGCATCCATCTACGCACACCACTCTCAGCACGTGCGCTTCCTTTCTCTTCGCCGGGATCTCACGCAGTGAACAGTCCTCGTTACCGCTGGGCCGCATGAACGCCGCACAAGCGAAGGCATCAGCACGGCAGGCTCGCCGCCAAGGCTCCTCGGTGACAGCCCGGGAGGCCGAAGCGAAGAGGGCTCGCCGTCAAGCATAGGTCGGCAGTGTAGGAGAACACTCAGTCACACTCACTCACCCTAATTTTTCCAGCACCCGCACTCACCTCCACTCAAACTCACTGGCACTCACTCGCACTCGCACTCACTTCCACGCACACTCACTGGCACTCACTCGCACTCACCTCCACTCACAGTCACTGGAACTCACTCGCACTCACCTCCACTCACAGTCACTGGAACTCACTCGCCCTTCCACTCTCCCACTCACACTCATTGGCACTCACTCGCACTCACCTCCACTCACACTCACTGGCACTCACTCGCAGTCGCACTAACTTCCACTCACACTCATTGGCATTCACTCGCACTCGCGCTCCCACTCACACTCACTGGCACTCACTCGCACTCACACTCACTTCCACTCACACTGACTGGCACTCACTTGCACTCGCACTCACTTCCACTCTCACTTGCACTCACTCGCACTCATCCTCCACTCACACTCACTTGCACTCACTCGCACTCTCTCCCACTCGCACTCACTAGCAGTCCACCTCCACTCCACGAGGCACGGTCTGGTCCAATCAGAAACGCAGGCCCAAGATCGGACTATAGTGGGCAAAACCGTCTCATGCACGCACATGCAAGCAACCGGCGCCAACATGTCGCGTCGGCAGGGGAGAAGGAATAAGAGGTGTGCGTCCGAAGGAGGAATAGGAGCCGCTTGTACACACACGCACGCACACACACAGCTACCTGACTTCCAACACGCATGTCTCCCCGACTCTTTGGCGCCTCCCCAAAGTCGAGGCGCCGAGGCGGCCTAGGCGTCTTACGACTCCCGGCTCTTTGGAACCGTCTGGTTAGGTCTTGGCTTACTTGATTTTGGATATCTCTGCGCTTTGCGCTCGCTCTAACAGTTACTGCACAAGGGAAAAGTAACATTTGCTGTAGTGGGAATGAGTGTGCATACTCAGTTTCGGTGAACATTTTTATTAAAAACCTGTATGGGCATTTTGGTTGAATAAAGTGATGACATCACTGCGCATCCTGTCATGTATTTCTCGTGATTTCTATTTTTTACTCACGCCGAGGTTAATGCCACTATTAATTTCATGCATTAATTCTGCTAGTGTTTTCCATTGTATAAATTGCTTGATTGTGTTTCTTTTTGATTTACATGCATGCCGTCCCTGCAACGATCTCTGGTGAGATCGGCAGTATTCCCATAAAAATAAACCCTACGCTAGTTACGTTCACCTGCTTCAATAAACTGAAACGCATTTAATCCGCGCTGTTATCGCTGCAGGAAACGAAATATTTGTCACCCTTGGCCGGCCTAACAACGAGAAGTATTCTGCGGAAGGGCTGTATGCACAATAAATAAATCCTGTGAGTGCGACAAAGCTGTACAAACTACAGCAATGTAGTACGCGCAAGTTTGACAGGGCTGGAGAAATCTACCTGGCTTCTAAACACTTCCGACTGGCAGGACGCAGCCAGCAGAGCGGGGAAAAAAAAGAGACAGAGAGAGAACAGCAGAGGTGCTGCTGATATAAAATCCGGACAGGTTAACAGCGCTCTCTCGTTGTTTCCTCAGTATTACACAATATGAAATACAGTCAAAACCCACGAGCAAACAACATAACGTATTATTTAATGTCTCAATTTCCTGAAACAGTAGGAAGCGGCTCCACGCCTCCCGAGGAAGCGCCGAAACTGGAAGGCGAGTGTCAATTGACGAGAGGAAGCGGAGCAGCGAGGAGTTTAGGATGCGGAAATATGTCTGTGTGCTTACTTTTCCAGCCCTGGAGAGACTAGCGAATCGGAACATTTTGAAGATTTTATTTCACTTTGCTACTAAGCCAGTTTAGCCCTCTGAAGGTTTTTGCCGTATATGTACGGCGGTTTTCTGTCCCGCAAGCAGTGTTGTACACGTTCCTCCAAATCAGGAACGAAAGCTCGTTCCTCGTTTCTTCCCAATTTTGTAACGAGTTCCCGTTACAGGTTCCTTTAATCAGAAAGGCACGCGTTCCATTTACGCTTCGTAAATTATGACGTGTCGTTACATTTACGTTACATTTGATATTTAAAATTGAAAATAGTGTCGGATAATTGTGAGCTGAAGTTAAGTGAATTAAACACTTTAAAATTCACTTCCAGCTGCGTACATTGCGCGAACTTGAACCTTACCGGCAGCAGATTATTTGGAGATAAAAAATATGAAAATAAATGTTTTTAGACATATTTTCAGGGAGCACCGAACGTAGTCCCGACATGTTCACTGCCACTTTGACTCTAGTCTATTACAAGTGCAACACATAATGGGTCTTCCAATGAGCAGTCAGAATAGTGCGCTTCAGATGTGCAAATAGAAAGTCACTCACACTCACCAATGCATGTGAGTAGCAAGCCTGCATTTAACACTAAAAGCTATAAATACTGTAGACCAGTCGATTTACATTCGCATATAATAGCTTCTGCTTCACCCACGCGCATAAATACTGGAGCAAAATTTCCCGATATGTCGTCATCATTTCCTCTCCTAAACTTCCTGCCCTCAAAATTTGCAGCCTTTTTAATGCTCAGAATTTTAAAGCATTTGTGATGCTGTCTTTTGTTGTTATTGATGGTGGTGCGCAGCGTGTGTCGGTGTGGAGAATTCTAACTACATGATCATCTGATGAGCTTACCGAGGAATTATATAACGTGGGAGTATTTTTGCTTTTTCTTATGGCGTCTTAAGGAGTATGCTTTTTCTGTTCAATTTGTACAGCAGCCCCACTTTCATGCAATGGCGAAATGACATTGATGTGTGGGGAATAAATAAATAAATAAATAAATAAATAAATAAATAAATAAATAAATAAATAAAATGCCTCACGTGCATCATTTTATCGGAGACCTAATGAAGAAATGATGTCTGCAAGCAAAATTGACGTATGCCACACATGAAAGGTTCGCAGCAGCACAGCAGCACAACCCAAACAGGAAAAAGCGTGCGCACGTGCTACTGAGCTTGGCTCTTGTTTGTAAAAGATCAATAAATAATAGAAATAATATCTAATGTGAACAAGAAGGTAACAAATGGACCTATTTACGCTTAGAATTCAAAGCTCCCTTTCGTTATGCGAATAAGAAACAACAATAAATAAACCATACCTGCACGTGCTTCTTCAAGTTTCGCCCCGATCTTTTAGACACTCCAACTGTATTGTCTGATGGAGCATAGGTCATACATTCGACTAAACACAGGCGTGCGATGTTCAGTTTACCTTGTATTCAGTCGGTTTAAACATTGGGGGCAGCCATAGCCACGAAGCAATCTATAATTTAACATCGGCACTCATTGCAACAGAATCTAGATGGCACAAGAGGAACAGGTGTTCCGTGATCTTTGAATGTCAAGTGAAAGATCTCTACAGTGTGTCCAGCCTTCAGAACGACCCTTGCTTGCTGTCCAGACTGACTCAGACAAAGCGAAAGTCGGTTATTCCTCCCCACATCGTCGGTCTCGTCCCGCGCGCTTTCCTGCGCCCCAGCAGGCGACTGGGAGTTGTTTCGCCATAATTTGAGCCCTTTCGTCGACCCCTTTCGTTACAGCGGGAGGGCCACGTTTTCCCGTTTTCGGCGGACCTTGTCGCCCCATTAGCGGAGGCCGGCAACGTGTCGAGCAGAAGACGCCGCGTCGGACGGTCGCTTGTTCCACGACTTTCGGAGAATTTTGCACTTCCCGACCCACACAAGCCGGGAGCGTCCGCGGGAACACAGCAGCCGATGTCTTCTCAGCGATCTTCAATTGGTTGTTTGACAAGAGACCGAATCGCTATTTAAGACCGCGCCGCCCTTTTGTTAACAGGCCCCAGCCGACTCGGTCGTACTGGCTGGCCCTGTAGTTTTCTTTTGCAAACGCTCGTGGTTTACGTTTCCGGCTGCTACATGTAGCTAGCCCGAGCACAGCTATGTTGATCGAGACCTTGCCTGCCTGCTAACTAGGTCACGTGACCTTGACTTCGCAAATTTTGACCACCTGGGGTTCTTTAACGTGCACTGACATCGCACAGCACACAGGCCTCAACATTTCGCC
Organism: Hyalomma asiaticum; assembly: GCA_013339685.2. Taxonomy (NCBI): domain Eukaryota; kingdom Metazoa; phylum Arthropoda; class Arachnida; order Ixodida; family Ixodidae; genus Hyalomma; species Hyalomma asiaticum. Next base: position 124,284,430 of record CM023484.1, read on the forward strand.
TCCAAAAGCAGCCGCCGCTACCGGGATTCGATCCCGCGACCTTCGGATGAGCAGCCGAGTGCCATAACCACGAGACTACCGTGGTGGGGCGAGCGGCATAGGTCAGCAGTGTGAGAGAACACTCACCCAAATTTTCCAGGATCCGCACTCACTCGCACCTCCACTCACTCACGCTAACTGGCACTCATTCTCACCTCCACTCACTCGCACTCACCTCCACTCACACTCACTGGCATTCACTCGCACGCGCACTCACCTCCACTCACACTCACTCGCACTCACTTCCACTCACAGGCACTCACTCGCACTCACACTCACTTGCACTCACTCGCACTCGCACTCACTTCCATTCACACTCACGGGCACTCACACTCACTGGCACTCACTCGCACTCACTTCCATTCACGCTCACAGGCACTCACTCGAACTCGCACTCATCTCCACTCACACTCACTGGCACTCACTCGCACTCGCACTCACTTCCATTCACACTCACAGGCACTCACTCGCACTCGCGCTCATCTCCACTCACGCTCACTCGCACTCGCACTCACTTCCATTCACACTCATTGGCACTCACTCGCGGTCGCACTCACTTCCACTCACACTCACTGGCACTCACTCGCACTCACCTCCACTCGCACTCACTCGCACTCGCACTCATCTCCACTCACACTCACTTGCACTTACTCGCACTCACTTCCACTCACACTCATTGGCACTCACTCGCACTCGCACTCACTTCCACTCACACTCACAGGCACTCGCACTCACCTCCACTCACACTCACTGGCATTCACTCGCACGCGCGCTCACCTCCACTCACACTCACTCGCACTCACTTCCACTCGCACTCACTGGTACTCACTCGCACTCACGTCTATGAAATGAGTGTGAATGAGTGCGAGTGGGTGCACTCATGAGTGACTGCGCCGACCTATGCCGTCAAGCAAACCCGGAGCAGCGGACCAGCGAAGCAGAAGCGCCCCGAAGCTCCGGGTTTCATCATAAAGCAATCATCTTTCAAGGGAAACGAGTGCCCGAGATCATCGAGGGACGCCCTTCTTGTACTTTGCAAAAGAACATCTCTTTTGTATATATAATATATATAGTCCATAAAAATCTATATAGTACGTCCAAATGTAAATTAATAAACATTTTGTATGTAATGTATATATAACAACGTTGTGACGACTATATATGATGGTAGGGGATTTGTACGGAGGATTCGCGGGTTACCCGATCATCTCCCAGCAAGCTCCTCTAACATCATCCACTTTGTGGATATGGCGGTGCCTTTTTGTAGCGTTAGCTACACTGGCCGAGGTGGAGCAGTTTCGCTTGGCTGTTGGAGAGCCGTGCTGCGCAGGAGCGAGGAGCAGTGACGTCGCTCGGCGCACAGCTGGCGCTGGCACGCCGGAGCCGCCGCCGCCGTGCGCGGGTCTGTGGCGGTTCTGTGTCGATCATGGCGGTTCGGTGTCGATTACAGAAAACTAAACGCAGTCACCAAAAAGGATGTGCATCCGCTTCCTCGGATCGATGATGTTATCCACTGCCTCCATTCTGCCGCTTACTTCACCTCACTGGATTTGAGATCAGGTTATTGGCAGATACCAATGCACCCAGACGACAAAGAGAAAACAGCCTTCGTGACACCTGATGGTCTCTATGAGTTCAACGTCATGCCCTTTGGTCTTTGTAATGCGCCGGCGACGTTTGAACGATTTATGGACACCATCCTCCGTGGAATGAAATGGGAAATTTGCTTATGCTATCTGGATGATGTTGTGATTTTTGGAAGCACTTTGGATGAACAGAACCGACGTCTTAGCCTCGTCCTTGATTCTGTCGAGAAAGCCGGTCTGGTACTGAACTCCAAGAAATGTCGCTTTGGAGAGACTGAAACGTTGGTACTTGGACATCTAGTCGACAGAAATGGTGTGAGGCCCGATCCACGGAAAATTGAAGCAGTAAGTTCCTTCGAACCACCGAAGTCACTGCGGGAGCTGCGGAGTTTCTTGGGTTTATGCTCGTATTTTCGTCGCTTCGTACCAAGATTCGCCGATGTGGTGTACCCCCTGACCTTCCTTCTCCATAAGGATGTTCCTTTCAACTGGACGTCGGCTTGCGACGGGGCGTTCCGCCAACTAAAGTTTCAACTGACATCGGGACCTATATTACGCCACTTCGATGCTTCCTCGCCTACAGAAGTGCACGCTGATGCCAGTGGAATTGGCATCGGAGCTGTGCTAGTACAGCGTCATCACGGATCTGAGCGCGTTGTGGCTTATGCCAGTCGATCTCTGAGTAAGGCGGAACGCAATTACACCGTCACGGAACAAGAATGCTTGGCAGCAGTTTTCGCGGTTCACAAGTTTCGGTCCTACGTCTACGGGCGCCCGTTCACTATAGTTACGGACCATCACGCTCTATGCTGGTTGGTGAACCTCCGTTATCCGAGTGGTCGACTGGCACGTTGGGCTCTCCGACTTCAGGAGTACGACTTTGTCATCTCTTACAAGTCCGGTCGTCGCCACGCAGATGCCAACTGCCTTTCCCGCCTTCCTCTACCGACTACGGAGTGTGACGAAGACAACTTCGATGACTGTTTTGCTTCTATTTCGGCCACATTCCCGGACGCCACGAGATTTATGGATGAGCAAGCCAGTGATGTTAGCCTGGAGCCCCTTTTTACTGCTGCGCTGCGTCCTCAAGCCACCGGTCGATTTTGTGTACGAGACGGCCTCCTTTACAAAACGAATTATTCGGGTAAAGGCGCACGCTTTCTCCTGGTGGTTCCGCAGAATCTGCGACCAGACGTACTGAGTGCCATGCACGATGACGCAACCTCTGGCCATCTAGGCTTCATAAGAACACTGAACCGAACACAGGAGCGTTTTTACTGGCCCAAAATGCGCGACACTATCAAGCAGTACGTCAGCGGTTGCGATAAATGCCAACGCCATAAGCGTCCTACGACTACTCCGCCGGGTCTTCTCCAGCCTCTGCCACCACCTTGTCTGCCGTTTGAACAAGTAGGCATTGATCTCTTGGGGCCATTTCCACGATCTTCTAACGACAATCGGTGGGTTATCGTATGTGTAGACCACCTGACCCGTTATGCAGAAACTGCAGCCATACCATCTTCAACAGCTACATGCGTTGCCACATTCTTGCTGCGGTTTGTTATCCTCAGGCACGGCTCCCCCCGTGTAATAATTAGTGATCGTGGTCGTCAATTTGTTGCGGACGCCGTTGAATAATTACTTCGTCTCTGCAGCTCGAAATTCCGGCATTCAACACCTTACCATCCTCAAACCAACGGCCTTGTAGAGCGTACAAACAGGACTCTTACCAACATGCTGGCAATGTATGTCTCGTCCGACCACAAAGACTTGGATGACGTGCTCCCATTCATCACATATGCGTATAATACCGCAAGGCATGAGACGACGGATTACAGTCCTTTTTATCTGCTGTACGCACATTTACCGCTAAGGAGTATTGATACAATACTGCCGTTTGGCTTCCACAGTGAGTACTCAGTTGCCAAGACGCTGTGCCTTGCAGAAGAAGCACGCCGGATCGCTCGACTTCGTACCGTGGCCTCACAGCACCGTTCTAAGGAGCGCTATGACAGCCGACACCAGCCTGTCTTGTACAGCAAAGGGGACTTGGTATGGGTGTGGACCCCACAGCGTAAACGTGGATTATGCCAGAAGTTTTTGCCCCAGTATACTGGACCTTTCGTGATTGTGGATCGGTTGAGCGACTTAACGTACGTGGTGGCCCGTTTAACGTCAGCTGGTTGTCGTTCTAGCCGAACGCAGGTTACACACATCGCGCGTCTCAAGCGGTTTCATCCTGCTGTTTTCCGGTGATTTGGACTTGCCCCGCGGGCTTCGTCTGTGAGCCGGGGAGTGCAACGGTATCAGGCAGGCAATTAAGGTATGAGCCAGGCGAGGGTAGAAGACGACGAGGACGATATCTTGTCTAGCGGTTGGACGCCATCTTGCCTCGGCTGTACCAGCTACCTAGCGCTCCGCGCTCTCCTGTAAATAAACCTTCGCTCGACCTTTCAACCGTAACAATATGTAATTTTTCGTAACACCAATCCAAAATTCCTAAATTATTGATTCATTTGTGGGGTTTAACGTCCCAAAAACAACTCTGATTACGAGAGACGCCATAGTAGAGGTCTCCGGAAATTTCGACCACCTGGGGTTATTTAACGTGCACTGACATCGCACAGCACACGGGCCTCAACATTCCGCCTCCATCGAAATGCAGCCGCCGCGGCCGGAATTCGATCCCGCGACCGTCAGATCAGCTGCCGAGTGCCATAACTACTAGACCACCGTGGCGCGGTAAATTCCTAAATTATAAGACGCGAGATTTCTGTATATTCTGAACGACGTAAAAACCTGATTTCGCTGTTTTTTTTTTCGGCAATCTCTGAAAATAATGAAACGCAAGTAAAAGGAAGTCACTCTTTATTCCAGTATACTCTTCGTTGCGATATATATTCACAGCCCCTGCACAGCACCTTTCTCGCACGCTCGAGTGTCATATACCAGACGTTGTAGAGCGGGCGAATAACCCCACAAATAATGACAAGTTATCGCGATCACCGATGCTGATGCGCCGCAACTCCTGTTTGAAACAAGTGACAAAAATTCGTGCCTGCAGCTTCACCAGGGCGCACAGCTGTTATCGGAAACGAAAAGCGTTTTATATTACGAAAATATTTCTACGGCTAGCTGCATGAGCCGCCCAACAACTCCATCAAGGTATTTGGCGCATATGACTGCTCCTTTGTTGGTCACGCAGTGCAATTCCGTCTCCTTTTACCGCCCCTGGCTATAGCCACTGCTCGGGGAGCATATGCATCATCTTTGGTGGACATTGTCATTGGAAGTCATTCTTACATTTGGTGCCTCGGTACTGGGCTTCAGCCACAGGGACATATTTGATGCAGTTTGCGGATTTATAAAGGCATCAAAACAACTGCGTTTATGATTATTCACATGCCAAAATTCTTAAGACTATGGTAAATCCTATACATAAAAAAAAGGGAAAACACTTTGCCTGTTTTGATAGAAGAAGTGCACAAAGAGTCTACATAGATTATATATGTTTTATTTTTCTTCGTTTTCCTTTTCTCACGATTATTATTAATTTATTATCCTATTTTATTCGTCATGTTGTGGTATTCGCACTATATACCAACTAAAAGGTAAACACATCAGGTCTTGGCCGATCCCCCGAAGTGGGTATGTGCCATATTCGAAGGCTCATCATCATCATCATCAACGGGAGGTTCTTACGTCGTTCAGAATGTACAGAAATCGCGCGTCTTATAATTTAGGAATTTACCGCGCCACGGTGGTCTAGTGGTTATGGCACACGGCTGCTCATCCGACGGTCGCGGGATCGAATCCCGGCCGCGGCGGCTGCATCTCTGTCCGCGTCCAAAGCGCATTTCCACCAAAGATGAAGCAAAACCAACTAGCCCAAGTGAGTGCCTTGACGAGCACATGCAGTAACCCCAGCCGCGGCCACCTGTCAGACCCACCAGTGCCCGTAGTTCCAATCCGACGAGAGGACGTCTTGTGGGTACCTCTATCTTATCCCAACAATGAGAAAGGGCCTAATCTCCTCGCAATTTTGCCAGGTCTTCAATCGATCGAGCGGCCGCACCGAAAGAAAGTGTGTCTACCCAAAGCAGCCAAGGATGAGACGACGCCACCGAAAATCATTCTTCCAGCTTCCGCCAGATGGCGGCAAAAAAAGTCGATTGTGCCAAGTTGCGCCGCTTTTATTTTCTGGCGTCCTCCATCCCCGGCGCGCCGTTCTCCTCCGGCCGTGAGCCCCGCGAGCAAGGCGCCCCTTCTCCATTGGAGCAGACGACGGCTATGCGGGCTGCGGCCTGCCGAAAAGGACAGCGTTACCGCTGCCATGGCCGCTGGTGTTGGGTCTCTTAGCGTAGCGTCGGGCCAGGATGCCCGTGGACCGGCCGGCCTCACGCCGCGGCGGCAGTCTGCTGCGACGGCGCCGGTTGGCGGCAGCAGCGGCAGCCTCGCCGTCCGCGGGTGGAAACAAGTGCCGCTCGTGTTGTCGCAAGTTCGCCGCCTTCCTGTTTTCGCATGTGGGTCTGTGCGCGCTGGTGGTCGGCTACAGTGTTCTGGGTGCGTTCGCGTTCCGCGCCCTCGAAGGGCCGTACGAGGTGCGCAAGGCGAGCCAGGTGCGCGCTCTGCGCGAACAAACCGTCAGCCGGCTATGGGACGTGACGGCGGCGCTCAATGTGCTCTACAAGGACAACTGGACGGCCGCCGTGAACGAGCACATCCGCGAGTTTCAGCTCAGGCTGGTCGCCGCCGTCAAAGACGGTTACGACGGCAAGGAGTCCGGCCGCGAGCAGCAGTGGTCTTTCTCCGGGGCATTCCTCTACTCTCTCACAGTCATCACCACCATAGGTGAGCTTCTCCGCGTTACGCCGAGGTCTGTCTTCTTGTTCTGCTCCTTTTTTTAATAGCGTAGCTGTTAAGCACGGCATGAAAACCGCCAACTGCAAAAAATTGGCAGATCCCACGTGCAGTGGGAATCAAGGAAATGCGAAGCACGCATAAGGAACGTAAAATGGATTTGCATTGTTGTCTCGCCATACCGAGTTTGGTACATATGAAGTTAACGAAAGGGCCGCAAGAGCACCAAGACTGTGGCATATAAACCATGCCGCTCATACACGCATGTCATGATTCTAACGTTATGATTTGTCATTTACGTTCGTCATACAGTCGTGTTGTGCCATAGCAATTTCGGTATACATCCCTTTAAGGAAACGAGTGGCATGTAGATCATGAACGCTTATGACATGCATGTCACGATTTTCACGTTATGACCTGTCATTTATGATCGTCATGCAGTCATGTTGTGCGAAACCAATTTTCGTATAGGCTCCGTGCAGTCGAGTTTTCCATGTGCGACATCAGCGCCAGAATGCACTGCCTGGCGGAGAGAAGAAGCAAAATTGGGCAGACTGTGACAGGGAAATACGCGAACGCGATGCGCGTCTCCAACTCTATAGCAGCAGCGACCGCCTGTCCCACCTTCTTTCGTTATATTTCCTTTGAGACGCGCGTTCAAAACCTGCGGTCTTCCAAAGGGCGACGCCGCGAGCGTTCGTGTGGTTCGCAGCACGCCCGGAAAGCAGCGAAGAAACGCGCGCGTCGCTGTCGCCTCGGTTTCCACCGTGCGCGACTGAGCCGTGCGACGAGAGCTACGTAGCGCCTTCTGTTGAGTAGACGGAGCCTATACATCCTATTAACGAAACCGCAGTATAGCGCCAGGACCATGTCATGTAAATCATGCCGGTCATGACACGAGTGTCATGATTCTAATGTTACGACCTGTCATTTACGTTCGTCATGCTGTCGTGTTGTGCTATAACAGTTTTGGTATGCATCCCGTTAACGAAACGCGTGGCATGTAAATCATGTCGTCCATGACATGCATATCATGATTTTCATGTTGTGACCTGTCAGTCATGTTCGCCATGCAGTCATGTCGTGGCATACGAATTTTCGTATACATCCCATTAACGAAACGGCCAGGAGAGCACCAATACCGTCGCATGTAAATCATGTCATTCATGACATGCATGTCATGATTTTCGTGTTATGACCTGTCATTTGTGTTTGTGATGCAGTCATCTTGTGGCATGCCAATTTGCGTATACGGCCCATGAACGAAACGCGTGGCATGTAAATCATGTCATTCATGCATGCATGTCATGATTTTCATGTTATGTCCTGTCATTTATCTTTGCCATGCAGACATATCGTGGCATACCAATTTTTGTATACATCCCATTAACGAGACGACCAGGAGAGCACCAAGACTGTGACATGTAAATCATGCCGCTCATGACACGCATGTCATGATTTTCATGTTATGACCTGCCGTTTATGTTCGTCAGGCAGTCACGTTGTGCCATACCAATTTTCGCATACATCCCATTAGCGAAACGGCTAGGAGGGCACTAAGACCGTGGCATATAAATCATGCCGCTCATGACATGCATGTCATGATGTTCATGTTATGACCTGTAATTTATGTTCGTCATGTAGTCATGATGTGGCATACCAATTTTCGTAAACATCCGATTAGCGAAACGTCCAGGAGAGCACAAAATCGTAGGCGGCTAGATAGATAGATAGATAGATAGATAGATAGATAGATAGATAGATAGATAGATAGATAGATAGATAGATAGATAGATACGCTCAAACTCGCCGAAGTTCGCTAAGAAATGCTTCGCATATAAAAAAACTATCAGCGTCACTAGGTCTGGTTACCAAGAGTGCGCGTGCTCTTCTATGCATTGCAACGTGCGGCGTTCGCACTAGCGTTTCCTTCCCTTCTCTTGCGCTTGTGCACTCAGCCTACTACTACACTGCGGCTGGCGGACGCATGTGTTGCACGTGCGAGCAGAAGAGGAAGACGAACATAGTATGCATCGATTGATCCGGTGCACAGCGTCTCTCAAAGCTATGTGTAAGTGCATAGCTTCGCGCCCCGAGAGCATGCGTTCTCTCGTGCTGTGTAATGCATTTACAGCGCTAACAAAGAAAATAAAGACGACAGGACAGGCAGAACGCTGGTCTTTCAACTGATTTTTATTGCAGAACGGTACTTCGCGTGTCGAACACGATGGTACAGTCTATCTCAAACGAGCTTCGCTTCAAAACAACGGTTCCTCATTGCTCCGCCAGCACTTTGACACGCCGCCGGTTCGGGCGGCTGGAGCCATCGCGCGCGTCGCTGTTAAAGGACTTAGCGCTGCCGCCCACTTATCTCACTACTTCACTGTAGCTCAACGTATTTCGCTATTTGGGCAAGATGTACCGTCTTGTTGAAGATAGAGTGCCCTTGCCCACATTACAATGAAGTTATATATATATATAAACATTCGTACGTGCGCAAACGCCTAAAATCAAGCAGTGTGGCACATGCATGGTACCACTCATAGCCAAATCGCAGAGGCAAGATAATGTATTTCTTTGGTTGGCAGGGAAATAGAAGGTGTAGTAATGCATTTGTCATTTTCTTTTCTAATTCAAAAAGATTCATAAATGAGCCAGCATTGCTCATCCTTATAGCTGCCGAGAACACGTGTGCCGTAACAGTCAGGCGTACAGTGGTCGGCTATGTGGCCGGCACCCGCTATTGCCGTGTTCTGCGCCCTATGCTCCAACAGTCTTACACCGACACAGCGAACAGTCAGTTTCCAAAAGACAGGGAGATTCTATAGACCACCCCTGTGCTGCACGTGACAATAGGGTCAGCGTACTTTTTTGTGCAGCCAGGTCGATTGTGCTCACGGTTGTCCACCGGAGGGCACATGCGGGACAGCTTTTCTGGTGCTGAAAGCAGCACGGGGACACCGCACTTGGCGGCTGTCTCTTTAAGTCGGTGCGACAGGTGGTGCGCATATGGCACAACAACCACTCGCCTATCCGGTTTCGCCTGATCGCCTTTTTCTGTCCTCGCCTTGGACTTCATTTCTTTTAGGAGGCCCTCCAGCACAGAGGGGACGACCTGTTGCGACAAACCAGCCTCAGTAAAACGCCGAAGTTGCCATTTAAGCCATAACTAATAAGCTAAGAGTTAATCCGTCTAGTCTAATTAAGCTAATGATAAAGACCTCAGGTCTTATTGATGTAGTACTAAGTGAAGGATAACTAATGTAGGACTAATTATGCCTAATTTAATTAAGCTAGGACTTACTAGGTCAAACGTAATCAAGTTAGGACTAACGAATTCAATGCTAAATAAACTGAGACTTAATAAGCCACGTCTTGTTGAGCTAATTCTTCACTTTTATTTTTTACAGACCCCCCCCCCCCCCTCATGGCGGTGTCAAATAAGGGGTAGGCTTACAACGGTAATATCAGAATTAACAGCCACATATATTAGCAATGATGAACACGAACCACTAAACATGACCTGAACCGGGAAAGTATCAAAATTGGACTAAAAATGAATAGGCAAAAGACCAGTTATGCTCAATAGCCTAGCTAAAAAACAGGAATTTAAAATTAACAGTGAACCCTTAGGATGTGTGAACGAATACGTATACCTGGGTCAGTTACTAACAGGAACACCTACGCATGAAAAAGAAATTCTCCGTAGAATAAGGATGGGCTGGAGCGGATTCCGAAGCCATTACGAAATCATGACTGGAAACTTGCCGCTGTCACTAAAGCGAAAAGTATTCAATCACTGCATTGTCCCAGTACTAACGTACGGTGCAGAAACGTGGAGGATAAAGAAAACACTAGAGATGAAACTAACGAGCACGCAACGTGCAATGGAAAGAAAAATGATATGTGTAACGCCGAGAGATAAAAAACGAGCAGAATCGATCAGGGAACAGGCAACAGTAGCTGATATTATTATATCAATTAAAAGAAAGAAGTGGACCTGGGCAGGACATGTCGTGAGGAGAAAAGATAACACATGAACAGTAAGAGCGACGGAATGGATACCACGAGGGGGAAAACGCAACAGAGGCAGGCAAAAGATTAGATGGAGCGATGAAATTAACAAGTTTGCGGGCATAAAGTGGAACCAAGTTGTTCAGGACAGGGTCGATTGAAAATCGTTGGGAGAGGCCTTCGTCCTGCAGTGGACCTGAAATAGGCTTATTATGATGATGATGATATACATGAAAGGAGTTAGTGTTTGTGCACTCCAGCGAATGTTGATGAGCAGGTGATTTCAGCGATATGGCGGGGCAACCGTTGCAGTCAGTGGAAGAATAGCAAAAGAACGATGCGGAGAAGGCCGTAGTGCGGCTGCGTGGACGGGTTGCCTGTAAATGATGCCTAGTACGAAGGGAAAGGCGTGGGGGCGGGGCCATGATATATGGTGCCTGATGAAGCGAAGTGTAAGAGGACTTGTGGAAAAGATTGATGAATCACTACGACGCCGCGATGACAGAGAGACCACGCCGGATTGTTCTTTTAGTAGTGATACGCTTGTGTGATAAGTGTACTATGACTGAATAAATCTTGAGGCGCTATTCTGGACCGATTCTAGAGCATCGATGAGGTATGTTTGATGTGGTGGTGACCATATTGGGGTCGCGTACTCAAGTTTCGGACAAGTGTTTTAAATGCAAGTAGTTTAACATGAGGTGGTGCATGGCAAGTGGCGTTTTACAAATCCCGAAGTTCGATTAGATGAGGCAACAATGCGCGACACATGAACAGACCAGTCTAAATTATATGAAAGGGTGACGCCAACATATTTAAATCAGCCCATATTTTCTGAGGGGTACTGCTGACAAGGCATGTAAAGGGACTGGTGGCGGAGTAATATGTTTCACTGGTGGTGAAATATATTGAAACGGGCACAGGGATACGCTTGTAATGGTAGTATATTTGACAACGGCGAGATTAGCCGGTAAAGCCCCAATGGCGCATTGTCAGCCAGCGCCCCACTCCTGCGTCTTCTTTGTTCCCCTGTCGTCGTCGCTGTTCTTGCACCGTGACAATATTACTTTACATTTACTGGGGTTCAGGGTCATTAGTCAGTCGTTACACCAGTCATGCACTTTGTTAAAGAGGCACTGACACCAAAATTTCGCTGCTAAGGTAGCCTGGGGGATCGATTTTCGTGGACATGCACATGTCATCTGCCAAATCTCAACGGCGAATACAGCTCCGAAGGTAATTTAAATGAATATTGAAGTTTGCATGTGCAATCAAGCGCTAGACGCCGTACCTCGCGACATCGACAATAGCAAAGGTGACCTGAAGAGGACCCCCCAACTTCCGCGACGTCACCACAGCAGCCGAGTTCCGAGCAGTGCAGCTAGCAATGATGACGTCATGGCCACCATTGCATATTCGCTGCGCCTGCTTAGTAGGGTCCTGGTCGCACGCACTAACATGACGTTGGAGCATGTCTGTATTACCGTTTGACTGCACTAAAAGCTTTCATTTTGCTCACGGTTGCCTCAAACCGCTCACAACGTTGCGTCGCTCTGTACATTTCTATGCACGCCGCCCACCGCCCATCCACACTATCGCGGCGACAGTGCCGCCGCCTATAGCTCGATTTAGAGGTCAATAGACATTTTCAGCGGCAATCTCCGACCGGCGAGCCGGGAGCCAGTTTGCCGTCTGCTAGCGCGAGGGGGTGTACGGGCCATGCCCCCCGTCTCTGGGCTGCTTGTGGCCGCGGAGCTGTCCGCATGTGTTAACGCGATAGCGTTAGAGAGCTCGTTTCGCAGAAATACCGCCGTCGGTGTCGGTGCGTGAGCGAAAAATCGACCGTGAGCGAAAAGTCGAGAAAGATGCAAATAAAATAAACAATACAAATCTTCGGTTCCACTGAGGATCGAACCCGGGCCGTTTGCGTGGCAAGCAGGTGTCCTACCACAAAGCCACGATTTCTTTTTTTTTCTTTATTGCAGTGCTTCAACAATTTTCAACAGAACAAATTTTCTACAATTGTTTCATGTACAATAGTGATTCCATGCGCGGTACCCAATCGGGCATATCTATTTGCAATTTTTGCAGTTCTAGAAACAAAGTTAAGGACTCTCGAAAGTATTCTATAGCTCGTCGAGCATCGACATCAGCATGACGTATAGCCATGCGTGACCTCCAAATACTATGCAGAGCCAAAAGCATGACAATGTTGTACGGAAATCGATCCTCATTATCAATGGCGAGGTACCTTATTCCCTGTGCGTCCAGCGGGAAATCTTTCTTTAATGTTCTTTGAAGGACATCCCAGAAGAACACCGCGTCCCAACAATCAAGAAAAACATGCTCAATTGTTTCGGGCTTCCGACAGAAAAAGCAGTGATAGCCCCACGGAACGAATAAACCTTTGTCAGACATCCACGTCTTAACTGGCAAGGCACCGGCATGAAGCTTGAAGCAGAATGTTTTAACCCCCGGACGCACAGGCATGCCTTTAACGCGCTTTAACACTTTGCTCCATGTTCCAGCCTAGTACTGAGTACGGTACAGTGGAACTGGAAGAACCACATCGCATAAATCTTTATACAATTTTTTACGGGAAACTGTGCTTAAATATTCAAAAGAAAAACGTGCCTTCAGGAAGCGAAAGGACTCGACGATTTCCTTAAAGTAGCCTTGTGGTCTACCTTCCAATCTAACAGAAGACACAACAAACTCGGGCAAAGCACTAGCCAATCGCATTTGACAGACAGTGCGCAAAAATGGGTCCTGAACATTGCGAAGGTACAAGAAACGGTTTACAATCTGTCGCAGAAACAGGTGCGACAAACTCAGACCACCATCACGCACACGTCGAAACAGGTTCGTCCGGCTTGTTTTCTCCCACGTGGAACCCCATATAAAGACGGCAAAAATACGATGAAATTTCTGCACATTCGTTCGAGAGCAGTGCAATACTTGCAAAACATACCACAACTTCGTAATGAAGAACAGGTTGCAAATGGTCGTGCGAGCAAAAATGGATAAATCCCTACCCTTACATTTTTCTGCCTTTTCACGGATTTCAACTGCCTGTCTGCGCCAGTAAGGATCACTCTCACTGTAGTTTTCCAAGGGTACTCCCAAGTATTTTACCGGTGTTGTCACCCATTGAACGTTCATGAAATAGTATGGTGTGAGTTCCCAATTTCCATGCCAAAAACCAAGACACTTTGCCCAGTTAGCTGCACTTCCACTAACCTCACAAAAACGTTTTGCTATGTTAACTGCCTCTGCGATACTTTCAAGGTCTGTACAAAAAATAGCTATGTCGTCCGCGTACGCCAGCAGGCGCACTTCACATGCATGTAGCCGGAACCCTTTAATAATGTTGCTGCGTATTATACTTAGGCAGAAGCTTTCAATGTAAATGCAAAAAAGGAGAGGAGAGAGCGGGCACCCTTGGCGCACGGATCGCTGCAGCTCTATCGATTTACCTAACTCTTTGTTAACAATCAGACGAGTGGTACATCCCGTGTATGCCATCTTAACGGCTTCAATTATTACTGTACCGACGTTAACATGCTCTAATACAATGCTCTAATGCAAGCAAATCGCTCTAATGCAAGCAACATGCTCTAATACAAGCAACAAACATGCTCTAATACAAGCAACATGCTCTAATACAAGCAAATCGTGCGGCACGCGGTCGAAGGCTTTCTCCAAGTCAATCTGAAGCATAGCAACCGCCGAGCCCATGATATCAGTACATTCTAATACGCATCTCGCTGTATGAATGTTCGTAAAGATGCTCCTTCCCTTTATTCCACATGTTTGATGCGGGCCTACTATTTCTTTCATTACGCTCTCCAACCTACCAGCCATAATCTTCATCAGGATCTTGTAGTCTACATTAGTCAGACTGATCGGCCGATAGGCTGAGATCTGTAGAAGTTTCCTTGAATCATCTGTTTTAGGTATCAAAATAGTATGGGAGGACAGAAATGATGGAGGGAGTGATTTCACTTCCAAAGCTTCATTAAAAAGATATGCCAAAATGGGAGATAATTCGTGCTTAAACTTCTTGTAGAAAGCAGCGCTTACTGCAGTTTAGCTTGTCAATTGCTCTCTCTACTTCACTCACCGAGATTGAGGGTTCCAATCTATCTTTAGTTTCATCGTCTAATTGCGGAATCGACGACAAGAATTCACTCGTGAAGTGATCCCGATCTACAGCGCCCATTGAAAATAGCTTGCTATAGTGTGTGAAAAGCGTGCGCGATGTCCTCCTTAGCCTTATAACCGCGCCGTTGTACACGATTTCTGTTATTAAATTACGCTGCGCGTAACTCTTTTCCATACCCAGAGCGCGCTTCGTGGGGGTCTCAGCAGTTACCATTTTTTCCGCACGTGCCCTAATTATTGCCCCATGGAACTTTTCCTTATCTAAAAGCTCCAATTTTTCTTTCACCGCACGAATATCTTGCTTGAACTCGCCCGGCATTTCGCTCTCTTCTTTGAGAAGTGTCCTCAGGTTCAAACGCAAAAGCTGCTCATTATTGAGTCTTTCATGCTTAAGAATGGTGCACCTCTCTATTGCTTTCATTTTCATTTTTTTTTAAAGTTTCCCACATTTGTCGAGCTTTAGAGCTGTTGTCACCATTAAGCTCTTCTATACCCTCTAATACTATAGTTTGGAAAACATCATCGTCAAGTAGTTTGTTATTCAGCTTCCATAAATCCCAATTGAACTTTCTTTTTCTTCCTTTTCTGCTGCCTATCGTAAACATTACCAAACAATGGTCTGTGAATGATAGAGGATTGACACAATAATCAGTGCACAGCGGTACAATATCAAGCGACACATAAGCGCGATCTAAGCGAGCATGACTCAACCCCTGAAAATGCGTGAATTGGACACCATGACCACTGGAAATACATTCCCCAACATCCTCGAGACCGTAATCATTTATGATGTCTGCTAACTTAATCGTACTCGCCTCTCGATAAGGCGTATTACCGGTTTTGTCTCGAGCCGAACAAACACAATTAAAATCTCCGAGGATGATGAGAAGGCGGTCAGTGTTGCAATAACTTACACGACAGAAAAATTCTAGGCGTTGCGCCCCGTCTGTTGGGGCATACAGACAGACTACTCGCCATTCGCTGCCCGCGAGTAGAAAGTCGCAGATCACGAGGCGGCCCGAATCACAGCTTATCACCGACTGTATAACAATTCCCTGAGAGTTACTAATGAAAAGCAGGCACCCTCGGGACAAACCAACTGCATGACTGACACATACATTATACCGCGCCGAGAAAGGGCGTACCATGTCATCGGTCTTGTCCACGAGTTCAACTTTTGTTTCCTGAACTGCTAGTATATCCAATTCACTTCCTGTCGCAATACGATACAACTGGTTTTGCCTCCTTTTAGTTGCCAATCCACGAACATTAACAGTTCCGACGCGCAGGGACCTTTCCAATGACATGGTTCTGCCGCCGGCCGAGACCAACGGCGAGACGCCCTCATCATACATACTGACTCCTTGCTCACACGCCATTGTGGCGGCTAGAAGTTAGCATCTACATCGCCCCTTGATGGGGACGATGCATGCACGCGAGCACCACTGCGCGCTTTCTTCTTCGCACCAACGCCCACAGATGCTTCGATTTGCCTCAGACGCTGACTCTGCGACACAGCAACCACATCATCATGGCGACGTTTTGCAGGCGCTGTCTCGGCGTCCATCTTTTCTGCAGCAGCCTCAGTGACCGCCAGTTCGGCGCCCGCTGCCTCTGGAATCTGCGAGACGCTACGCGCGTCTCGCTGCTCTCTGGCGGATTCCTCTCTCGAGTGCTCCGAGTCAACGCCGTCCGCGTTCGCTATCCTCGGCGCTTGGCGTACGTCGTCACCCGCGTCGACCACCGTTGCCGATTGATGCCCAGAAACGCTACCGTCCTTCGGATCACCTTGAGCGTTTTCGTTATTAAAAGATGCCGCGGGGGCCGCCGCCTGTTCGGCCTCTTCCTCATCCATGATGAGTTCGCTTTGGTCTGAAGCTGCAGGCCGTCCCACCGCTCTGGCGTAGCTCCGAGTGCATGCCTCCTGAGAGTGGCCGAAGGCATGACATTCAGTGCATCTTGGAACCCTGCAGTCGCGTCGGATATGGCCCGTGTGTTTGCAGCGAAGGCACAGTGGTGCTCGGCCTGGCGCGACAATAAGCGCTGTGCCGCTGCCAAGACTTATCTGATGCGGTATGTCGTCCAGCGAAACACCTTCTTTCAGGAACAGCTTCACAAACTTTTTCAGGGAATCAGCACCCTCAAAGCCTTCCACTCTCCACCTGTCATTAGCCACTTCTTTCACTTCACCATATTCACTAAAAGCTCTGCGAATGTTATCGTTAGTCACATCCAAAGCCACCCAGTGTAACTTCAGACGCACCTCTTGTCTGTTAGGGTCAATAACGATGCACAGCCGGTCCTTGACAACCAAGCGTCCAGCTTCCACAAGCTTCTTTTTGGCTTCATCTGTCCGCAGGTTGACGAGCCAGACGTGTGACATCTGGTAGGCACCGATAACAGCCACATCTTTGATGACACCGGCGTCTTGCAAGGGCTTTCGAAAATGCTCGATGCGATACGGTCTTCCTAAAATATCGCAGTGCAGTACAACAGCACGATTCATAGCATCACCTGTTGAGACAGTGGGCAGAACAATCCTGTAGTCCTTAGGCACGGAAACAGACGGGGTACCACGGCCGTAGGCGACCGCTGTCGCAGCTCTCTGGGAGCCAGCCATCCTGCGTCCGCACGCGTCGGTGACCAGAAGCAGAATCACAAAGCCACGATTTCACTTGGAACTGCCTCGGGAAAAAACACCACATAAATGTCTGGTAGTGGATGGAGTCTCCTTAACGCATTTTGTTCGGCAGGTGTCACGACGAAAACGAGCCCATTCGGCGATTTGTAGGCTCATTGGGCGATTTGTAGGAGGAATAAACTTTACTGAGCATATCAAGCAAACAGCAAACATTAGACAATGTGCTGCCATCTGTGACACATTGTGAAAAACATGTCTCGACTACCATGGCCTCCGAGACGGCGAGCGCGCCCGCCATCTCGGAGGCCATGCGACTACAGCAGAGCCTATAGGGTTCCGCCGTTCTAGGACAGGGGACATATTGCTACGTGCATTTATCTGTGCCAGCGTTGGTGTTCCAGTGACAGTTTCTTTCGGCTGCATGGTTTGCACCGACGCGTCGCTGTAGCGTTGGAGCCGCGTTTGTTAAAACTGTGGCTCATGTTCTGTTTCACCATGTCACGAGACGCTCGCGCTCGAAAGCGTTCCTTGTCGTGAATATAAGTGCCAGACTGGTGAGAGCGAGCGGCCATTCTCACCGCCGACGCTCGACTGCGCATGCTGTTTTCGCCGTCGCCGTTGTCCGCCGCGGTGGTGTAGTGGTTAAGGTACTCGGATGCCACCCAAGAAAACGCGGGTTCGATCCTGGCCGCGGCGATCGCATTTTCGATGGATGCGAAAATGCCAAAGGCTCGTGTGCTGTGCGTTGTCAGTGCACGTTAAATAACCCCAAGTCGTCTAAATTCCCGGAGACCTCCACTACAGCGTTCATATTGTATCTCTTTCACTCCCTTTCCCCTTCCCCCACGGACGCTTAGCCGTGCTCCCTACATGGGCTGCAGAACTTAGCGTCTTTCCCTTAACTCATCCACAATCATCATCATCATCATCCGCTGTAGTCTCGCCAGAGCTTGCTTTTGGGCACAGGTTCGCCCGAATAAAATTTGATTCTTTTCATAGTCCCTTCGTCTGGTGTGTTCAAGAAAGACCGTCACGTCAACGTGGCAATATATCAAGCAAAGAGCAAACATTAGATAATGTGCTGTTTGCCGTTTCACCGACCATAAGGCGATGCTTGTTGCGGTTGGCCGGAAGAGGTCTCCAGAAGAACAAATCGAACAGCTGTCAGATAGTTACGCAAGAAGGACGACAGAATGTGACCATTTACGAATGAAAGTGCTATTAAATAAATCGGAAACCTCTACCATTACCATAGATATGTCGCGCGCGCGTGTGTGTGTGTCTGTGTCTGTCCGCGTGTGTGTGTGTAACAACACACACTAATAAGTATGCACTGAGTGGTTGAAGTGCACACTAGGGACCGGATTTCGCTATCGCGTTCAACTCTTAAAGGCGAAGCTTAAGGGTCCCCCAATTTTTGCCGTGTTTACACGATGCGCGCGCTGTTTTTCGCTCACTAATTGATTGATTTGTGGGGTTTAACGTCCCAAAACCAGCTCTGATTATGAGAGACGCCGTAGTGGAGGTCTCCGGAAATTTTTGACCACCTGGGGTTCTTTAACGTGCACTGACATCGCACAGCACACGGGCCTCAACATTTCGCCTCCATCGAAATGCAGCCGCCGCGGCCGGGATTCGATCCCGCGACCCTCGGATCTGCAGCCGAGTACCTTAGCCACTAGACCACCGTGGCGGGGCGTTTTTCGCTCACTAGAGCGCTTTAAAATGCGCTTCAAGAACAGTCTATTTAGAGGCCATCACTGCGTTGTTTACAGTTGCACCTACAACGAAAAGAAAAGAAATTCTGCTCGTAAGCAACTGTGCAGCACGTGCACAACTTTCCGCAAGAGGAGTGCGGCTGCGACATTCATTCATCGCAGATTTTCGGCTGATGCAGACTTGGCTGAAGAGACACTGGATCGCTGCGCTGAACAGAAAAAGTTTTGTTCCTTCATCGTTATCACGCATATGTCCTGCGCATTTTGTGGGCGAAAGGTCGATTGCTCAGAACCCCTCGCCGATGCTTCGCCTCTCTCAGTATAGTCTCTTTCTCGCGTTTCTATTGCGTATTGGTGCTTTTTATTTCTACTTCAGGGACGAAGGCATTTGCGATCACTACCCGCGTCTGAAAGGCCAGCCACACTGCTAATGAAGAAAGCATACAGATCGAACACTCGTGCGGGTCCGTCCTAAGTCACTTTGAACGGCACATCTGGTTGCTACGAACGTTGCCCCTTTAAGAAGGAAACAAAAAAGAAAAAAAAAAACGTGGGGATCTCGGCACGCATTTACACAACTAAAGTCAGTGACTCCATTACGCGAACCGAGCCAACTAAATGCTTATTGTTCATGCCTGCGATAAATGGGATGAGAAGAAAAACCGATTAGACCAAAAAAATCCCACAGCATGGGAAGTTTGGCTAGTTGGAACACATGCATTGTAGTAAAACAGATTCTTGGGCTAGTTGGTCTTGCATATTCACATATTCAGTTGGTCTTTTATATTCACAATGCATTTTATCTTAGCGTTACTTTCACCGTTTTTAACGAGAAGCCTTACTTGCAACGCAGGTAGAACTGCTCGAGAAAACTTAAGTGCTACGGTATTATCGATGGTGCTCATGACTTATTTTCCAGTTATCACACATCACGAAAGCATAAATTTCTAATTGACGGTTTTCTATCCGATTCCAGGAATGTCACATGTGGTGTACCTCAAGGATCCGTATTGGGCCCCATTTTGTTCGCACTGTACCTTAATGATTTGCCGCGAAAACTACAATCGTCCCAAGCATTAATATATGCGGATGATACTGTAATTCTGTTTACAGGTAGTTCACTTGAAACCTTACAACATACAGTATCCAATGAATTACTAGTGAGATGTCCCTATACTACGCCCAAAAGGGGGAGGCGGTTATACACTTCACGAAACACTTCTTCACTACCGCGCCTGCCGTCCCGCTTCTAATAAAACACCACAACCAACCTCGTTCATCCCCCTTTGGCCATTCATCTCAACAACATTTTAACCCTAAAACGGGTTCGTGCTGGGGCTGGGAAGAATAGAGGCAAAAGGCTTTGTTACGTTAACAAAACATGATGTTTAATGTACGGACACGGTTACACTTACAATTAACAATTACTAAACTTAATGATACGACCAAGGCAATCAATAAACATGGTAGTACAATAGAGGGACCGCATGACAGCCAAACTCATCAATAAACTACAGGTACAACAGGTAAAACAAAAGGTAAAACTAAAAGCGCAATGTCTCAAGTTAGCCTGCTGCCGCAACGAAAGGACGCTTATCTGGGAGGGCTCCATCGACGTATACGGCTCGTCGCTGGCCTGTGGACTGGTGCTCGGGTAACTCGGACGTCGATCTCGAAGACGCCTTAGCTCACGGATCACCTCCGATCATTGCTGCCGACCTCGCGCTCTCGCACTGACTACATCTCTCCGAGGTTGGAGAGCCGAACGGCGCGGCTCACACGAGGGATCGCAAGCGAGGCTCGCTACTTCTTCGACCGGAACATGACGGAAGGTCGCCGCATCTCTTCGCGTCTCTCCAATCTCTCTCGTCTCCCCTCATCGTTGTCCCGCGGGCGCTTTTCTTGACCCGCGAGGCCGCCCCTCCGTGACCCTTAACCAATTGTAGTTGTAGATGTGACATATTTTCCTGTCGGCCGGCGAGTGTCAGCTTCAACGACCATCCTTCTGTGGCACCCAACCAATTGCACTTAGTGTCGCAGCATAAAATTCTTGTCAGTCAGTCTGACAGCTTCGGCATCCGCACCCGCAGCCAACACCAGTGGCAAAACCCTCTCTCAGGCAAAGTAGAGCAAGTAAAAACATACAAGCTACAACTTCGGAGAGGGAAACAGTCGAGCCGTACGATGGCTCATGAATCAGGGGCGACCAAGAATGCCAACGCTCAGACAAAGCGCGGCGCCTCAAAGGAGGGACGCGCATTAGAGCGCTGTGCTGAAAAGCCTCTTGCCGCCCCCTCCCGCCCTGGTTCTCGGAGCTTGGCGTCCAGATGTTCAGGCCGGGCCACAACCTTGCAACTCTACATCCTCTGCTTTCACCATCAGAAGGCACCGCTTCTCCCCTGAACGCCGCAAGTGACCCTCGGCGGAGGGCGCGAGTCCGGGGGCTGCCGCGTTTGACGGAATGTCCGTCCTGGCCGTTCGCATGGATGGGACGAACAAAAGGCGTTCTGCCGCGCCCGGGCCATAAAATGGGGGGTGCGAACGTTGCCTGGCAGCCGCAGCCCGTAATCAAGAGATGCCGTCGCCATATAGTCGGGTGTTTGTGCGGTGGGCCCGTGAGGATTGTCAATAGATTCGTTCCGGGAACCTAGCTCCGAAACGCGCATTCATCACTCTGGCGGTTCTTCGTTTTGCCAAGGAGAAGTTCCAATAAAGGAACGAAAATGTCCCAGTTAACAAGCCCGGGGTCCAGTCGGCGCCAGCGGAGACGTCACAATCCCTTCCTCTTATAGAAGAGTTTTCCCAGTGGGGGAATTCAAATACGAGAAATGCGGGCGCGTAGCGCTTTCGGGTGCCGCAGCGAAACCGAGACATTGCGGTAGTCATACAAATAAGGCATGCGCACACAGTACACTCACAATTCAGTCCCAGCGGTAGCGCGTCGCCGAAAACAACCAATACGCGATTAACTCACACATCCTGTCCACCAGGAAGCAGTTTGATTTAGCACATCGTCCGCGCACAACACACTTGAAACGCTGAGTGTCGCTGAAGAAACTCGCGGATGATGCGTAGGGAAGCCGCGCACGAGTCACATTTGCGCATTCACCGTGCGGCCTTGCAGCGATGGACGCAACGTTCAGTCATGTGCGCAGAATGTTCACCACCACGCGAACACATCACACACATCTACCGCGCACCTCACCAGCGATGTTCACCTTCGGCACAATCAAACTTTGGACACACACACAAACTATTGAAACATATTATCATGCTACACATGCACCGAAAAATACAATCGTTTTGACCATCCACAAAATAAATGAAAGCCCCGATGGTGGACGAACACAGGTCATGTGGATATCAACATTCGACTACGCTCATGCCTGATTTCTTATTCGACCTCAGCCGCACTTGTCGGGGTGGGAAAGGGCTCACCATCGTCAACCACACGTTTCAAAAGGAGCGAAGCGTGCGCGTACCTGCTATTCGCTACATCTGTGACACTGGCCGCTGTGAACCAACAACGATCGCGACGCTCCCTGCCTCCTAACGAGGCGCGACACGTTTCCGTGTGGGGGAACGCCTTGACCACTTCTCCGCTCGATCTTTCATCGTTTCTCTGCGATACCCGGGCTGCTACATCTCTACTAACACGGCGGCGCTCCCCGCCTCCTAACGAGACACGACACTATTGTGTAGGGAAAACGCCGGAGCCGATCCACCATCTCTACTCATCTCGTCTCGTCGCCTGTCCCGCAGCACTCATCGGCGTATCTCGTCCGACCACCTCACATCATCTACCTAACTTGGGCTACAGCTGCCGGTCACGTATCCTGTCCCCCTGAACTTCCCGTTTCCCAAAGTAATCCCCCCTCGCCTCCTCCCCGACAAGTGGTGAGATCGCGGCAACCTCACATGCACTGAATTCACGCTCATCCACCATCGCTAGGCGCTACACAAGTCGAGGCGGCACAACTCATTCTTACCCCGACTTCAAATCCCGCGTGCTACACAGAACCACGATTGTCATCTAAACTACTTGCCTCACTTCGAAACGATATCCACAAACACCAAGCAAGTCTACAAGTGAAAGCAAAAAATAAAAGATACGTGAGGGTTTCTGTTGCTTTCTGCTGCTGCTGCTGCTGCCGGAGTGTTTTTTTCTTTTTTTTGATGTCGCCAGCCGTAATGGAAAAACATTTTAAAGAGTTGAAACAAGAGTTTCGCGAAATGCGGACTGCCCTTGAGAGAGAGCTGCGTAAGGAAATACGTGATGTGAAAACAAGTCTAGACTTTTTTAATAAGCAGTTTGAAGAAATGTCGGCTCTGTGCTCACGGCTTGAAAAAGAAAACTGTGAGCTAAAGGCTCAAAATGATGTTCTCAAGACTGATTGCAGTCAACTGAAGCAGGTCGTTCTCAACAATGAACGTAGGACTACCGCCCTAGAACAATATTCGCGTAACCGAAATATTGAAGTGAAAAAGGTTCCTTTCGCGGAGGGTGAGCAGTTGACCGGGGTCGTTCAGAAGATTGGTGAAGCTGTCGGCGAATCAGTGAAGGAAGATGACATAGAAATTTGCCATCGCGTGACTGCTAAGAATGCATCTTGCCCTCATATTGTTGTGCAGTTCAAAAACCGGTCTAAGCGAGACGCAGTTCTTGAAAAGGCGAGAAAGTTGCGCTTAACGACAGCTGATATTGGTTGCCCAGGAAAGTCATTTATCTATGTCAATGAACACCTGTGCCCACAGTTAAAAAAACTACTGGGACAAACTGTTGCACGCAAGAAGGAAGCCGAATGGCGATTTGCCTGGACGAAAGGCGGCAAAATTTTTGCCCGAAAGGATGAGAAGTCGAGGGTGCTTCAGATAACTACTGAGAGCGATCTGGAAAAGATAGTTTAAATTTGTTGAGCTTCATCCTTATAGCAAAAAAACAAAAAAAAAACAAAGAAAATCGCTGCGGATTGCTTAACGCCGCACCAGTTGAGTCTATTGGTATCTGGTAAAAAACACCACATTTCCTTCCTTCATATAAATGCGCAATCAGCCAGAAACAAGGCAGATGAGATAGCGATACTGCTTGAATCGTTTGAGTTCTCCTTTGAAGCCATCATGGTTACTGAAACCTGGTATCGCCATGAATCCGAAGTTCTTCGTTTACCTAGCTATGCCACTTATTTCTTGAACCGCAGTGATAAATTAGGTGGTGGGGTTATGCTTCTAGTCAAAAATGTGTTTGAGTGTGAAATACTCGAGGCTTTTTCCGTGGTTACTGACGACTACGAGATCATGACTGTAAAATGTACTCCGGGTATTTTTTCTGTGGTATACCGCCCCCCCCCCCCCCCCCAAATGTAACGTGTGCAACTTTCTTACGTTTCTAGACACTTTCCTGTCGTGGGTCAATGAAAATAGTTATAATCTTACTATCGGGGGTTACCTAAACATTGATATGCTAACTTCCAACCCCCAGCGTCTTGAAATTTGCAATATCATGGAAGCAAACGCATTTAAAAATGTTATAAAACACCCCACTCGATTTCATGCCCAATCCTGCACGCTTATTGACGTCATTATAACAAATAGCACAAGTACACCTATTTGCTCGGGTGTCCTTAAGACACACATTAGCGACCACTTACCTGTTTATTCAATTTGAAGTCAAAAGAAACTTCAACTTAGGGATGCACAGCCACTGCCTACAACATTCCGGTACATATGTCCTAGCACAATTGATATGTTCGCTACATATATATCCAAGATAAAATGGGACGCTGTTTTCCGTGAAACTGATGCTGACACAGCGTATAACGTTTTCATCGAAAGTTTTAGTGAAGCCTACAACAAGTGCTTTCCGCTCAAAACAAAACGCAGACCGCGCGAGGCAATAAAGCCTTGAATTACTTCGGAGTGTCTTCAAGCTATAAAAGTAAAAAATGCACTTTACCAGCAATTTCTAAAATCTAGAGACAAAGAAGACTTCGAGACATTTAGGAAACATAAATATACTACAAACTCTTTATTAAGGAAAAGCAAACTTGACTATTTCAGCAAGCTTCTCAGCCCTGAAAAAACCAAAACATCCGAAGCCATCTGGAAAATGTTAAACATGTTGCTTCACCCATACTCGGATGATAGCACATACCCGACTAAACTTACTGTAGACAACAGCGTTCTCACTGGTGATGACCTTGCTGAAGCCCTCAATGAATTCTTCACCTCTATTGGAGAGAGCTCGCACGACAATAATTTTACGCGATTCATGGGTTCGCGAGTAGGCGAAAGCGCATTTCTATTTCCAGTGACTACACAGGTCACGGCTGATTTCATGTCACTGAAGAATAGCAGGGTTGTGATGTAGACGGCCTGGAAATCCGCCCAGTTAAGCATGTTATTCATGTCATATCTCCTGTTTTAGAATACATCATTAACTTAATCTTCTCATTGGGCACGTTTCCTAAACGTCTTCAGATAGCCAAAGTTTCTATTATTTTCAAAGGCGGTGACAAAAATAGCATGACCAATTACAGACCAATTTCTATTTTACCTGTATTTTCTAAAGTAATTGAAAAGTTGTTACATAAACGAATAGTGTCATTCTTAACCAAGCACCACATTATGACGCCTTTTCAATTTGGTTTCACAAAGCAGCGCTCAACGGAAACTGCTCTACTAATGCAAAAAGAAATTATACTCGATGCATTTGAAAAGGAAATATATACACTCGGAATTTTTGTAGATTTCTCGAAAGCATTTGACAGAATCAACCACATTACATTAATTAAAAAGCTAGAACACTATGGTTTTCGGGGAAACTTTATAGATGTCATAAAATCCTATTTGAAATACCGACAGCAAAAAGTAGATATTAATGGCTACGCATCTAGTTTTAAAAAACTGTCACATGGCGTGCCCCAAGGAAGTATTCTGGGTCCCCTGCTTTTTAATCTGTATGTGAATGACTTGGCAAACATCGATAACAGCACAACATTTATTATTTATGCAGATGATACCAGCTTATTCTTTAAGGACTACGATTTGCATAAACTAGTTGGTAAAGCAAATAATGTCTTGAAACTGCTGAACATTTGGAGCATAAGAAATTCACTAATTATAAACACTTCAAAAACAAAATCTGTGCTCTTTCGTCCAATATATAAGCCCGCAAACTTCGATTTATCATTAATGATTGGTTCAGAATCTATTAAAATTGAACCTGTAGTGAAAACTGTGGGAGTAATTTTCCACGAAAACATGCTATGGAACGATCAGGCTGAGCTTGTCCATACCAAACTTTCTCGTACTGTAGGCATCTTATCGCGTTTGCGTTTCCTCTTGCCACAAAAAATTAAGCTCTTACTATAAAATTTCTTATTTTTATCTACATTAAGCTATTGCTATCTAGTATGGGGCACTACGTCGGAAAAGAACTTAGGCCGAATATATAGATTACAAAAAAAAGCTGTGCGCATAATTACAGGTGTTCCTCGCGATGAACATTCCAAACCCATTTTTGAAGCCCTTAATTTACAACCACTGCCTGACATGTACAATACAGTTTTAATGAAGCGATATCGTACTTCCCGAAAGAATCACGACTCTTTTCTTACTGATTTAGCGCATTTGACACCCTATACGTTCCCTTATAGCACGCGAGCTACTGATGACTGGAAAATTCCTTACATACGTACTAACTATGGTCGCCAAATGATGAGCTACTTACTGCCACTGTCATTAAACAGTTTCTTACAATAAACCATTTGTACTGTTCCTTTCTTTAAATGTTTTTCTACGTGTTAATAAAATGCAAATCGGCATGACCCTGAAGTGTATGTTTTTTACATTGTATAACGACTCATGATCTCATGCTGCTGTTGCTATGTTTTCAAATGGTGCGAAAGCCTTCGTCAAGCCTTAATGGCTTTTTGCTTTCGCCCCACAACATCACGTGTTGTGACTTTTGCAATGTCTCTTTGTGATGTCGAAATAAACTGAATTGAATTGAATTGAAAAGCTTCGGCACACTGTCTACACAAAAGTATAAAACAATATATGAGTAGTATCAAAGAAGGCCAAATGACAAACACTGGTTACTGCCACTCATCAAGCTAAGGTGGCCTACGTACACAGCTCGACATGAAGTAATACCTGGTACAAAGTAAACAACACTTAAAACACACGAACCTTTTAAAAACACAAATATGCGCGATACCACTACGACAACCCTACAGCGAAAGGCTACGCGGCGACTGCGGGTGACATTTGGAACATTCCGTTACTGTCCTGACAATCTGAGACCTTAATTCGCGCCCGATGGGGTCTCAGTCCCGGCGGCTTTCGAACTCGCCAAAGACCACGGGAAGTGCAAGCCGTTTGGGGTTCACAATTTCCGCGTTTCATGCGGCATTTCGGCCGCTTTCCGTGAACCCGGAAAGCGGCCGAAAGAACCAGCCCGGAGCGCCTGGAGAAGAGCGATCTTTCAACTTTTACCTTCTTTTTCATTCTTACGCGTGAACGACTTTCTCGCACTACACCTTTTCCGCCGTTCGTTCTCTGCGAGGGTACGCGTCTCCTGCGTGCACTTCACCATACTTGTCTCCCTTTCTGACACCAACGAATCGCCGGATTCCCGAGGCCCAGGGGGTATCTCCTCTCTGGCGTCATCAGGGCTGCCTAAAACTACCTCCTCCTCGCAAGGAGCTATCTCCGCGACCGACTCCGACATGACTTCGCGAGGCTTCTCGCCAACTTCATCCCTTTCGCTACCTTTCTCCCTTGGGGTTGGCATTTGTGGGGTCTCACAGCTCAAGAACACTTCAACTCCGCTCTCTCCACCATACTCATCATTCGCCGACATATCCTGCCACTGCATCACCGACACCTCTAACTCCTCACTGACGGGCTCCAGAGCTACGTCCTCCCCACAAATGTCAACAGTCGTAACCAATGCTTTTCCTCGCCTTGACCTGCGACGGAGTTTTTCTCCAATATTCTCGCTACTGCTGCCTCTACGCTCTTGATGTCGCTGGATTGATAGTCCGGAGACTCGTTCCTCGGATCCAGTTGATGCCGAACGCCTTCTCGCGCGATATGACCGAACCGGCCGCAGACACAGCATCTCGGCGGAGGTGCTGTCGAACATCGCCGCCTCACATCTGTGTCTCGTTCATATTCAGACAGACCTAAGCTCCTCTTGATTAACTTTTCCAGGCGATCCAGGCGATTCTGTAGCTCGCGTTCATCTCCATTGTCACTGCCATAGTGAACTGATTGTGCGCATAATTTATCAGCCTGCTCCTCTGTAGCGGACACCTCCACGGCCTCCTCGAACGTCCTCGGCTAATGAGAGAGGACAAACCTTCTTATAGGTAATATAGGCGCAGGAACAACATTCACATAGAACTTGCACCATCTAGCCCAGTATCAAGTTTTGTTAAACTTCTTACAGGGTCTCTCAAACCTGCAGTGAACCGAGACAACAGCTGTTCCTCTAAAAACTCCCGGCGCAACTGAGTTTTTGCGGGGTTTTCACCATTGACGATTCCCAACGTGGCCGTTCCGAGTATTTGCAGGCGCTCCGCGAATGAGCGCACCTCCTCACCTGCATTTTGCTTCGCATTCCAAAATGTTGCTACTTTGCTGCTCATGGGCTCCAATGTCGAATCTCTTCAAAGCTAATGTTTTGAACTCGGAGTACGTGACGGCAGAAGCGACGTTCTCATCTCTCCACGCGAAATCAAATGCGGCGCCTACCATGTTACATCGCCCTATGCCGATCATTTCGGTATCTGTGCAACCTCCCAAGCGGCCCACTCGCTCTATAATTCACAAAAAGTCCTGCTCGACGCCAATAAGGTAAACTGTCTTTGAAAGGCTTATTCTGCACCATGTTTCTGGTACATTGCTTTGCAGTTCTGATGCCACTGCAGTCTCTTTACGACAGCAACCCCAACCCCTCGTGAGTCCCTATCACATCTAAAGATTTCGTAGCCTTCCAGCACAATGCAGTGATCAGGGATACAACTGTGTAGCCACGTTTTAGTTATGACCACCAGATGCGGACTTCATGAAAGCAAAATGTACTCCAATTCAGTAGCTTTATTAACAATGCTTCGAGCATTAAATAGAAGCCGGAGCTACGCCTGTGGTGACGAAAGCGGCGTTGCCGCCGCGTTAGATAGCATGCTCTCTTCTCGTGTACTGCGCATGACCATATCGGCAGCTTGAAGAGCATTGCCCTGTTTTCACTTATCTGCACGGTTTCGATACAGATATCGTTCGTCTCGGATGACATCCCACCCGTATAAATCGCCGTTTATTTTACTCTTATCATGCACCAATTCCCAGCTAGCACACAAGACCAAAAAGACGTCTTATTGGGGGATTAAGTTCGCGTGGCTGACGTCTTTGAGACGTCAGCCACGCGAACTAAGCGGGAGCGACATCAAAGGGACAATGAATCCGTCTTCGAAACGTCCTACGCGAGACAGAAAGTAGACGTGGAAGAATACCGCCCCACCCCTCCCACGCCACCGGTGATAAAAACGCAGGGCATGGCTCAAAGCGTCGGCGGGCGTCGGCACTATGCACGGCGCCGAGATGTCGCCAGCTGCCACGGGGCCGGGAGGCAGGCGCCAGAATGTCTGGCTCCTTCTCGCCGGTCGCCGGGGAGATGAGGCGAGAGGGCATAGGCTGGCGCAGACAGAGAACACCTATATACGCGTTTTAGAGAACGGAAACTGTACCTTCCACTGTAGAACACAAATAAGAGTAGCGGCGGCGTAGTGAAGTGCATTAGGGCGAACGGAGATGGCGCTGCAAGTACTATCATCATCATCGGGAAACGTCGCGTTTTTGCTGGGTCGCGCCCTGCTGTACCCCCCCCCCCCTCCCTCCCACATTTAGACCCGCTGTAGTATTTTACTTATTCCTCTCGCTAAACCGCGGCTCGCGTGTGTACTTTTCGTACACAGGTACTGTAGCTTATCGCCAGGTGACCAAACAGGCCTCGACTGGCAAAAACAACGTCAATCAAGTAAGGTTTGCATCGTTTATTGCGGCACCACAGCTGGTACAAACAACGTACAGTACAGTGCACACATGGGCCAACAATTTGCAGTCGCGTCCTAACAAAACACATACATACTGAGTGCACTCCAACTTGCGCATAACCACGCTAAACGCTGACAAAATATGCATGCATAGACGGTATACGATCGAACGAATGTTGCTCTCTCATTGCATTGCGCCGTCCCATTCTGTTAGCGTTGATTTCCAGACAGCGAGCGCGGGTAAATCCACGATGCAGAATCCGAAACGTGCGCAACGTTGGCAGATGTCACAGTAACACCGATTTAGCTTCGCTTAGTTAACGTTACCTAAACGATCGCGGATGCACCGTCTCTGTATAAAGATAAGTGAATGAGTTACAAACAAGAAGCGTCGCGCTGTGCCGAATAGGATAGGCACGAATTTCAACTATCAGCTGTGAACCCATACCGTAGGTGTGTAGGTAATGGGCGAAAAAAACATTCACTTTTGTTTTAAGCGCTAACTGCGATAAAGCGTCTATGAATGCACCAAATCTTAACACACACAATTTTCGCAGCACTGCACATTCAATAGCAAGAAAGAAACCTCGGTTATGTGTTGAACTGTTTGTTACCCAGTAAATAAATGTAATTAGAGCATAATTCAATGTAAGTTTCTTCTAAGGCCAGTCAGCTTTTATCTTTGTCATAAAATTAATCAGAAGCAGACTTGAAACACGAGTGCAGTTTGTTATTGGCTAAGTTCATTATGAGCCAATGAAAATCATATTTTTGATGTCGCTCCCTGAACATCCCACGTCAAACCACTCTTAAAATATGGTAATGCCTTCACAAAATTGTCTGCACGAGTACACAGCACACTGTAGCAAACTGATGACCCACTGAATACATTAATTCATCCAAAGCTGTCTTTCTTGCACTTTCTTAGCCGCTTGTCCATTGAACTGCCAAAGAACAAGTTGCCGAAAACAAGTGCACAATTGTGTACGCTGTCGCTAAATGGGTTATTATGGTTCAGTTATGCAGTTCGTGTAGAGCGAGAATGCTATGGCACCAATGACCGCACCAATAAGCTCAAGTGTGCTGTGAAGGCGGTATAATCGACAGCAGATATTCTACAATGCATGAACAAAATATGAATACTATAGAAAGACAGAGATGCTAGGATAATTCAGGCTGATTACAGAGGCATAATTATGGGCAGATTAGCTTCATGAATACATTAAATATCTAGGTTGATGTATGTGGCAAAGAATCGCTCAGCCATGAGCACAATGTCTGTGATGCATAGACATGTCAACAGAAATTATGCACTCTCGTACAAACACACACATGCACACAAATTGAAGTGGAGGAACATTACGTGAATGTGTGACAGTGCCGGAAAAAATAAAGATCATGCTTATTGTATATGTGCTTGTTGTTGGATTATTCACTTTTTAAACATGTGCTTTGAAAATAAACCGTATTCTTGCTAATTGTAGAACCTCAACATCAAAGTATCGACAATGTTGCAGTGTAGCTGCACATGTGTCGTATGCACAGTCAACAGCAAAAGTTTGCGGGATAAAAAACTTCGTAAACGCCTATATTACCGCTTAGCCTCTGATCATAGCCTCGAATTAAATGTTTCAATGGGTAGAGGTTGTTGCGATGTACAGACAAACAAATTAGAGGCTATGTTATGAGGCTAAGCAATAATGTACATTTTTTGCGACTTTTGCATCCAGCAAAGTTTTGCTGCTGATTGTGCCCCTTTAATATCTTCGATTTCCTAGGCTTTGTTCGTGGCAACATTGTGAAGTCTTTTCATAGGCAGTGCAGTATGACAGTGCAAAGCACACCAAAAGAAAAAAAAAAAGAAAAGGGGTGGCAGGTTAAGGGGCGTCACAGCCACCTGAAGTAGGCATGCTCAGCTATAAATTATGGATATTTATGTGCTATATAAAAAGAAAATGAGCAAATCCCTTGAACACAATTTGGCCTATAACATAAATGTCCTTTACACTCATATGCTGCAACTAGTGCTTGCAAAACTTAATATCTATTGTTTTTTAGCTGTTTACAACTTAATAAAATGTGTTGTATATATATTCAAAGGCTAATTGAACTGGCTAGCTTGTCGAACGGCATTCTTTGTTTTTTGTAGACTGTTACAATTCAATGCATTAAGAAAAAAGTTTCAGACAAACTTTGTAAACCATGCATCTCATAAAGTATGACTAAATACCGGAACAATGTCCGTTCACTGCCCTGATGTTTGTTTGGCTGTAATATGACTAATAATACCTGGAATTTTACGTGCCCCAACTTTTTGGATTGATGTTGATAATATGGGACACAACTAAGTAGCGTAGGAACCACTCATGCATTCCCTTGTGTTGCCTGTGGTTTCTTTGTGCTAATTAGTTGTGCCTCAAATCAGTATGTATCAACTAGCCCAACTATCATCCTTAATGGTGCAACTACCTGGGGCCTTTTGAGACGTACGTAAACCTAAATACATGGGTGATGTTGCATTTAGCCGCCACAGAAATGCGACCACCATGACCTTGAATCAAATGTGCATTGTCAGACTTAGAAGTCTGACATGATGTAACTATTGCATAGAGCTTGTGTTAAATTTCATCATTATTGTACTGTAGATTATATAACACAATGGACACCTGACACCTATGGACAACAACTATTGGTAACATATTTCCATGGCATGCCTACCAAGTACAAATTACAGCATCACAAAGATGAAGTTTGAGGTGACCTGCTGTAGTAGATGTTCAGTTGTTCCATGTGCTTGCAGGTTGTGTTTTCGAGGGCAGTTAACGTGATGTTGCATGGCAGCCCTGAAAAAAAGAGAGCAAGTTATGAAATCATCATGCATTCAGAAACATAATGTATGAAGACGAAATGTAGCAGTATACAAAGTGAGCGAGTAAACTGCAGCATGTTATGCATGTATGAATATATACCTTGTAAGGCTTGTGCTCTAACGTAGCATGTGCCTTGCCCATGGTGTCGAGGTGCGTCCAGAAGGAATGTTGACTGCAGGCGTCAGCCAGGAGGCTGTGACAGAAAAAGAATATATCCATGATTAAAATGCCGGTTTCTGTGTGACACTCAATGAAAGTAAGCCTATAAGTGAAACTGCTCTCACAAGATAAACAATAAGGCAAGAAGGAGATCCCCAGCTTTGCTGTTTACTCAAATTTCACAACTTGGAACTAGCTTTAGTTCTCTCTCTCTCAGGCACTTCTTTTTAAATTTTTTAATGTGAATGTAGCAAACTTTATAACACACTTGGTACTAATACATGGTGAGTTACGGACGTGCGTGCGGGGGCGATAGAAGTGTATTCGAACACGTCCAGACTGCATATAAACTTCAGAAATGCATTTCTATTGACTCAGCAGCTCGCTCCTACGTGAAGCCACGTCGCTCAAGAGAACGCGGATTCCGTCGGTGGAGGGATATGAGACGTTGAAAATTTTCGAGTTGCTGTGTGTCGCTTGACTGTCGCAAAAACAAAACCAACCGTAATAAACAAAAGCAATGGGTTTGTACTTACCGGTCCATGCACGCTGGGGCTTGAAACGAACTTCGTTGCTTTGAAGGACGAGGCGCAGGGGAAAGCGCTCTGTGGAAGCATTTCAACGTGCTTTGTACGAACAAGAACAGCAAGCCGATATCACCGGCTACGAAAGCAATCGTTAGTTTCACGAAATATTTACAGCAAAACGAAACACCGCGAGCTTGCGTCGCTGCCCGAACGCGTCGCAAACGGTTAACGTGACTTCTGCCGCCGCGTAGTTTGAATCTAAAAAAAAACGATCATAACTTGGTATCGATGTCGGTAAACTGCCGAATCAGCCGAAGCAAAAAAATATTTAGTGAAAAGAGGATGGCGTAGTATCTCAAAGGTACGCTCACTAAAAGCAGCAGTTTGTTGTATGCAAGTTTAATATCAGGCAAAGAAAAAGTCTTCGCCTTGTTCAATATATTCTGCATCGAAATTAGGCACCGATGCGGGCGCCCCTACATAAAAGTGCAATAGGGCGAATGGCGGGCTCCATAGCTCGAGCTAAGAGAGGGCTTAGTAGATACACTCCCCGCGGTTGAAGCTGGAACGCGCCGCGGTTGATTTTTTCGCCATCTATGGCGATTCGTAGCATATCGAGCTTTCACCCCCCTGGCGCAGACACGACGCGGAGACACGAAGCAAAGGCAGCGAAGGTTGTTTGCGGGGTTGGCGGTGGAGTCAGTGTAGTCACGTTGTTGGCGGCTGGCTCTTCCTTCGTTTCTGGAGAAAATTCTGTTACCGTGCTGCAACTGCTTCGTGTGTTTGTGTGGTGTTCTTTGTACTTTCCTCCTTGCGTTAACCCTGGTTCAATCCCGGCGCTTCTGTGACTGGATCCCGTATCACCAATAACTACGTCTCGCCGAAAATAAATGTAAGTACCACATTCGAATGGCTTAGCATGATGCTGGTGAGATCACTCATGTGTTCCGCGGATAGGGCAAATCGGTCTGTGACAGATACAAGGAGCATTAATGCTATGTAAGCTCTAAGATAGTTGACGCATTAAACACAAGGCAACGCAACTGTGGTTTTACTATTCAGATCACCGTGTATGAATGCATTCTGAAACTTTCTTAGTTCTATGCGCGTGTTTAGCCTGATTAGTGAGTAAGGAATGCACTGGCTTCGTTCCCACCATCCTGTCATTTGGTCGTTACGGGCATAGTTTCCTACTAAAATACTAGAGGGAAAGCTGGCGCTAGTGTGTATGGAAGTTTCAAAGAAGGCGGTTGAGCCAGCATGGGAATGCTGGGTATGACATGGATTTGCCTAGTCTTCGTTCTTCCGGCTTCATACGGCTTTGCGACTTTAAAAAAAATTGGTCGTTTACGACAAAATATTGCAATAAAAAGGAAGATTTTGGAATAACTATGTGCGTGCGCAGGTACTAGTGGCTCTTTCGCGATTATAAAAGTAGGGAACGCTCAGAAATTTAGCAATATTGTGCGGTATGGCAATGTTGCCTCCTCTGCTTGTGCCCAGATTTAGCAGCCCCCATACAGGTTTAAGTTCCAGACGCAGTTGTGTTCGAACTTAAAATAAAGATTTTTGCTCTTGTAAGTGACATGCTGACATTTTCAGGTATGTAAAAGGTACATATGTCTTCTAAATATAACAAACGGGCTTTCGCTCGCTTCTTTTAGTGCAGTGCAAGTGCTCCACTGCCTTTTTACAAACTATATGGGTCAAGCCGCTGCGCGAGGCCATAGCAGGAGCGCAGTATCGCCCATCGTATGGTGGTTAGTTTTGTGCGAAAACGGGATGTTAAATAGGCAACCGTGCCGTTAAACTCCGTCGGAAACTGCGCCTGAGCCTTGATGTGAGCTGACTTTTTGAGCGTCGTCTGCAGGCGCGTCTGCCTATCGCCAAAGGGGTGTCTACTACGCACGATAACTGTGCGTCTGCTTGGCGCATTCGGTCAGCGTTGAATTAATCTGACAGCGGAATTGAAATGCCGTAGTACAAGATATGCGAACACCCTTCCGACAGCGGATGTGTGTTAGCCGTGAAAGCGACCCTACGGTTACAGATTCTATCGCATCTGATACTCAAGAAAAAAAAAAAAAGCAGCAGAACCACATCGATAAAGTTCGCGAGACGCAGCGCGAGTATTTCTAAAGTTGGGTAAAGTACCGGTGCAAATAATATGTGTAGCCATCCATGAACAAACGCAACAACGAAGCACTGCATGGAGCCCTATCATTGCAAACGACTTTGGCACATGCGACAGTCTGATGATCTCTAGCAGTAAAGCCAGTAAAGCGTACACTACAGCTGCTGCCTTCGTCGCGTAATGAAAAAGTGTAGTAACGTCACTCGCGTCACTGAAGTTGAAAAACAGGAATAAACAAATCCACCAGAAAGTTTGAAGCCGCAGGCACGAAGACTCGACAAATCCATGTCATACCCATCATTCCCATGGTAGCTTCACGATGGCAGCGCCAGTTTTCCCTCTAGTATTCTAGTAGGAAAGTCTTTGGTTACGGGTAGTGAGTGCAGCGCCTATGCAACAATGTGGGATAGTAACGGAAGGGAAGGGGTCAAGGGCTCGTTCTTTATTTGTTAGAAAACAACTTAATGAGCAAACAGACAATGAAGCCAAGGAAAGCATAGGGGAAGTTACTTGTGGTATTGTAATTGTGGAGAAAGTAGAAAGGAATTTAAGTGGACGAAAAGACAAGCCTGCCTACGGTGGGACCCGAACCCACGACCTTCGGATGTCGCGTCCGATGCTCTACCAACTGAGCTACGAAGGCGCTCGTCCCCCCGTCCACTTTATTGTGTATTTATGTACGTATTATCCTGGGAGTGTTAGGCAGCGCCACTCATGGCCAAGGCGGCGTGTGCGGAACACACTTTCTTGCCAAGAGGCGTCACGTAGAACGTGAACTTAGATGAGATGGCTGCTGCCCAGCCTTGTCCTTTCGTCCACTTTAATTCCTTTCTACTTTCTCCACAATTACAATACCACAAGTAACTTCCCCTATGCTTTCCTTGGCTTCATTGTCTGTTTGCTCATTAAGTTGTTTTCTAACAAATAAAGAACGAGCCCTTGACCCCTTCCCTTTCGTTATTTCATAGCGTGGGCCTCGTTGCGGCAGACTTGGTGCCTTAGGTAGCATGCGAAAGCTTATTGGGCAGCAGCCATCTCATCTAAGTTCACGTTCTACGTGACGCCTCTTGGCAAGAAAGTGTGTTCCACACACGCCGCCTTGGCCATGAGTGGCGCTGCCTAACACTCCCAGGATAATACGTACATAAATACACAATAAAGTGGACGGGGGGACGAGCGCCTTCGTAGCTCAGTTGGTAGAGCATCGGACGAGACATCCGAAGGTCGTGGGTTCGGGTCCCTCCGAAGGCAGGCTTGTCTTTTCGTCCACTTTAATTCCTTTCTACTTTCTCCACAATTACAATACCACAAGTAACTTCCCCTATGCTTTCCTTGGCTTCATTGTCTGTTTGCTCATTAAAATGTGGGATAGTAGTAATTTACTCGTGTCTTACACAGACGAATACATGCATGTGATCATAGAGTGTCCTACTAAATACTAGAGGGAAAACTGGCGCTACGATCGTGAAGATGCCATGGGAATGATGGGTATGACATGGATTTGTCTAGTCTTCTTGCTTGCGGCTACAAACGTTCTGGTGGATTTGTTTATTTCTGTTTTGAGCGTCGGTGACGCGAGTGACATTACTACACTTTTTCGTTACGTGACGAAGGCAGCGGCTGTTGTGTACGCTTTACTGGCTTTACTGCTGGAGATCGTCAGACTGTCGCATGCACCAAAGTCGTTTGCAATGATGGGGTGCCGCGCAGTCTGTTTCGCTGTTGTGTTTGTTCAATAGGCTTGTTGATAGCTGCACATATTATTTGCAGTGGTATTTTACCCAGCTTTAGAACTATTTGCGCTACGTCTCGCCAAACTTATCGACGTGATTTTGCTGCTCTTTTTTTTTTTCTTTTGTATCAGGTGCGAAAGAATCTGTAAGCGTACGTCGCTTTCATGGCTGCCTATATCCTTTGTGACAAGGCTGTCCGTATATCCGGTACTAGATCATTTCACTTCCGCTATCTGATTAATTCAACGCTGACCGAACGTGTCAAGTAGACACACAGTTATCGTGCATAGTAAGCACCCAGTGGGCGATAGGCAGACGCGCCTGCGGTCGACGCTCTAAAAGTCAGCTCAAATCGAAGCTCAGGGGCAGTTTCCGACGGAATTTAACGGCACAGGTGTTTACCAAACATCACGTTTTTTAGGGGCGAAGCTCCTCTTAGTCTAACCTTGTCACGCGTCAGTCGTCAGGCGTAACCCGCGTGCCGGGAGGCACGCGCTCGCCCTCGGCGCTCGCCTCCCGGCGCGTGCCTCTCTCTCTCCCGGCGCGTGCCTCTGCTGTCTTGTGAGAGAGAGAGAGTGAAAGGTGCGCGTTGGCTATGGAAACTCTTTCTTAGAGGAACGCTCTACCAGCTCGCTAAGAATGAGAACGCGCCCTCACCCGCGAGAGGAAACGTTGGCGCAGGCAGCGTCTCCAAGCGAGTTTCTTGATAGAGAAATACCGACTGCTCGCGTTGGAGAAGCGTTCACCGGCAACCCATATATATATATATATATATATATATATATATATATATATATATATATATATATATATATATATATATATATAGGCGCTGGATCTTGACTTGCAATGAAGTGCCGGTGGGAGATTTCACTTGTGCATATAGTTGAACCTTGAGGATTCGTACCGTGCGCGTTAACTAAATTAATCCGGAACTCGGCGCGATCTACGATGAACCTCCCGAGCTTCGCCCACTCATCATCATTCACTCCGTGGATATGCTGTAACATTTTTCTCTTTTTTTTCACGAAACCAACCACCAAGCGATGGGTGATATTGCGCTCCTGCTACGGCCTTCCGCAGGGGCTTGACCCATGCATATAGTTTGGGTCAAGAAGGCTAAACGTGCTGCGGAGGCACTGGAGCAAAGGGACGAACGTCTAGCAAAGCGGCGTCGCCAGGAGGCTGAGCGACGTGCCCGACCACCCCTGCAGCAACAACAAAACGCCGTCGATGACGTCAAGGCTCGCCGATCGACTGAATATACTGTGAAACTCAGCGAAAGCGCCAGTGCGACTCGGACCTTCCAGACGGACTTCGTAAACAATCCGTTTGGATATGTGTGCGACGTGTGCGAAAGACTATGGCACATGAAAGATTTGACGCCGCTGAGTGGTGCCATGCGTGAAACGTTGAGTTTAGCGGCGGCGCCGCAGTGGGCTGAAACTGTGGCGCGGGTTTGTACAACGTGCAAGAACTTTCTCGTTAAGCAGAAGATTCCACTCTTTAGCGTTACCAATGGGTATCGTTATCCGGCCATGCCGCCAGGTCTACCGGTTCTGAACGATGTGGCCGAACGTTTACTTTCGCCACGCATTCCCTTCGTTCAGATCCGTCGTCTAATGAACTGGAGAAATGGTCAGTTTGGCATTAAGGGGCCCGTGGTGAACGTGCCGGTAGACACGGACGAGATGCTAAAGCAGTTGCTTCGTGGCTTGGCAGACGATAAGTGCATAGTGGTGAACATAAAGAGGAGAATGTTCGCCAACCAGGAAAGCTAAGAATAATCAGCTGAACCTTTGCTAACGCTACGTATATCCGGGCATAGCCGAGCTAAGCCACTGCAACATTTTTTTATTATATATTACGGGCGCCGCCAGCTTGTCCGGTGCCGGCATCTAGCAGTGCATGCGTATACCTATATCGTCAAATCAAAGCCACGGTGCCATTCAACGGTTTTCTGCTGAACGTGTGACATTTTCCTCCTACCCGCGACATACTCGCAACCCCAAATGAGCCATATTTCGTTGCATTGTGCTAACTTCACTATTACCTGGCCATGGAAGGCAGTTTGTGCAGGCGAAATCGAAGCAACAGCGAAAATTTGTTGATTCTATGCACAGTTGCGGTGCGCAGTCACTGTGCCCGTCGATCGCGCGACCTTGAAGGTCCCATTTACTAAAGGAGGCCTGCAACATTTGTAATCTCGATAGCAAACGATGCCTAACTGTCGTGGAGGTTATTGTGAACGTGTGAGCCAAATATTATTGAGCTGCGTGCACCAGAGAATTTTTTATTTGGTTTCAAACACAGCTGTAATTCACCTGCTATTCGTTCCAACAAATGTCACTAGGCCGCCGACTACTTTGCTCGAGGCAGATATATCACTGGCTGCACTTACGGTCACGGAAAGGTAGTCTGAAATTATATATTTGTTCATTTTGCATTAACAAAAATTAAGGCAATCTGAGTGCCTGTCTTTAAAAAGACCGAGGTGAGCGAAGGGACCTATTCGTTGGCGCCAGTGAGGTTACTTGTTGAAAGAAGAGCAGGCAACTCGTGGGTCGGTGATG
Source organism: Hyalomma asiaticum (assembly GCA_013339685.2). NCBI lineage: Eukaryota > Metazoa > Arthropoda > Arachnida > Ixodida > Ixodidae > Hyalomma > Hyalomma asiaticum. The sequence continues at coordinate 124,324,505 of CM023484.1, forward strand.
CTAGTTACGTCACTTCTTGCAACAATTAGCAGGCGATTGCATGATGTATTTAAAATGACACTGCAAATCCACTGCTGCTTGCAGCACAATAACATTTGGCTCACACGTTCACGGAAGCCTCAACGACTGATCGGCACCGTTTGCTCAGTGTGTTCAAAAAGTGTTGCAGGGTCTCTTTCATGGCGAGTGCGCAGTGAGCACCTAAGCACGCCTCGAAGAATATTCTCACCCTCTAAGAGTGAAGCATGTGTGTCACTCGACTTCTACATGCTGCGTATGGGAATGCGTCCAAAAGAAACTACGAATCAGTAATTTGCAGTTTAACGTTCACGAGTGTCATACTATTCGGCGGTGGTAGCATCAGCAGATGCATCAAGTTTACTGCGGAGACGGCGCGAACACCACTGTATATTGTAAATGAGAGAGACATAGACACAGCGCCTTTGCCACAGGCCGGCTGTTGTATCCTGACTTCTTTCTTCTCTTCCTTTTCATCGCTGGGCACCTACCACGAGCGTCCAAACTTCGGCGGAGCTCGCTGACCTTCGTATAAATGTACATAGGTATATGTGCTACATAAGTCCTGTGAGTGTTAGATTGTATGTGCACATATCCCGTTAAAAGGGACGGGGGGGATGACCGCCTTCGTAGCTCAGCGGTAGAGCATCGGACGCCTTATCCGAAGATCGTGGGTGCGGCTCCCACAGAAGGCAGCTTTGTCTTTTCGTCCACTTAAATTGCTTTGTACTTACTGCTCAAGTATAATACCACAAGTAACTTCCCCTATGCTTTCCTAGGCTTCATTGTCTGTTTGCTCATCAACTTGTTTCTAACAAATAAAGAACGAGCCCTTGATCCCTTCCCTTTCGTTATTTCATAGCTTTGGCCTCGTTGCGGCAGACTTGGTGCCTTAGGTAGCATGCGAGGGCTTATTGGGCAGCAGCCATCTCATCTAATTTCACGTTCTACGTGACGCCTCCTGGCAAGAAAGTGTGTTCCACACACGCTGCCTTGGCTACGAGTGGCGCTGCCTAACACTCCTAGGATAATACGTACATAAAAATAGGCAATAAAGTGGACGGGGAGACGGCCGCCTTTGTAGCTCAGTTGGTAGAGCATCGGACACGACATCCGAAGGTCGTGGGTTCGCAGTAGCGCACCCAGGATCTCTGCCAGGGGGCGGGGGGGGGGGGGGGAGGGGGGTTCAATTTTTCTCGAAGGGCCGGGCATGCGATTACACAGTTGTTGCGTGTGTAAAAAAAGTAAATAAAATGCGAAATAAGAGTAACATCAGTGATGATGATTATTTTGTATTATTTTTCGGCGTTTTGCAGAGAAATTAGCGCCACATTCTTCTAGGACATAGGAGCAGTTAAGGAGTGGGAGGGGTGTTAGGATCGGCCTCAGGGGTGGGGGGGTTACAACCCCCGAAACCACCCCCGTCGGTGCGCCACTGTGGGTTCGGGTCCCACCGAAGGCAGGTTTGTCTTTTCGTGCACTTTAATTCCTTTCTAATTTCTCCACAATTACAATACCACAAGTAACTTCCCCTATGCTTTCCTAGGCTTCATTGTCTGTTTGCTCATTAACTTGTTTCTAAAAAATGAAGAACGAGCCCTTGACCCCTTCCCTTTCGTTATATATATATATATATATATATATATAATATATATATATATAATATATATATATATATATATATATATTGGCATCAAGATTTCTTCTGGCTACCGCGAAATAATTATAGGAACTTTGAAGTAAACTGCCCGTCGATCGCGCGACCTTGAAGGTCCCATTTACTAAAGGAGGCCTGCAACATTTGTAATCTCGATAGCAAACGATGCCTAACTGTCGTGGAGGTTATTGTGAACGTGTGAGCCAAATATTATTGAGCTGCGTGCACCAGAGAATTTTTTATTTGGTTTCAAACACAGCTGTAATTCACCTGCTATTCGTTCCAACAAATGTCACTAGGCCGCCGACTACTTTGCTCGAGGCAGATATATCACTGGCTGCACTTACGGTCACGGAAAGGTAGTCTGAAATTATATATTTGTTCATTTTGCATTAACAAAAATTAAGGCAATCTGAGTGCCTGTCTTTAAAAAGACCGAGGTGAGCGAAGGGACCTATTCGTTGGCGCCAGTGAGGTTACTTGTTGAAAGAAGAGCAGGCAACTCGTGGGTCGGTGATGCTAGTTACGTCACTTCTTGCAACAATTAGCAGGCGATTGCATGATGTATTTAAAATGACACTGCAAATCCACTGCTGCTTGCAGCACAATAACATTTGGCTCACACGTTCACGGAAGCCTCAACGACTGATCGGCACCGTTTGCTCAGTGTGTTCAAAAAGTGTTGCAGGGTCTCTTTCATGGCGAGTGCGCAGTGAGCACCTAAGCACGCCTCGAAGAATATTCTCACCCTCTAAGAGTGAAGCATGTGTGTCACTCGACTTCTACATGCTGCGTATGGGAATGCGTCCAAAAGAAACTACGAATCAGTAATTTGCAGTTTAACGTTCACGAGTGTCATACTATTCGGCGGTGGTAGCATCAGCAGATGCATCAAGTTTCCTGCGGAGACGGCCCGAACACCACTGTATATTGTAAATGAGAGAGACATAGGCACAGCGCCTTTGCCACAGGCTGGCTGTTGTATCCTGACTTCTTTCTTCTCTTCCTTTTCATCGCTGGGCACCTACCACGAGCGTCCAAACTTCGGCGGAGCTCGCTGACCTTCGTATAAATGTACATAGGTATATGTGCTACATAAGTCCTGTGAGTGTTAGATTGTATGTGCACATATCCCGTTAAATGGGACGGGGGGGATGACCGCCTTCGTAGCTCAGCGGTAGAGCATCGGACGCCTTATCCGAAGATCGTGGGTGCGGCTCCCACAGAAGGCAGCTTTGTCTTTTCGTCCACTTAAATTGCTTGTACTTACTGCTCAAGTATAATACCACAAGTAACTTCCCCTATGCTTTCCTAGGCTTCATTGTCTGTTTGCTCATCAACTTGTTTCTAACAAATAAAGAACGAGCCCTTGATCCCTTCCCTTTCGTTATTTCATAGCTTTGGCCTCGTTGCGGCAGACTTGGTGCCTTAGGTAGCATGCGAGGGCTTATTGGGCAGCAGCCATCTCATCTAATTTCACGTTCTACGTGACGCCTCCTGGCAAGAAAGTGTGTTCCACACACGCTGCCTTGGCTACGAGTGGCGCTGCCTAACACTCCTAGGATAATACGTACATAAAAATAGGCAATAAAGTGGACGGGGAGACGGCCGCCTTTGTAGCTCAGTTGGTAGAGCATCGGACACGACATCCGAAGGTCGTGGGTTCGCAGTAGCGCACCCAGGATCTCTGCCATGGGGCGGGGGGGGGGGAGGGGGGTTCAATTTTTCTCGAAGGGCCGGGCATGCGATTACACAGTTGTTGCGTGTGTAAAAAAAGTAAATAAAATGCGAAATAAGAGTAACATCAGTGATGATGATTATTTTGTATTATTTTTCGGCGTTTTGCAGAGAAATTAGCGCCACATTCTTCTAGGACATAGGAGCAGTTAAGGAGTGGGAGGGGTGTTAGGTCGGCCTCAGGGGTGGGGGGGTTACAACCCCCGAAACCACCCCCGTCGGTGCGCCACTGTGGGTTCGGGTCCCACCGAAGGCAGGTTTGTCTTTTCGTGCACTTTAATTCCTTTCTAATTTCTCCACAATTACAATACCACAAGTAACTTCCCCTATGCTTTCCTAGGCTTCATTGTCTGTTTGCTCATTAACTTGTTTCTAAAAATGAAGAACGAGCCCTTGACCCCTTCCCTTTCGTTATATATATATATATATATATATGTCATCAAGATTTTCTTCTGGCTACCGCGAAATAATTATAGGAACTTTGAAGTAAACTGCAATGTTAACAGGTATAAACGTTGTTCCTAACGTTTCGGCTGGAGGACCAGCATTCCTCAGAGGTTTAAGTCGAATGAGCACGACGGCCATCCGAATACAACTGCAAAGGCAGAGTTACAAGTGAAAAGAAGAGGCAAACCAACAAACAAATATATACAAATAAATAAACAAATAAACACATAAGCAAACAAAGACCAACGTGGGGGGCTCAAGGGGAAGGAGACAGACGACATGAGGAGAGGGCAACAACGATCTAGATAAGCAAATCCCCGTAGGTGCAACGGCTGGTTCTTTAATCGTTGCCACGTGTGAGCTATCGAGCCGCGTGAACGGGATAAGAGTGGCAAGGCAAGAATGAGAAACAAGCTGGGTGCAGGCTTTGTGCGAGGAATGCGAAGGAACGAAAAAGTGGGAAAGGTGAAAAAGGAGAGAAAAGAGGAGTAAGTGGGCCACCCAGATGAATGAGCATTTGGCAGGAGTCGAGTCAGACGAGGAAAGCGCGGCGGCATTCTCAAACAGGGGCGACGCGCTCCAGCTGCATGTAGTTTCTGGCCTTCTTGAACAATAGACAAGGTCGGGCGCAACACAAACGAGGGGAAAAAAAGAAAAACGAAGGGGGGGGGGGGGGGGGTAAGAAATATTGGAGGAAATGCGTGTTCAACACATTGGGAGTGATATTTTTCTTTATGTACTGTCGACACCAGTTTAGCTATACCCAAATAATAAATATCGTTTTTTGACTGTTACGATTGGTTGCGTAGGAAAGCGAGCCGCCCTGGGCCCACGTTAATTCCATGCGAGAAAGATCTGAATTTATTTATAAAGAAGGAATTCCGCTGTTCGCGCTCTCGTGTGTGCTGAAAGCTGGATTGTAGAAGCACAACACTGATGCGCTCAAAAGAGTGACCGGGCAAGTTTATGTGTTTGGAAAATGGCAGATTTGGGAGGCCAGTAACATGTGCCCTGTGACTGTTGAAACGCAGGCGGAACGCGGTTTCTGTTTGGCCAATATATTCCTTTTTGCAAACTTCACATCGGATTTTGTATATGACGTTGCTCGAATCACAATTAAGATCATCCTTAATATCATAAACAAAGTCAGGATGAGAGGCTTCGGCCGTACTTGTGGTCACCATGTGTCGGCACACTTTACGTCGAGGTTTCCCGCATGGTCTGCACCCTTTGTGGCGCTCAGACCTCTGTGTTTTTGTCCTAAGGAGTAGGTCTCTTAGGTTTTTATTTCTGCGGTAAGCCACCTTAGGTGCGGTTTGAAAGACAGAGCAGAGTCGACTACTCTGCTTAAGTATATTAAAGTGGCGGCTTAAGATAGAGTTTACACGAGGGGCTGCAGCGGAGTAGGTGAGAACTAAACTTGGACATAACGTTTCGTCTCTGTTGCTCTCCCCTGCCTGCAATGTGACTTCCCTGTCCAAGGACCGAGCACGCTGTATTGCATTATCGAGAATTTTTTCGGCATACTTTTGTCGCAAAAGAGCTGATTTCAATTCTTGCGAATGGAGATCAAATTCTCAAATCTCCGAGCAAATCCCCCTGTATCTATGTGCTTGGGAGTAGGGCACACTTGTTTTACAGTGAAGGGGGTGGCTACGGCTGAAATGGAGATATTGCTGGCGGTCACTTGGTTTCTTATGTAGAGAGGTGGAAATACTGGTGCCATTGATTGTTACGGTGACGTCTAGGAAGTGTACACTGTGTTGGGAGCACGTGTGTGTGAACGCAATCGAAGGGTGCACTGAGTTGAAATCAGGGATGAATTTTGCAAGGTTGTCTTCACCATCGCCCCAGACAAAAAATATGTCGTCTAGAAAGCGGCGGTAGAATATTGGCTTGAGGGGAGACTTTTCGAGAAATGGAATTTCTAATGATGCCATGAAGATATTTGCGTAGTTTGGAGCCATTTTGGTGCCCATGGCAGTTCCGTTAACTTGTAGGTAATGTCTTCCGTTGAATTCAAAGTGGTTGTACTTAAGTACAAGGTTTAGAAGCACCTCCAGGGCGCCTCCATCAAACTTTGATGGAGGTGTTCCTAAACCTTGTACTTAAATACAAGTGAAAGTTTAACAACAGCTTAGATGCTCGAGGGGAATACTGCCAACACACGTGATTCTGCTCAAATGACAAAGAGATATCTAAAAATTGTATTACGTTTCTCTCCGGTAGTTCTTTCGTGAACCTTATACCATCTCCATTAAGTTTAAATTGATCGCTTACATAGGTGACGACGGATTCAAAATCATCCTTACTACAAAATATCAAGTAATCGTCTGCATACCGAAATACCCTGATGATGCGGTCACCTAAGGCCACTTTTAAGCGGCAGTCAAACTTGCTCAGTATGGATCACTTAGAATAGGGGCGAACTTTGAACCTATGCAAATCCCCGATTCCTGCACAAACACGCCTTCTCTGTATCCAACTCACGTTGAGGTTAAGTAAATGGAAAAAATTTCTAGAAAATTACCTGTGGAAACTCCGCATCTATCTATGAAACCGGACTGTTGCCCTTGTTCTTCAAAACATTCTTTCACGCTATTTAAGAAACCTGCGTGATGTCACCATCCTGTGGTCACTGCACCTAACTCTGCCCAGCACTTCCACATTCTGCACGACGCCAGGGTTCTCGCATAGTATGAAGTCTATTTCATTTTTATGCTCGCCATTCGGGGCTTTTCCACGTCCACTTCCGATTCTCCCGTTTACGGAAGAACGTGTTCATGATGCGCAGATTATTCCGCTCTGCGAACTCTACTAAAAAGTCCCCTCTGTCATTTTTACAACCCACGCCATAGTTCCCGATTGCCTTGTCTCCGGCCAGCCTCTTGCCTACCTTAGCATTGAAGTCTCCCATCACAATAGTGTACTGAGTCTTTACTTTAGCCATTGGCGATTCCACACTCTCATAGAAGCGTTCAACTAGCTGGTCATCATGGCTGGAGGTAGGTGCATAGCCCTGTACCACCTTCAATTTGTACCTCTTTGTGCGATGTCAGCGCACGTTAAAGAACCCCAGGTGGTCGAAATTTCCGGAGACCTCCACTACGGCGTCTCTCATAATCAGAGCTGGTTTTGGGACGTTAAACCCCACAAATCAATCTGTTTGTTTCTCTCGGTAATCACGAAAATTGATTATTATGAACCTATCTTTCCCTCGTTTTTCCTTACCAAGACGATGGATTCCCTCAATCATTTGGATTTCTACACCAAGGGTTCCTTTAAGAAGACTATCTACCACGACTTTCTTGAAATCACCAGCTGAAGCTCCCTTGCTTTCGGGAGCACGAAAAACCGAAAGATTATTACGTCGACTGCTGTTTTCAATATCCGCAAGATTTTCAGCTTGTTCCTGCACGATATTCTCCAGATTCTCAATTCGCTAATTCATTTCCTGTATTTATTTATTTATTTATTTATTTATTTATTTATTTATTTATTTATTTATTTATTTATTTATTGACGTTCTTTCCAAGAACAATTATATATTGTTCTAGGAAAGAACGACATTCTGAAGGATTCTGTGCTAGAAAACATTTCACGTACCTTATGTGAATGATCGCCCCGTGTGGATACATAATAAGGTTCTTTTATATACTGTTGCCGATCAATATCAACTTTTGAGTGTATAATATTATGAAAAAGGTTTAAACGAAGCTTTTTCCTGCGATTTTCTAGTGACTTCCATTTGAGATACGCCTTCGCATGGGTAGCGCTGAAAGTAAGTGTGTGGTTTTGAGTCACGAACCTTGCAGCTAAGTTTTGTATTTTTTCTATGCGTCCCTTATCACCAACCATCGGTGGGTCCCACACCTGGCAGGCGTATTCTAAAATCGATCTAACAAACATCTTGAACAGCACTTCTTTTGTAGGCATATTGAAAGATTTTGCATTACATCGTAAAAACCCCAATGACTTGCCTGCGCTGGCGACTACGTGATCAACATGACGATGCCATTTTAAGTCATGAGTAACATATGCTCCGAGATACTTGTATTCATACACTCTGGATAAGGGAAAATTGTCTAAAGTATACCGGCATAAACATGCATTCTTTTTCTTTGTAAATGACACGAAAACAGCCTTATCTAGTTTTAAAGTCATATTCCATTTTCGGACGTATGAGGTTTAGGTCACGTTGTAAAATGCGACAATCGTCTTCACTCGTGATGGACCTATATAAAACACAATCAACAGCGTACAATCGCATACGTGACATGACTCTTTCCCCAATGTCGTTTATAAATAAAAGAAACATGGTCCTAAAGTGGTCCCAAAGATGAGCCCTGAGGAACACCAGAAGTGACGGCCCTTTTTGGTGACTGAAAACCGTTCATAACAACGTATTGTTTGCGCATTTTAAGGCAATCGACAATCCAGGCAATAACTCGTGTGTTAATGTTGTAGGAGTGCAATTTTTCAATTAACAGAGAATGAGACACAGTGTCGAACGCCATCCTAAAATCTAGAAGGAAACAGTCGAGATAGTCGCTTGTCAAGAGCACTGCTGATTTCGTGAGTGAACTCAATTAATTGTGTTGTACAAGAAAAGTTCTTTCTAAAACCGTGTTGATATGGATTAATTAGGGAGTAGTCATTCATATGTGCAACAATACTTGAATATAAAATATGCTCTAACACTTTGCATTCCAGAGCTTACTAATTCCAACATTACCCGCTTTTCCTCAAATAACAACTTTTTACTTCCCAAGATCCGAACTAACTGTGGTTCTCGACGACTAGCTTTTGTTTTAATCAAACTGTGGAATTCCTTGCCATACAACATTAAGTGTGCTTTTTCTGTATCATCGTTCAAACATCAGCTTCGCATATTCATTTTTAATAACACCACTTATTGAATGTTCTTAACTTACAAATTTAATTCTGTTGTTTTCGTTGCATTTGATTGGTGTTTGCTTTGTATTCTGTTACATATTTTCTCAGACTTACTGTTTTATGCTTTCCATTATATTACTGCCTGCCTAAATATAGGATCCGCTGTGTTTCTTTCTTTCCTTGTTTCATTTCTTACTTTGTACTCTAAATATTTCCTGTTTGCTGTTAAGTGATGTTTTTTTTTTCTACCATTATAATAAGGTCCGCCTACAGTGTTTACACTATGGGACCTTTTTCTGTATAAAAATTGTCTATTTCTGTATATGCCTGTATATATATGCATCAACTTTGAATAAACTTCAAAGTTCAGACATCAACTTCAACACACGTTAAAGAAATGGGCCACGTAACTTCGCGGGCCAGCTTTATGGACGGGAAAGATTGCTCCAGTCTTCCAATCGCTGGGCAAGGAAGCTTCCGCCAGAGATTTCTCAAAAAGTATTTTCAAAAAGCAAGCTATCGGCCTATCGGCTGTGCGCAAATTTTAAATAAGTTGTCAAACCGTCAGGTCCTCCACCTTTACCAGCATCTAGTTTTAACAGGAACAATTCTATGCCACGTGTACTGATAACAACGTCATCCATGTCACCCACCGAGGCTATCTGATCTCGTGGTGCGCTCTGGCCGTAATCGTTATTTGGCATCTCAGAAGAAAAGACAGAAGCAAAATACTGATTGAAATGTTCCACCTTATCTTTGTCTTCGGAAACTACACTATCTTTTGTTATGATCGACGGAATAGTTGTTTCTTTGCCATTTCTTTTCCCATGTTTCCAGAATTGCTTTGGGTCATCCTTAATTCTCGACACTATAGATTCGCTAAAGGCACTCTTGGCTGCGCGAATTTCTCTTCATTTCACTCCTAACTTCTTTTAGTTTCATTGAATTATCACTTGATGGTACACGAAGGAAATTCTGGTAATGTCTTTGCCTTTTCTGTGTAAGGCTGCGCGAGGCTTTCGAAAAGCAAGACTTACTTCTATGTTGTCTTTCATTTAGCAGTCTTGATGGTATACAACGGTCACGAAGATCTAGTAGCTCGGTTTTAAAGCAATCCCACAATTCATTTGTATTTTTATACTCCGCTTCTGTTGCAAAAACATCGTAATACGCATCCAAGCCCTCATTTAGTTGATCTAACTGAGCTTTCGAATAGTCATACACCCGCCTCAGCACACTACTAGCATATTTTACATGCTTGACTTTCATTTCAGAGATTGCAACACACTGTGGTCGCTAATTCCAGGAGCCACTACGGTATATATCACCAAATTAAGTTGGTTTGTCAACAGCAGGTCTAATACATGATTTCCTCTTGGCAGTTCAGACACCATTTGAGACAGCGCAAATAAACTTACCATATGCATCATTTCTTGCCCCAAGCGACAATCATAAAAAATAGCGAACCTTGATTATTCCATACGGCATTTGGGAGGTTAAAGTCACCACCGCTCACCAAGTTATCAGCCTGTATCATTTCAACTGCAGATTTGAATTGACGTAATATATCAACCGATGAATCGGGCGGCCTATAAAACCTAGATACTAGTCAAAGTATATTTATTAGAGAGTGTTATTTGACAAAAGACAGCCTCACATTCACCGAGTTGAACAGGCAGCTGGAAAGATGAAAGGTTCTTTACTACTAATATGAAAACTGCGCCACCTTTGGAATTTCGGTCTTTTCTGTAGCACGCGTAATTGCCTGGAAACATCTCATTGTCTGCTATATCATCGTTTAACCAAGACTCGATTCCTAAGATTATTGTTAGCTTAATCAAGACAATAAGCGTGCTAAATTCGTCAACTTTATTTTTTATACTTCGGCAGTTTATCACAAGAAACGAAACATGGTGACGTCACTTCACGGAGACAACCTGCTTTATTTCTTCATTATAAACATACTTCGTACCATTGAACAGCAGCGTGTCGTAACGAAGGCTAACTTTGTCGCCATTTTTCCTACGAGATTTGGCAAAATTCCACAGCTGCTTTCTTTTCGAACGTACTACGTCGGAAAAGTCTTCAGATATTGCAACCTGGCTGTTCTTTAACTTTTTAGCGTTACCCAATACCAACTGTTTCTCCTTGTATGAAGAAAATTAAGCTTGCAATTAAGGGACGATTTTTTCCCGGTTGAAACCTGCCAAGGCTATGCGCACGTTCAATTGACAAGTTGCGTAGACCCAACATAGAGTCACAGGGTTCAAGTATTTTACGCTCAGAATCTGCGCTCTTTTTAGCGTTATCAGTTTCTGTGACGCCATAAAACACGAGATTGCAGCGTCGGCTTCGATTTTCAAGATCAACTTTTGCCATCAGTGACGTGATAAGGCGACGCTGGTCGTCACATGCATTTTTACGCCCTCTTACTGTCGCAGAAAGCTGATCAAAATTAAATAACTTGGATTCCATCGACGTCATGCGTCTACTTAGGTCATCAATGGCATTCTTATTTTCTGCCTGGGTTTCTTCAATAGCTGCAGGCTAGTGAAGAAAGCAGTTGTAACTTTTCCTGGCTAGAGGGACCCGGGTTGAGTTCTACATCTCCGCTTACAAAAAGCAAGAGAAGGTAGAAAGCATAGCATCGAAAAAGACGGAAACGACATTAAGGCTGTCGCCTATATCTACAGTGTCTTTTGTCGTAAGAAATCGCTTGTGGTGGAACCGGCAAGACATAGACAACTGTTAAATAAGATCGTTTGGCTGAATGAACAGTAGAAATAGCGTGAGCGGCATCGTCGCTGTTGTGCCAGTATCCACTTAATTTTTCTGTTCTACCGTTTAATTCACTGATTTCATCCTTAATACCGTCTATTTTGCGGTCCGAAGCCGCTTGGTTATCTAAAATTGCTTGTAGCATTTGAGGATTAGTAGGCCCAGGGTTTTGCTCTATATCGCCTGACAGTAGGATCGAAATTGTACAATGACAAAAAATGATGAAACATCTGCCAGGGCACGGCACTAGTAGCAAAAAACGATCATCACTTCTATAACAAACAACATTTGTGTAGTAACCAAACTGCAGAGGTACAAGCAAAGTCTAAGGCATGGCGTTCGTCAGATGCGTGCCGTGCCCTCTGAAGAATCTGCTGACGCCGCCGATGACGTCACGCGCAGTGACTGAGTATTCGGCGACAGAGAGCTTCCAGTTTTGTTGTGCAGTCCGTGAGGTAGAGCGATCGCAGATCCAAAGCAGTGCGGCAATGTGGTGGCAGAAAACCACAGCATAACCTGCAGAGGTATACAAGCAAAGTCTTAGGCATGGCGTTCGTCAAATGCGTGCCGTGCCCTCTCAGATGTAGATGTAGCTCTCACGCATACGTGAAAGCGCTATTAACACAATAATAAGTGGGGTTTACCGGATCCCCTGCATTATCTTTTAATGCGTTCTAAACAGAACAATCAAGAAGATAGGTTTAGAGATAAAAGCACTATTTCATTTGTTTTCTGGAATATGCTACTCTCGCGTTGCACCATCGTAGTGGAAAACCTTCCGCAAGGGCGTAATTAACCTGCGAGAAAAAGTGTGCACAGCGTTAGAGCACATCAGCACAATACTAGCATTCTATGCAACAACTTGTGTACAGTCAGTCCGACTTATGAATAAACGCAAAAGTTCAAGAAATGCCAGAAAGATCTCATAATCCGACACTTCTTTAGAAAATAGCGAACAAATTTGCCCTTTTAACTAAATAACTTATCTATGTTTAATATTAAACCACCAGACCTTGGCTTCACGTCGATTTATATACCCAAGGGAAAACAAAAACATGAGCAAAAGTTCTGTTCGTTGCAAAGCAATTTTAAAAGCGACACATTAGGTGAAATAGGTGCATTTTGTATTATTATAAACTTCATATTTTTGGCATACATCGGAAAGGAAACATGTAGACGTGAGCTAACAGCAAACACATACCAAGGGTGGGGTCTTTAGGCAAAAAATGTCCTCAAGTGATCTGTGCAAGGTGCATTATGAACAGATATTAGAGGAGGAACATCTTTTCAAGGCTGTTTTAAAAATTCCATTGTGTGCCGAACTGCCGCACGTGTCCTACACCAAGCAGCGCGTGTTCGGTATCACGTTACCTTTAAAAATACGGGCAAGAAGGAAAATGTTACAAGAACTTTAATCACCACACAATAGATGTTTGATACAAGCACAGGATTGACTGTATGGAGTAACATTGGTTTGGGACGGTGCTGCTTTGCCATTAAGGGAATTCCAAAATTCCAAATGTAAGCAAATGACTGTTTAATATACCGTGAGATCAATGAAGTGAGTCATCAAAAATCACTGAGCGATGCCCTGGCTGCGATTGAAGCGCGGTGTGAAAGGCGGAAAATGAAAATAAAGGAACAAAAAACAGTTGTCTTCAGGGTATCCAACAAAGTAAAGAATGAACTGGACCATAAGTACATTGTGAACTCCCTATTGCGCGCTACAGTTGATAAGCTCAAATACTTAGGAAAAACAATCACCTCGAACCTAAGCTGGAAAACTCACATCGCAAATATCACAAGCGCTGCCGAAAAGAAACTTTCGTTTCTGCGCAGAAAGTTTAAGCTTGCACCCCAATCTATCATGACAACCGCGTTTCTAACATATGTTAGGCCAACTCTGGAATATGCAAGCATTATATGGGATCCATTTCAAGTAGGCCTAATAAACGAACTCGAAAAGGTACAGTCTGTTTCACACTTAGAGGAAATCTCGGAGCGCGTGGCGTCGCTCGCCGGCAGCAGCTCGCGCGTGCGCAGACGCTTCAGGGATGTAGTGTTGAATCGCGTCGTCTGCTACGGCGGCGCGCGCTGGCCGCATTGTCGGGCCGCGCACGGATTTCATTGTTACTGCAAGAACTGGACCGATACTCCGTACTAAACGTTGCGTGACGGCTAACTCTCAGCCTTTACTGACAATAATGGGGCTCTAGAAACAGCATTTGACAGCATACCTTGTTTGCTCTCTGGAAACGCCGTGGTAGTGACTGCGTTCACGCATATTTCTTCACTCTGTGTGCACTGCAGTACGCTGCGAATGAGCTTACATCGTGCGTGGTCTTTATTTCACGCTAAACAAAACAAAGCACTCAACAGTGACTGCCGTACAGCTATACATGTTCAACACAATAAGACAAATGGGAGATAGGCAAATTAAGAAACGCTTTAAGTTGACAACAACCTGCTTCTTCTGCATGACATTTCATATATAGCCCAGTCACGACTCGCTCTCCGGTACCGAAATGCACGCATGACTCTTCAAACTTCGCTTAGTACCTCGCCAGGTCCAGCAACTGCTGTTTTATTGTGTTAAATCGGCATAGCGGCACGGCAACCACTGTTGAGTGCTCTTTTTTTTGTTTTTTAGCAGCAAATGAAGACCACGCATGATGCGCGCTCATTACGATGTCTCCCTCGTCGCAGCGTACTGCGGTGTAAACACAGCTAAGAAGTATACGAGAGAGCGAAAAAGATGTGCCGTCAAATGCTGTTTCCAGGACCCGATTATCGTCAATTAAGGCTGAGAGGTAGGCGTCGAGCAACGTTTCGTACGGATTATCGGCTCAGTTCCCACAGTAACCATGAAAGGCGCGCGCTGTCCGACAATGCGGCCAGCGCGCGCCCCCGTAGCAGACGACGCGGTTCAAGATACGCTTCTGGAGCGTCTGCGCACGCGCGAGCTGCTGCCGCCGCGTGATCAAGCCTGTGGCATGTGTTGAGTTGCGCCAGGGGGGGGGGACATGTTGTGAGTTGCGCGTCCGCGCTCTTAGGGGGCGCCACCATCGAAGCGACGACAGCACACCGCCGGCGGCAGCAGGCGAAACGCCATTAAGCCTTTAAATTGCCTATTTGTTTGTAGAACTTCAAATCGATTCACACAAAAAAAAAGAGTTGCCTTTTAATTTCAAGTCACAGGAAGCGCATTGAGCACGAACGCTGCAATGCTTTAAATAATGAAACTTCTTGAATGGGCGACGACGAGCGAAAGCGGGCAGTGAGTACCAGAAGACTGACAGTGGCGCACGCACCATTCGACGCCTGTGAAAGTTCCGCGGTTATGTTCAAGTCAAGCTGCAAGATACTGGTACTGTGAACAGAGTGATACGACACCATCGTAAAAGTGCAAGGACTTTAGTGGTATACTCTGTTGACACGGATTCGTGCAGTTATACGTATTTTTTACCTTCAGCGGTGGACAGCTGTGCTCCGGATATTTGCGGTGGGGCTGCACATAGTACGTACATTTATGCGTACCGACGATTATGAACGATACTCGCCGGTGCATCTTGTAAAACACTATACTCACTTGTCCCTCATTTCATGTAAACCTCGGTGTCATTACAATAAAGCGGTTTACTTGCCGCTAGTTTGTATGATCAATGTTGTGGCTGTCCTTACTGCAGCGGTAACCTTTCAAATAAGTATGCAAGATACTTATAAGTCTCTAATATGTAAATGGGATGCAATTACATTGTGCAAACGAGAGAAATTTTGGGGGTACCTGCCTGTAGCGACCGAGGGAGCACCCGCAATACAGTAGCAGACGACAACGGCATATCGTCTGTTTTTTCCGGTCGCCAGCCGCCATTTTGACGCTTCGAAAGCGCCCTTGCAATTTTAAAACGTATTTACCTTTCTAAGCAGTTATAAATTATATAAACAAAATTTACAGTTCTAGAACTTGAATTGCGAGCGTAAACTAGCCAAAACTGTTCGAAGTGCTAGCAAAACAACATATTTACTTTTTAGTGCGAGTGCCGTCAACAGCCAGACGGCGCTACGATCGCTTCCAAAAATCGTCCCCATTGGTTCTATGGAAATGTCCTCCCCCTCGTTGCGCGTCCGCACTATCAGATGGCGCCACCATCGAAACGATTGCAGCGAACCTGGTATCGGCGGCAAACGAAAGTTAGCTAACCCTAATAAAAAGTAAACCACTCGGCCACAGTAATAAAGAAAAACTTGTTCTTGAGTTAAATTATTATCAGCTACGAGCATTATCAATTACCATTTTGTATAAAGGTTTTACAAACATGATTCGGCGCGTCTCCGCCACTGCCGCCAGCGCCGACGCTCGCTCGTTCGCTGCAGACGATCGTAGCAGACGACTCGACGACCGCGAGCGCGCTGTAGAAACACGAAGGCGCGAACTACTGACAGCAGTTATGGTGCTTGTGTTCTGCTGCACGAAATCGTGTGATGCATCTGGCAGGAGCGGCGAGCACTTCTACACCATTCCGGCAGACAACAGGTATTTATGTACTTACTATGTTCACAAGCAAGGCAGCCGCGAGGGCAGGCGAGGGGCCCCCGCCACAATTCATCCAGCTACAAACACACGCACCACGTAAATAATCAGGCAGTTACACGGGAAAGCAGTGCTGGTAGAGTGTACTAGAATATTTTGAGTGGCGCGACCGGAGCGGGCGCGCCGTGCAAACCGGTGTCCCCTCTCGCATGGAAAGCAGCGGTGGCGCTGGCGTGCCTAACCATTGGGGCAGCTGGCGCGCGGCGGGCACGGCCAGCGTGGCCCGAGCTGTGGTGCTCATTATAATTCTTTTTTTTTTTCGCGTGTGCGTGCGTGCTGTGCCATGCACATTGCAATAAATATTGTATAAACATAGGTACGGCAGCACAGTCACGCTGACCGGCGTTTTCACAGATACATCTATATAATAAAATAAAATAAAGATCCGTTCGGTGCGCCTTGCAAGCATCTGATCGCGCTCGCAGCTTCGTTGCACGATCCCCTCTCGCAGGGCGCGATGGAGGCGTTAATTTTATTGAAAATAAAGCAGTTTTTAATCAGAACTTCCTTATACATTATTGGCGTGCAGGAAAACGTCCGGCAGTGAATTACTTTGTGGGATATATTGCAAAAATCTGGCATAGGTGACGACGGCACACATTTTAGGATGGGGATAACATATCGCAAGAACGCAGCCTGTACAAGATAAGAAGAATAAGAAAAAAAAAACAAGGAAAACGTCGTGAGAGTGGAGGCACGGATGTCCGTCATTCCCGACGTTATTCATAAAGATGTGGAGAGTACGGGAAGAGAGCTCGAAATGAGCAACATTAGTTTCAATCTGCTCTAGCAGGCCAATGTCGAAAACGGCAAGACCTTCTAGGTCTGTTTTATGCTAAGTACATGGTCCCGTTTGGCTAAAGTGAAATACTGAAGTGTTACAAGTTACTGCCCGGAATTACCAACATCCTTATTCTCATCCTGTAAAATTATTGAATACGTCTCACAATTATTTAGCTAGTTCGTTACCGATAGTTATGTTCATATCGCAGCCATATCTTTCGTAAAGATTTCTTGAAAATGACCCAACTTAAATACCTCTGTAATTTCTGTTTTTGTATAGTTTTGCTGCCGTAATTGCTCTCGTTATGTCAGGCGAAGTCGGCGTCATTTTTTTATTTTTTAAGAGAGCAGTTTAACTGGTTCAGTGGCGCACCGACGGGGAGGGAGGGGGGGGTTATGGGGGTTGTAGCCCCCCCTGAGGCCGACCTAACCCCCTCCCACTCCGTAACTGCTCCTGTGTCCTAGAAGAATGTGGCGCTAATGTCTCAGCAAAACGCCGAAAAATTAATAAAATAATCATCATCATTGATGTTATTATTTTTTGGCATTTTATTTACTTTTTTTACACACGCAACAACTGTGTAATCGCATGCCCGGCCCTTCGTGAAAGATTGAACACCCCCCCCCCCCCCCCCTGGCAGAGATCCTGGGTGCCCTACTGAACTGGTTCCACATGTATAATACTAATTCATAGGGTCTCAACCCGTCTACCTACTTTCTTCTTAATAGATGACCTTTTACGTATCTAGATGCGTTCGCATTGACAGCATTACAGTGATTGTTCTCGTGAGCTACTCGTTACTTCTGAGTACTGGACTAGCGTTCGGAATCCGCTGTTATTTTTAATACATATTAACGGCATATTGATGGAAGTTCCCATACCCAGTTGATGGAAAAATGCCCATACCAAAAATGAGCACCGATATATAGCGTGCAGTAGAACTGCGGGCTGATTTAAAACTATATTTGATGATTGCAATGCTCGCACGCTCGCCGTGTTCATAGGTAATAACATTGCGTTTTGAGCAGAAACCTTGGAAGTAAGCAGGCAAGCAATATGAAAAGACATCGATCGCCTAGTTAAAAGTTGATGATGCTGCATGTGGCGCATCGCTGCTCAAGTGATCCATTCGCGCTTCACTATAAAACCAAAATAAACCTATCTACACCTGCCAGGCGCTCTCCCGGCGCAAATTAATTGCCGTCAGGATGGTAATGCAGTTCAGGTGTGATGAAACGGTCCGTTTTTTACGTTCCGTTCATATAAACTCGGGCCACTCTTGCGAACATTTGTGAGCGCGCCGGCAAGCAGACGCCCGCGAGGCGGGCCGGCCGTGGCGGCCGGCCGGAGCAACCAAGGTCTGACGACTGCAGCGCCGCCGCTGCGTTCCATGCGGAGAGGGCCCCCTCGCCGGCCGGCGGTCGCGCCACTCAAAATATTCTAGTACACTCTAGTGCTGGGGCAATTAGTCACCAGAATGCAGAAATTGGCGATTGAAGTAGCGCGAGCAACCGACCCGAGCTCGCGAGCACCATGGCGCTACTATATTAGACTCCCTTTTGGATTGGCTCGCCTCAAGCAGGATTTAGCAATCCAATCGCTTGCCGCGACTCCCAGGTGCCGCCACCGTCGCGAAAAAACAAAAAAAACGTCCCCATTGGCTCTATGGCCATGTCACTCCCTTGACTGTAGTCTCACCAAAAGGCGCAGGCTTGTGTTCATATGCAACCGCTCGTCTTAGGAGATACGCTTGCCAAGGAACCGCGTAATGAACTTGAATGATCGATAAACGCGGTACATGCGTCGACACGCATGGACAAACTGTGTGCACCCGTTGAAACTCGTTCGTACACCTTGGATGTTGGTAGGAAGGCTTGTACCTGCAGCCGCGACGAGAGAGCACGGAAAGCAAGTTCTCAGGAAACAGCGCGGTCCCCCCACCCAAGGGAGATCATCATCATCATCATCATGATCATCATCATCAGCCTGTTTAGGTCATTTTGAAAAAATTGTAGCGCAAAGGAACACGCGGACAGACAAAGAGCACAGGACTGGCGCTACCTGCAGGTCCACTGCAGGACGAAGGCCTCTCCCAACGATTTCAAATCCACCCTATACTGAGCGAGTTGGTTCCGCTTTATGCCCGCGAACCTTTTAATTTCATTACTCCATCTAACCTTTTGCCTGCCTTTGTTGCGTTTCCCCTCTCTTGGTATCCATTCCGTCGCTCTTACAGTCCATCTGTCATCTTTCCTCCTCATGACATGTCCTGCCCAGGTCCACTTCTTTCTTTTAATTGATATAATAATATCAGCTACTCCTGTCTGTTCGCTGATCCATTCCGCTCGTTTTGTTGGCATTAGCTCCCTTGGGAGCTAATGTCAACAAATGCAAGTTCACGACCTTCCTTGCAAACTGTATAGATGCGCACAATGCAGGTGCTTAGAGGGGGCCGTGACAACGGTGGTGAGCTCCGAAGGGGACGGACGTCCCCACTCACACACCTTTTTTGTGTTTCTGCCGGCTCCGCACGTGCTATATTACTTGTACAGAGAATACGCGCGTTTTTCTTTCTCTTTTGTGTAGTTGTCGCAAAACATGGAAGACAGCATTTCTGCAGTCTGGTGCAGACTGGGCACCCTCCGATGCTTTTGATGATGATGATGAGAAAAACACCGAAAACAGAACATCACGAGGGAAAAAATTTAAAAGAAAGAAAAGTTTGGCTGTACAGGTCGCGCCACCAAGCGGCGCCGGTGAGAACCCACGAGTAGGCCGTCGACCCCCGAATCGAAATTTCCCTTTTGAGGGGACTGGACTCCCGCACGCCTATTTGTCGATTTCTTTAAAAACAAATTGACTTAGGACACTTGGCAGCCCTCCCGTGAAACGTGCTAGAAAGAACAATCACAGATACTGTTGCGTTAAGGATCGCCACAACCGCGAATGGGATGTCGCCATCAAAATGTACTGCTTCCCTTCACCGCCGTGGGAGAAAAACCGGCCGGCGGCTGAAGTTGATCGTCGCTGTCCGACGCGGCAGCTCCTCTCTGCCCGTGTAACTAGGTATTATACCCTAGTTATACGGGCAACGTTAACCACGGTTAGCACAACCGCGGTTAACAGTTTCATCTATGGTTAATATGCCAACTGTAGTCCGCCGGAGTTTGTGGGGCCGCGTCCCGCTCGACGCCATGTTCTTGCACGGAATGTCGCCGCATCCCCCTTTCCCGGCTGGACGGAGCGGGGGCCCACCCGCTTCGCCCATGTGGTTTTAACATAGCCTGCCATTGGGCAGCGAGAAATTCCCAGAATGTTTGCGCGTTCTGGCGTTTCGGGTTTTCGCGATGCCTCGAGAGAACACGCTGGGACTTGGAGAAGTGCGCACGTACTTTTGGGACCCTCCGGCCGACCAGGCCATCGGTCGGATGGCGTGCTTCTGCGAGCCCCAGCGACCACGGCGGCGACCTGCGACCGACGCCCATGTCTGTATGTTCTTCTTCTATTTTCCTTTTCTGAGGGCTCGCGGTCGCGGGTGCGCTAGCCGGGGTTAGGCTCTCCTTCCCTGCATGGTTGTTTTTGTGTGTTATTGTGTGTTCGCGTGTTGTTCATTGTTAATGTCCTTTGTTTGCGTCCTTGTTTGTGTTCGCGTGTTGTTTATCGTTATCCTTTATATGTAATTCGATTCATTCGGCCTTGTTACTGTTTGTACTATTTTAACGTGTTTATTAAATTACCATGCTCGGAGAGATGCGCCTAATGTTCTCCTCTTTAGCCGCGTGCGACGGTTCGCGCTGCCCTGCCTCGAGTCGGGCCGCGGGCCGAAGCGCGCGGCAGCGCGGCGATGGCATGGCTGAGATAGCTAGCGCGCGAACGCGACGACCTCATTCTCTGCTCGTCGAGTGCTCGAACCCACGGCAGGGGGTTGCTAGCGGCGATGCCGCTGCTAGCAGTAGTTATTAGTAGAAGTAAACCCCTACATTTTGGCGCCCAACGTGGGGCCAGGGGCCTTGCCCTTGGTCGCTCGAACGACGAGCAGGTGTCGGCAGAGTGGGGAAGTTGCGTTCGGTTCCCAGCGTAAAATGCGCTTTGGTTGAAGTTGGCCGTCTCTGCCGTGTATCGCGCGTATCTCTTTCTTTTTCTGTCCATTCTTTTTCTCTGTCAATGTATCGTGGTGTGAGGAGAGGCAAATGTCACTTCTCAAACGGATTGGTAACCCGCTTCGAAGTTGTGTGAGGCGAAGCGTGGACGAGGAAAGGCGTGATGCAAGTTGCCACCGAGATGCAGCAGTTTGTTCTTGGTGGCGGAAACTCGTTGGATTTACCAAGGCTTCCATCATGCCATGGCCGGGAGAATGACCATCTTGTCTCCCGTGCGACGTTCAAGTCGGTGAGTCCAACGGTTTTCTTTAGACTTCGCGTCGTGCGCGTCTTTCCTCACTAAATTCAGAACCAGTGAAAGAATAGTTGACGCGCTATTTCTTGCCCGGGTCGCCGAAAGTCTCTTTTCTTTAAAAGTTGACGGCGCTGTTCGGTTGCACATGGCCGACTTGCACCGAGGGAGGCAAAGATGGCGGAAAGGCCGCTGAGGCGAACAAAGAAGTAGAAGGATGACCCTTCTTCCTTGAATAGCCCTTTGGGCACCTGTGTCTTCGCGCACGCAGAAGGGGAGAGCGTTCCAGCGTCCCCGCGGCGGGAGAGAAGGAGGCCATTGTGGCGTTAATCAGCCGGCCGGTCGGGGGGAAAGGATGAAAGAGAGGGTCCCATCCTCACTGGGCTCTCCTCAGGAATCTGGTTTTTTCTTGTTTGTTGTTCTTTTGCTTTTTTTTCGTTTGGCCCGAAGAGCGACGTAGTTGACGGCAGAGTGACCCATGTGTACATAATGTAAATAGTTTTCTTTCGCGGTTTTGTTTTTCGCCTCCGGGAGGCGAGGCGCCTGAATGTGTTGGTACTGCACATGGCGCGCGCGCGTAGTATCGCTGTCTTGTATTGCGGCGAGCGCGGGTTTTGGGCTCGAAACGGCTTGTGTAGCCGTGGCCCTGGAGAGAAAGGGGTTCACTCTGCGCGGTCTGTACGAGCTCGGCCACAGTATCATGCCACCTTTGCGGTTAGCGCTGCGTGTTTACGCGCGTCGGCAGTGGCACCCCTCCCCGACAGCAGAGGAGAGCGATTGCGCGCCCCTGCAGTAGTTCTTGCCAGTCGTCAGAGCGGAAGGCTTTAGTTGAAGTTACTGTGCTCTGCGATTTGGCACGGTGAAGTGTGAATGCTCAGCTGTCGCCGTCCCTTCCGCGTCTGTTCATTCCGTAGGCAACACGTTGTGGATCTCCCGTTTCGTTTGGTGTCACGGATGGGCAGAGTGCGTTCGTGGAAGGATTGTCCGCTAGTGTAAGGTCATGCGGCATCGCACTAGTGAAGACCACGTTTACATTGGTTACTGCCCGACTGATTCCAGACGGAGAGATAACCTGACAGAGAAGTCTTTCTCTTTTTTCTCTTTCTACGCTTTCTCTGGTTTCTCTTCGCTGTTCTAGTTTTTATGTAAGTGTTCCTTTCTGTTTACGTACCGTTTCTTTCTTTTTGAGTTTTTGGTTTTCGCTACCCTAGAATTGTAGTCTCGCGTTGTTTTATGGTTCGTTAGTTCAATTGATTTTGGGTTATTGTGCTGCGCGACTGTTTTTGCTCTTTTGTTGTTGTTTTCGTCGTGTTTTTCCGCCGCGCTGATCTGGCGGCCGAAGTCTGCGTGTCCGGAGCGGGGCGGCGTCGACGGCGGTGCTGCGGACGGAGCCGTGGTCGCGGCACTTGGTGCGGCCAGGAAGTCGACAGGGTCGACGGCACGTGAGACCTGCCGCGGCCGGCGTCCAGAGTCCGGGTGAAGATGCCGTGGCGTGCGTCGGCTTCATTGGACATTCGAGAGACTTGTCGCGTTTGTTTTCGGTATTTTTGGATTTGGGGGTAGCTCGCGGATTTTAATGTGCGTCGGCTTCTTTGGACATTTGAGACGAGTCGCGTTTGTTTTTCGTATTTTTGTTTTGGTTTGTAGCTCGCGGATTTTATTGTGCATTGGCACCGTCGGTATTGTTTTTTTAGGGGGGGCTTTTAAGGAGGGAGGGATGTGGGGCCGCGTCCCGCTCGACGCCATGTTCTTGCACGGAATGTCGCCGCATCCCCCTTTCCCGGCTGGACGGAGCGGGGGCCCACCCGCTTCGCCCATGTGGTTTTAACATAGCCTGCCATTGGGCAGCGAGAAATTCCCAGAATGTTTGCGCGTTCTGGCGTTTCGGGTTTTCGCGATGCCTCGAGAGAACACGCTGGGACTTGGAGAAGTGCGCACGTACTTTTGGGACCCTCCGGCCGACCAGGCCATCGGTCGGATGGCGTGCTTCTGCGAGCCCCAGCGACCACGGCGGCGACCTGCGACCGACGCCCATGTCTGTATGTTCTTCTTCTATTTTCCTTTTCTGAGGGCTCGCGGTCGCGGGTGCGCTAGCCGGGGTTAGGCTCTCCTTCCCTGCATGGTTGTTTTTGTGTGTTATTGTGTGTTCGCGTGCTGTTCATTGTTAATGTCCTTTGTTTGCGTCCTTGTTTGTGTTCGCGTGTTGTTTATCGTTATCCTTTATATGTAATTCGATTCATTCGGCCTTGTTACTGTTTGTACTATTTTAACGTGTTTATTAAATTACCATGCTCGGAGAGATGCGCCTAATGTTCTCCTCTTTAGCCGCGTGCGACGGTTCGCGCTGCCCTGCCTCGAGTCGGGCCGCGGGCCGAAGCGCGCGGCAGCGCGGCGATGGCATGGCTGAGATAGCTAGCGCGCGAACGCGACGACCTCATTCTCTGCTCGTCGAGTGCTCGAACCCACGGCAGGGGGTTGCTAGCGGCGATGCCGCTGCTAGCAGTAGTTATTAGTAGAAGTAAACCCCTACAAGTTACACGGGCTATTCTGTTCGCGGTTGACAGAGGCTCCGCCCACATACAGCACATTCGGCATGCACACTCGCAAGACTTCGTAATCTTCGTCCGCGTTAGTATAAAACTTCCTCTTAGGCTAGTTGGTTCATAATAGTGCAAATGCTTACAGGGCGCTAAATCAACATACAGGAGAGGGGGGCACACAGACACACAGGCGCTCTGTGTGTCTGTGCGTTCCTCTCTTCTGTATGTTGACTTAGCGCCCTGTAAGCATTTGCACTTCATCCGTTTATGTGCGAAAGAATCAATTGCATCAAAAGAGTGTCGATAAAACTACGCCGTCGCGAGCGACGAACACCACAGCAATTAATCCGCCGTCACCACGGACTGGTCGGGGTTGACTGCTCCGAGCGCCAGGCCTAGGACGGCGGTGCCGCCCCCGTTCGCGATCAAGGGCGATCTCGTCACATAGCGCTTGCTTTTAAGTGCGAATGCACTTCTTAAGCGACCCCGAAAACTCCGCCGGCATCCGCGCTCCTCCTCCTCTCCCCTAGCAACGGCGCGAGGAGCGGAGAGGAGCGTCTGTAGCAACGGCGCAGCGACGTCGCGCCCCACGTGACTGCGCGCGCTCCGCCCTCCGCTCCGTGGCTGCGCGCGCCCCGCGCCGGCTCCGCACCGCTCTCCGCGCCGTGACGTCACGGCGCGTTGTGCAGCTGGCGCCTCCGCGCCGTGGCTGCGCGCGCCGCGCCGGCTCCTCGCACCCTCTCCGCGCACCTGGTGTGCCTCTCCCCCCGTTAGGTTTGCACTCACCCTCGGCCGCCGAATAGGTGCTGATCTGTAGTGACGTGTGTAGTGTGTGTGTGTGTGTGTGTGTGTGTGACGCACTCGCGAGGTGCATTAATGCATCATACGAAAAGTGTGAAGTGTAAAATAAATAAATAATACTTCATATATAAATGTGTGTGTGTGTGTACAAATGCATCATGACAACAACACTATAAATCATTAATTACACTTAATCATCATCATCAGTAAAAGTGCTTTGCACTTAAAAACGACCAGACCTCCGTGGGTCGGCTGGCGCGTGCTCCCTCGCTGCCGTCTCCTTCGCTCGGCTCTGCAGTTTAGTCGCGCGCGCCCCCTCATAGCATCACCACGTGCTTCGCACTTCCTCATACTCCCCTTCGGGGAAATGCGGGTATTTTTTGCTAGCACGATTCACATTAGTATTCACATTCGGCGTTGTCCAAATCATGTGAGCACCGGATAACTACTGGCTTTAGGAATCAGATTAAGCGACTGCAAGACGCTCGATTTCCTCTCTCCCTTATTACGTGTGTGTGTGAATGCCTCCTGCAAAAGCTTAAGCTCGGTAAGAAGGTGCGGAATCCTAAGGAAAACGCGCCCACGCACGTTATTCCTTACATACACCGCCTCTCCCATAATCTAAGAAGGTCGCAGCTAAATACAATGTCCGCATTGTATTCTCCGCCCCGTGCAAGTTGGAGAAGATTTGCCCTTTGATGGCTAATAAACGGCCGGATGTTTGCCCAAAGAAGCACGACACACCTTACACTGAGTGTTTCAGCAGAGTCATTTACAGGATACCCCTAAGCTGCCGTAGGGTGTATATTGGGCAAACGGGCCGTTGCTTCAACGTTCGTGCAAGGGAACACGATCTGGCGGTCAGCGGCAACAAAGGAGGGCACCTTGCAGACCATAGCAGGCGGTGTGGTTGTGTGCCACTTCTCAGGCAAACCACCTTCTTAAGGAAAGCGCACACCCGAACTGAAAGAGAGACAATTGAGGCGTTTTTAATAAAAATGGCAGGTGATCGGTGCATTAGCACGCCGTCCATAATTTTAAGCGATAAAGAAGTCCTCTTCTTGAAAGATAGCCTGTAGCTATTACTAGTTTTTGTGTGGAATGTAACTTTCTATCGCTCGGGCTTTATGGTGTAACTGAACACGTGTGTCTTTGTGCATACCTCATTGCTCATTGTCCATATCGAACAGGGTCGTAGTTTGCTTTACGGTGCATTCTGCACATTTACTGATTATATCTGCAAAATATTATCATGGCCGCCCACTTGTATAAATTGCAGCGATGGTTCATGCGAATAAACAGTTGGAAGTTGGCGCCAGTGTGTGTTTTGTCTTCTCTGTGTCCCGTTGTTTTAGCGCCATAACTATTATTTCAAGCAATGAACCAACTAGCTCAACAACATATCCTTTCACATTATAACTCGTATCATCATCATCATCATCAGCCTGTTTAGGTTCACTGCAGGACGAAGGCCTCTCCCAACGATTTCCAATCCACCATATCCTGAGCGAGTGTGTTCCACTTTATGCCCGCAAACTTTTTAATTTCATCGCTCCATCTAACCTTTTGCCTACCTCTGTTGCGTTTTCCCACTCTTGGTATCCATTCCGTCGCTCTTATTATACTGTCCACCTGTTATCTTTCCTCCTCATGACATGTCCTGCGCAGGTCCACTTCTTTCTTTTAATTGATACCATAATATCGGCTACTCCTGTCTGTTCCCTGATCCATTCCGCTCGTTTTTTATGTCTTAGCGTTACCCCTATCATTTTTCTTTCCATTGCACGTTGTGTGCTCCTTAGTTTCATCTATAGTTTTTTCGTTATCTTCCATGTTTCTGCACCGTACGTTAGTACTGGGAGAATGCAGTGATTGAATACTTTTCGCTTTAATGAGAGCGGTAAGTTTCCGGTCATGATTTCGTAATGCCTTCCGAATGCGCTCCAGCCCATCCTTATTCTACGGAGAATTTCTTCCGAGAGAATTTCAAACGCCATGATGTTTATCGCACAGCAAATGAAGCGAATGCCAATAAGACGAAGGCCCGAGTTTTCAGCGAGAAATAGTTTGTGTCACTACTGATCGCGTTGCCCGTGTGCTGTGCGATGTCAGTGCATGTTAAAGAACCCCAGGTGGTCGAAATATCCGGAGCCTGGATGCATGCGAAAATTGGTATGGCACAACATGACTGCCTGACGAACATAAATGGCTGGTCATAACATGAAAATCATGACATGCATGTCATGAGCGGCATGATTTACATGCCACGGTCTTAGGGCTCTCCTGGCCGTTTCGCTAATGGGATGCACGCGAAAATTGGTATGGCACAACATGACTGCCTGACGAACATAAATGGCACGTCCTAACATGAAAATCCTGATATGCATGTCATGAATGGTATGACTTACATGCCACGGTCTTAGTGCTCTCCTAGCCGTTTCGCTAATGGGATGTATGCGAAAATCGGTATGGCACAACATGACTGCCTGACGAACATAAATGACAGGTCATAACATGAAAATCATGACATGCATGTCATGAATGGTATGACTTACATGCCACGGTCTTAGGGCTCTCCTGGCCGTTTCGCTAATGGGATGCATGCGAAAATTGGTATGGCACAACATGACTGCCTGACGAACATAAATGGCACGTCCTAACAGTAAAGCAACGGGTTGGTCATGGCTGGCCGCCTGTCACAGCCATGACAAACCCGTTGCTTTACTTTATGCAGCTGCTTTTGGAACGGGCGACATCGACGGCCGATGCATCAAGCAAGCCAGTGGATTTCACCGACTCTGCACCCATCTATCTCGGCGACTGCGCAGAAGAGGCATCGCTGGTTCTCAACTTTTGGACGCTACCGCCGTCATCGACTGACGCCTTTATAAGCAGCTCGGCATCACGGCACTCCTTCAGTGGGCACGTCGGCTGGCCGCCTGTCACAGCCATGACCAACCCGTTGCTTTACTTTATGCAGTTTTTTTGGTACGGGCGACATCGACGGCCGATGCATCAAGCACGCCAGTGGATTTCACCGACTCTGCACCCATCTATCTCGGCGACTGCGCAGAAGAGGCATCGCTGGTTCTCAACTTTTGGACGCTACCGCCGTCATCGACTGACGCCTTTATAAGCAGCTCGGCATCACGGCACTCCTTCAGTGGGCACGTCGGCTGGCCGCCTGTCACAGCCATGACCAACCCGTTGCTTTACTTTATGCAGGTTAGTAATAAGCATTCTTCTGTCAAAACTAGTGATCCCTGCTTTATCCAGCTGACGTGCCCCACCAGCTTATGCATGTGTTGCCTGTGCGTTCGGAATACAGTGTTGTCGCTGCTGAAACTTTGTGGTGACATTGAATCCAACCCCGGTCCTTCTACTGAACAATTGTTAAAAGAACTTCTTGAAGGCCAAAAGACCATGCATAAAAGATTTGATGCTATAGAGTCGAAGCTTAAGAAGGTAGAAACATCAGTGTCATCCCTTAAGGAACTGAGCACCAAAGTGGCCAGTCTTGAAAAAAACTGTGCAAGGACTAGAGAAATGGATGGCGAACTTGGAAGACAGAAGCAGAAGAAACAATCTTTTGGTTTTTGGTATTCCCGAGGAATCGGACGAAACACAACAATCACTGCAGGTGTCAGTAGTTGATGACTTGTTTAAAATTAGGCTTGGTGTCGAAGTAAATTCTGTCGAAAGACTACATAGGGTGGGGCGTATGCAACCCGAGAAATCTAGACCTGTGATCTTAAAGTTTATAGATGAGAGGGAAAAAAGAAACGTGCTGAAGAACTGTTCTAAACTGAAAGGAACGGGCATTTCTGTGTCTGAGGATTTCTCGGCAGCTACGAGGCAAATCCGAAAGAACCTATGGGATAGTGCCTCTGATAATAGGAAAGCGGGAGCAAGGGTGAAACTATCACACGACAAAATCCGAATTGATAGCGAACTGTATGAATGGGACAGTCGTCACATGAAGATGGTTCCCACCAGTCGACGCAGTAATAGGCTGCGTGATAAGCCGTGACATAAAAGCAAAGAAACTAAGCAGTTTTGCTGTCTTAATATAAATGCCCGTAGCTTGGTTAACAAGGTCGTTGATTTAGAAAGCGTAGTATTGGCACACAAACCGCATATGTTAATAATTACAGAATCGTGGCTACACAGAGACATTGGTGATTATGAAGTAACACCACCAGGCTACAGAATATACCGTAACGATAGAGATTCCCGTGGTGGCGGTGTTGCCATTTTGTATCGAGAATCACTATGTGTGATGCGATTAGCCAGTATTAAAGGAATCGAATGTGTTATTGCCAAAGTGTTTTTAGACGAGTTACATATCGTCGTTGGGGGCTTTTACCGTCCGCCCAATTGTGGTGATGAGTTTGTGGAACAATTAAACGAATTTCTGTGTCAGTATAAAACTAACATTTGCAATGTCTGAATCGGTGGCGATTTTAATTTTCCAATGATAAATTAGTCAGATGAATTTCCACATGCCCTCTCCGCTGCATCTGTACCTTTCCTTGATGTTCTGCTGTTCCACGATTTGACGCAGCTTGTAAAAACGCCCACTCGCATTCAAAACGACTCCAGCACGGTTTTAGATCTTTTTCTAGTTAGTAGAGGTATATATCGCCGCAGTCCGGTAGTAGAAATTTACGACGGCATTTCAGACCATAAAATTGTGTCCTTACGCTTTCAACTATATTTCACTAAAAAGCCCGATAAAAAGATCACCGTTGTACCCGTGTTTTCGCGTGCTAGTGACGTCGACATTATAGACATTTTTGATCATTTCTATTCCCATTTTCTAACTCTTTCCAAAGAAGATGAATGCTCTGTCGATCGGTTGTGGTGCTTTTTCAAGGACCTAGTAATAAAATGTATTCAGAACTTTGTTCCTCACAAACGCAAGGTACTACACCACTAGCCCCTGGATGACGAAAGAAATCGTACGCCTAGAGCGCAAGCTTAAGAAGGCAAGAAAGCAGAAAAAAAAACGACCATCATTGTCTGGATTATATAATATATCAGAGATGCGTCGTACACTGAAAGACAATTTGAAGAACGCAAAAGAAAAATATCAAAGTGAGGTTTTAACAAACTTTCTCTTGACGTCACCAAACAAGTTTTGGCAGTACCTTTCACCCAAAAAAAGCCCCGTATCAAGCTTATCCGTCAACGGCGATGTTATAACTGACAAAAGGGAAATAGCAGAAGCAATGAATGATTATTTTTGTTCAGTATACACGTGTGATAATTACGTTGCCCCTGAGCTCCCTACCTATGACGTCATACCTCCTACTGATGACGTCTGTATCACTGAAGAAGGTGTGTTATCGCTTCTGCTTAATCTCGATTCGAAAAAGTCACCAGGAATCGACTCTATACCCAACGCTTTTCTTATAAGGTATGCTGAATGGTGTGCCAAATACCTATGCTTGATCTTTAAATCCTCTCTTTCGCGCGCTCAGCTTCCCAGGGATTGGAAGCACGCCAAGATCACGCCAGTACCGAAAACTGATGACCACTCGCTTGTATCCTCGTTTAGGCCTATCTCCTTGCTATGCTCTAGTGTCAAAGTTCTAGAACATATAATATTCAAACATCTGATTACCTTTGTAGAAAGTAATAACCTAATTACCCCCCTTCAGCACCGCTTCCGCAAGGGATATTCAACGGTAACCCAGCTTATTGAGACGTTTCATGACCTGGCATCAGCAATCGATGTGAATGGTCAAGTCCACGTTATATTATTGGATTTCGAAAAAGCTTTCGATCGTGTGAGTCACCAGAAACTACTACTTAAACTGAAACCACTACTTAAAAATGACAAATTACTTGCATGGATAGCATCTTATCTTTCAATGAGAAGCCAGTGTGTTACCATTGATGGCGTAAGCTCGACTTCCGCCCCCGTGAAATCAGGTGTTCCTCAAGGATCAATTTTGGGACCATTGTTCTTCCTGTTATTTATAAATGATATTGTACTAGACATACCTGTAAAAATAAAGCTTTTCGCGGACGATTGCATATTATATCAAGAAATTCATAGTCATAGTGATCAAGAATCCTTAAACACTGCATTAGCAACGCTTCAATCGTGGTGTGAAAAATGTCAGATGACAATTAATTACAATAAAACAGTGGCAATGAGAGTTACGCGTAAGAAACAGCCGCTTTTGTTTACCTATCGCATCGCTGGTCATGCTTTATCAGAGGTCACTAAATACAAATACTTAGGACTAATACTCACATCAAACTTAATATGGAATGAACATGTTGAATATATTGAAAGAAGGGCAATGAAAAAGCTCGGTTACTTGCGAAGGACACTCGCAAATGCTACACCACACATCAAACTTCTAGCATACAAAAGTTTTATTAGACCAATATTAGAATACGCAGCTGCTGTGTGGGATCCCTTTACTATGTCCAACATTAAGAAAATAGAAATGGTCCAAAGAAAATCTGTGCGTTTTGTGTTTAATTGTTACAGTTGGCGCACATCACCTTCACTTCTTTTGTTTAAAGCGGAGCTCGGAAAACTACAAGAAAGAAGAACGGAGAGGCTGAAGCTTTTTGACCTTACTTTTCAGGGTAAAACTGGAATTAGCAAAACAGTGCACATTAAACAGACAAGTGAATGTGCTGTGCGCTCATGTCATTCGAAGAAAGTTGTAGATTACGTAAACCGCACAGATACGTTCAAATATTCTTTTTTTCCCAGAAGTACCCGTGGGTGGAATAGCCTAACAGCCGATATAGTGGAATGTACAACAGTTGATTTATTCCTAAGTGCACTCAATAACCATTAACAAATTGTACTATTACTTATTGAATAACCATGTGTTTGCCAGAGATACGTATTGCTTTTCTTTGTATTCAGTACGTTCCAGAGGGTGAAATTATGCTATTTGTTGTGCTTTTGTTTTGTTTTTCCTAATTTGTTATAAAATGTTCTAATGTATGCTGTTTGCACTGTGTATCATGTTTTCCATATGGCTTTCAGCAATTATTACTGATGTCTAAGTCTGTGTGTATCTATTATGTTACTCTTGCAGCGAAGAGTTCTGTATGCCATTCCTGCTTAAGACCTGGTAAGCAGGTCAGCAGTATGTAATAAATAAATAAATAAATAAAAATAAAATAAAAGAAACTTATGATGTACATGTCATGAATGGTATGACTTACATGCCAGGGTCTTAGGACTCTCCTGGCCGTTTCGCTAATGGGATGTATGCGAAAATTGGTATGGCACAACATGACTGCCTGACGAACATAAATTGAGCTCAAAGGGACAGAAAGTTGAGCGAGTTGGTAACAGTCCATAATCAAAAGAAGAGGCGTGCAGGACACGAACACAAGGAGAGCAGTGAACACCACGAACGCCGACTAACAATGGTTGGTTGTTAGTCGGCGTTCGTGGTGTTCACTGCTCTCCTTGTGTCCGTGTCCTGCACGCCTCTTCTTTTGATTATGAACATAAATGGCACGTCCTAACATGAAAATCATGATATGCATGTTTGAGAGTCAAGAATATGGTGTTTTAGCTGTATGAAAACGTCCTGTATGTAAAGCCCAGGACGAAATCCGAACATGCAAGTGGGTATGAGGTTCATGCCTTCTAGGTATTGGCAAAGCCTTGTATGGAGCACACGCTCCATTAGTTTGCCGAGGTGAGTGATATGGGCCTGAGGTTTGAGGTGAGCAGAGGTTTCCCAGGTTTTGGTATAAGGACTACCTTGGCCTCTTTCCATTGTGGTGGGAGGGCGCCTCTTTGCCAGCATTCATTAAAGTATTCAGTAAGGGCGACGATAGACTGAGCATCAAGATTACGGAGCGCTTTGTTGTGTACCCCGTCCGGACCGGGGGCCGAGCAAGTGTTCAGTTTCTGTAGTTCGGCTTGGACCTCTGCTTCTGTAATGGGTTGGTCGAGGAGATCATTAGGGGGTCCTCCATAGTCAGGGTGTGTTACAACAGGGTACGTGGGAAAGTATTGATGTCGAAGCCCTGGAGGAGATCTGGCGGAGGCATATCGGAATTACGTAAGAGTTTGGGGAGGTTTTTTCTTTGTATAGTCTTACATTGAGTTGGGTCTATTAACCGCCGTATTCTGAAACCAAACTTATCCTTATGCTTGTGACTTAAGTAGCCCTTAACCTTAAAGTGACCCTTAACGCGTTTCATGAACCAACGTTATGCTTACATCTCAAGTTTTCTTGTACTTATCGCCGCCATAAGTAAGGCGGGTTCCTTAAGGTAGCCCCCGACCTACCTTGACGCTCACTTGTAAGCAAACAAAATGGCAGGCATGGATGACAACGTTGCGGAATTGGTTTAAAATGTGGATCGGCATGAATTATCGAACTGCGGGCAGCATATGCGTAAGTGCGAATGTCGTGGCATGCAATCAGAGATCGCCTAAATCCCATGGAGATTTGCGACAAGCATGGGTACTTGTGCCGCTTCCGCTCCACAACAAGTGCCGTGCTGAAGCTTCATCTATCCCTGCGAAAGGACACGATGGTCGCGGAGGTATCTTGACGGCTCCTTATCCAACAAGGCTAAAACCGTTTCAGCGAGACTCTTCGTTTTGTAAACAAGGCGCAACAAGTCACTTATGGATAACGGCTGTTGCAGCAGAGCATCGAAGGAAAGTGTACGCGATCGCATGTGCCCTATTTCACCGAAACAGCTGGACATGGCACGTCGGCGGAGCTAGCATACATCAGGGATCACTGTAAACAGAATGTGATTTTACTAAAGTGAAGTTTTATTGAAAAGGCAATCAAGTGACAGTAGCGAGTAGCGGGAACAGATCCCAGCGGGACTGAAGAAAAGTACACGCACCAAGTACGAAGGGGTACCAAAGTGAGCCAGAATAATTCATGCTGTAAAAGGAAGACCATACACGTTTAATTAGAAAACAATGAATTACAGTACCTAGAAAGAGAAATCCGCAACAGACTTCGTTCACGCACTGCGCACAGTTCGTTTAGCACACACTGCCCGTTGGCCTACTTCGTCGTCGCAGGACTACACTGCAGTGCCGGCACAAACACGTACACAGGAATACAGCGTCCACACCTCGGTGTTTTCCGCACATGTGGAGTGGAGGTACAAGCACATGGTCGCTCCCAAACGCACGTACACTGCCGAGACTCCGGGAAACTACGTTGACGAGACATGCCAGCGCACGCCCCGTCCCACCATCTGACCCCCTCCGAATGACCCCCTCTACACCCCTTGCTCCCCTCCTTTTTCATTGTCCCGTGCAGCTGTGCGCCTGGTTACAAAAGAAAACACGCAAAAAATGAGCTTAGCCTCGCTCCCATGTCACTCGCTTACTCGGACAAGAGCGCCTTTCATAAGTTCGCCTTAAAATCTTGTAAGGTGGGTTTCGGAAAGCCCCTTTACCTTTTCTTAAACTTAAGTTCAAGTTCTCCTTACAAAAGTAACCTTATCGCGATAAGTTAAGTTTGGTTCTAGAATACGGCGGTAAGTGCCTAAACAAGTTCCAAGTCTGAGGTAAACTCATATTGCCATCTAACCTGTCGCAGAGTGATTCCCAGTTCTGCCGTGAAAGAGCTGCCGCGTGGATCTCAATTTCTTTGGTGAGACGGGCAAGGCGACGTCTGAGAGTCCGGTTCCAACGCTGCCTTCGCCAGCGTCGTTCGAAACTTGCTTTAGCGTCCCATAAATGAAGCATGCGGGAGTCAACTGTGTCGCTTGGGCAGTCCTCTGGTAAGGGGCGAGTTACGGATTGGACATCACGTTGAAGTTGTTTAGCCCATTCGTTGATGTTCGTGATAGGGGCGTAGGTGCGGGCTGCTCTACATGTGCGGAAAGAATCCCAATTCGTTAGAGTGGAGCCTCTGGGAGGCCTGCGGGATAGGCGCATGTTTAAGAGAATTTCGATGATGCAATGATCACTGCCCAAATTCTCTTCTGTGTTACACCATGTGGCATGGGGAAGTCGATGTGCGAAAGTGAGGTCTGGTGTAGTGTCCTTGGAGACACTGTTTCCCATGCGTGTCGGACAGCTAGGATCTGTGAGAAGAGAAAGACCGGTTTGTTGAGCTGCTACCCACACCCGTCGTCCTTTTGGCGTGTCGCGCGGGTAACCCCAGGCGGTATGTGGTGCGTTAAAATCTCGCACGACGAGTAGGGGGCACTTATTTTTGATGCGTTTCGCAAGTGTAAACAGGCGTTCGAAGTTGCCCTGTAGGCATTTGGGGCTGCTATACACATTTAGTATGAACAAACTGTTTGCTCGAGCGTGTTGTGGCACAAGCTCAATCAGAAGGTGATCAATGTCTTGAACTGCCACGGAATGGGAAAGGGTGACGATTGAGCGACTAATCAGAAACGCTACCCGAGAGGGTGTAGGGGATCTGGGCATAATAGCAGTATAGCCGGGGAGGGTGAGTGGGTTGGAAGGTTCCTGCAAGGCAAGGATGTCAGGTCCCGTAGCGCGAGAAAGCAATTGGTGGACAACATGACGCTTCTGACCAAAGCCTCGGCAGTTCCACTGCCAGAGTGTAACATTATGGTTTGGAGCTGCCATCATGAGAGTCTATAAGGGGCGGAGCCGTAGCGCCAGGTAGGGGATCGTGATCGGCGACAGGGATTGCGGAGCTGCCCTGCCCATCGGTTGCTTTGGGCTTTTTGCGCCTACTTGGGGCCAGGTCGCGATTTGGAAGGCGGCTTGAGAGAGAATTCAGCTGGAACTCAAGATCGTTATAACGGTCAGTGAAACCTTGAGTGAGGGCATCAAAACGGTGGTTAAGAGCCTCATTGTCTTGTGTTAAGCGAATTAGGGCGTCTTTGAGGGCGGTACATTCCTAATTGATACTAATAAGAGCTTCCTGCAATTTCCCCTCAAAACGAGCGGTGAAAGACTCGAGCAAAGTTGGGATGTCGGCTACTGATGTGGGGGTGGAGGCATCGGGCGTAATGCACTGACTTGATTGCTGAGGGAGTTCTGCGTCGGCATCCAACTCTAGTGAATTGGCATAGATGTCAGGGCTGAGGTGGTTGGGTAGGACAGGGGCTGTGGGTGGGTTGGGGGAAGGGGGTTGTGATGCATTAGGAGTGGGGGTAGGTGGAGCGGGAAGGCCAGTGGCGAGAGTACTTATCTGGGCTTCCAGCTTAGCGATGTATTCACGAAGGGCGGCTGCTTCTGCTCGGGCTGCTTGAGCTTCTGCTTTGGCCGCCGCTGCCTCCTCTCGAGACTTCGCCAGGTCGCCTTGTAGCGTAGAAGTCGTGGTCAAGGATGACGCGTGCTTGGTGGAAGTGGGGAGAGGGCCCCAAGCTTGGTTCAACGGCACGGTCCATGCTTGCTTGTGTTGGGTAGGCTGGGTGGGCCCCGGAGACAATCGGGGAAAGTTGTCCACGTGTGCAACCGGTTCTCGCTGCTGCGTCTGTGGTTGCTTTGTCTGCTTCCGTGGTTGGCGAAGGTTTCGCCCTTTGCGCGATCCAGTGCCGGTAAGGTGAGCGCCCGCTCACAGAATGCACTTGGGTGTGCAAGGAGTCCCTTGGGGTGAATGATGCGTGCCGCAACGGGGACAGAGATTAGTCTTCGGGCTTGGGCATACGTCATGACGATGACCAGGCTGTCTGCAATTGGTACAGACATCCGGACTGCCGCGGTATGGGGTGCAACGGTGAATGGCTCCCATGTATTGATGGGAGCTCACTTGCGTCGAACGTGATGAGAATGGAATGTGTCTTTCCCATTCGTCGAGCTGCGAGTATGGTGTACTGTGGATTTCGCCTGACCAGGTCTTGGTACAGCTGCGCAGGGGTCTCGTCGTCGCAAGCGTTTGAGATGACTCCTCTCATTGCACCCGGTGGGGGTGCTACGTAAGCCACGCACTGGTAGGGATGGCCACAAACGGTGAGCGAGGTCAGTGTCTTGAGCGTCTCAGCTGTTGGGGAGTGTGTTGTAGCAGCAGTAAATGTATTATTGGTAGGGTGGATGCGTAGGCAGAAGTCTTCAGGTAGAGCGATTCGGAGTGCGGCCTGAACTGCCTTTATGAGTCGAGGGGTTGGCACTTCTCGAAGTCGTATTTCACCTCGCGGGCGAACGACAACGCGAATAGCGTTCGGTGGAAGTGGTGGCAGCTGCTTGCTGCGTTGTGCAGCGAGGCGAGCATCCTTTGTCACAGGTGGGAGGCGGACCGGCGTCTTGCCACCGCCAGTTGCGGCTGCTGCGACGCGCTCTGCGTTCTTGGCGTCTGGGTTCGCCTCGGAGGTAGCGATGGGGTAGCCAAGTGGCTTCGCTAAACTGGCCGGTCGGGAGGCATAGGCTTTGTATAAAACAGGTGTCCAATGGCCTGCCTGGAACTCTTCTGCCGTGATGGTATGGCCTTCAACCGTTACATCCATGGTGACGGCAGGCGTCACCGCCAGTGCTGGCGGAGGTGAGAAATCCAAGTTAGGCTTAGCTCGGCGGTTGATCGTCTCGCTTCAGCAAATGTTCGTAGCACACAGAAGGTCGGTGCCCGCCCGGAATGGGCGCCGTCTCTGTCTTCCTTAGGCACTTGTGTCGCTTTTCGAGCAGGTTAGTGGCCGTAGGAAAGAATGGGTAGGAGTAGCACGTACCGTTTGTCGGAGCCCAGCACATAAGTGCGCCCACCTTTAGTGCGCCGCCAAACTTTGCTGGCTGAAAGTAAATGTGCGGCAGCCATGCGTATGACGAGATCGTATGCTGCTTTTTGTTTTCGCGTTCGGACATGCATTCTCCAGCTTACTGCAGCTCAAATGACAAAGTGTCGGGGAGAACGAGAGCTCCTTCATGTACATATAGAAATTGCGAATTAACATGTAGATATTTTTTATGGCAGGTCGCATAACAGTGGTCTGCACCATTCGTGCATCGGGGCCAAATGATGCTTTCGGATTATAGGCTTGGCTTCCCGGCAGCGATAAACTTTGGTCCGGCCACCGCGGCGCCGAGTGAGCGCTTGGCACCTGCGGGCCGCCTTTAAATAAGGTTCGAGCATGGAACGGCATCAAGATGAAATTTCAAATACAATGTACAACAGAGCCATCATAACGTGGCTGCGCAAGAAAATGAAGGATGAGACAGGAACTGTGCTCTTTCCTGTCGCATCCTTCTCTTTGAACGTTTTTAATTGGCCTGGCGCATGCGCTCAGTGTCTACATTTGTTATAAAGAGTCACATGTGTGGTTTCAATAAACATAGTTGGAGTAGCACCCGTCCAGTGTGTTTAGCTGTACTGTCGACGTCTAAGAGTAGCGCTGAATATTTCATGCAACATCCCTCGCTTTCTTCCTGCATCTCCTGGTGGCTCTGTCCCGGAGTGCATTACATGCGAAGCATTTCTTAGCGAACTTCGGCGAATTTGAGCGTATCTATCTATCTATCTATCTATCTATCTATCTATCTATCTATCTATCTATCTATCTATCTATCTATCTATCTATCTATCTATCTATCTATCTATCTATCTATCTATCTATCTATCCGCCTACGACTTTGTGCTCTCCTGGCCGTTTCATTCATGGGTTGTATAGGAAAATGGGTACGGCACAACATGACTGCATTACAAACATAAATGATAGGTCATAACATGAACATCATCACATGCATGTCATGAGCGGCATGATTTACATGCCACGGTCTTGGCCCTCTCCTGGCCGTTTCGTTAATTGGATGCACACGAAAATAGGTATGCCACAACATGACTGCATGGCGAACATAAGTGACACTGCATTACATGAAAATCATGACACGCATTTCATGAGCGGCATGATTTACATGCCACGGTATTTGTATGATTCAGCCGGAATGCAAGAATCAAAAAGCCCTTTGTTCAGGAAACACTCCCTGTATATATATATAGCCCTCGACATCACAGGCACGTGCTGGGTAATCTTCGCAGTCCGTCACTGTAAACTAGCCGATACGTGCGACGCATGCGTAGAACACACGATACACCTCCCTTTCTTTAACAGTTTCTTAACGCCATGATACCCAATGAACTTGATTGAAGTTGTCGTCCTACCGCAGACGTATATGCTGGCGAGTTGCCCTCTTAGACCGTCTTGGGAGTAGTGTAGGGGGGGAGGTGTGGTGGTGTTGCGTGCATTGCCAGAAGTCACTTCTTGCTGGTCGTCCTTGCTTTCCGGCTCGTCGCTGTCGAGGTCATCGTGACGAAATGATTCATGTGTTGGAATCAGGTGTCTCCGGTTTCGACGAAGCACTTTGTCATTTTCCGTAACGACGCGATATGACCTCGGCGGTATAGGTTACACGACTTTTGCTTTGCGGGTCCACGCTTTATCTCGGATCCTCACTACTTCTCTTTTCTTGAGCACCGGTAGGTCCTTGCCGCCGTTGAGTTGCCTGCGCTTAAACACGGAATTTTTACTTTGGGAGCTGAAGTCGGGGAGCCTTGTTCGTAGCCTCCTGCCTTGCAGCAGCTCGCCCGGGGAGCGGCCGTCTTCGAGCGGTGTAGATCGGTAACTGAGCATGCCCAGCCAGAAGTCGTCGCGATTCTCTTGCGTCTTTTTCATGATTCGTTTGACTATTTGTACACCTTTTTCCGCTAATCCATTGGACTGCGGAAAGCCAGGACTGGATGTCACGTGCCTGAAGTCGTACCTGGATGCAAAGGTAGCAAATTCGTGAGACGCGAACTGAGGGCCATTGTCACTGCAGACCTCCACTGGGATTCCATATCGCGCAAAAATGCAGCTCAATTTTGCAATGACCGTGCTAGACGTGGTATCGCTCAGTTTTTCCACCTCCGGGAAGTTTGACTGCGCATCGAACACAAACAAGTATGAGCTTCCACCATGCTGAAATATATCAACGCCAACTCTGTACCAAGCATGATCCGGCGTGGGTCTAAGCATGAAATGCTCGCTTGGTTGCTTATACGCGCACTTTCGGCATACGGCGCAGCTTTTTAACATGTTTTCAGTCTGTGCGTTAAGTCCGGGCCAGAACACCAATCGTCGGGCTCGTGCCTTGCATTTGTTAACGCCCAAATGCCCTTCGTGTATGCGTTGAAGCATTTCCCCCCTCATACATTTTGGGACAACTACTTTGGTACCTTTCAACACCACTCCCTCTATCAAAGAGGGCTCAGCAGCGAAAGGTTTCATGCAACCATCAATATTTCCACCGCCGCTGATGTAGCGAACGACTTTTTTTCAAGTCAGGGTCGCTTGTAGTGGCGGCAACCAAACGATCCAGGGTTTTTCTGCTTACCAGATCCGAGACAGCACCAAACGCGTGAACTTCTATTTCTTCGGTTGAGCCACTGGTGTCTTGGAGTTGGTTGATGGGCGGCGACCTTGAGAGCCTGTCGGACAGCAGCAGTTCTTTCCCTGGTACAAATTCAAGCACATCGTCGTAGTTCAGTAAGCTCAGGAAAAAACGCTGAAGGCGTGGTGGTATGTCACCGATTCCTTTGGATGCGATGGCTAACGGTGGGCAATGGTCTGTCTCTACGACTATCTTGCGCCCGTACACAAAATGATGAAATTTCTCACACCCGAACGTTATGCCCATCGCCTCTTTTACAATTTGCGAGTATCTTTGTTCAGCTTCATTCATCACGCGCGATGTATACGCAACAGGCCGCCAACTGTCACCGTGCCGCTGTAGAAGTGCGGCGCCCAGTCCATGTTTAGAAGCATCAGCAGAAATTTTTGTTTCCCGGGCAGCATCGAAAACGGCCAACAAAGGTGCGCTGCTCAGCCATGTGCAAATAGCTGACCATTCGTTAGAGTGATTTTCAAGACCATTCAAACTTTGTGTCTTTCTTGATGAGGCTGCGCAAGAGTTTGGTCCTTTCTGTCAAATGCGGAATGTATTTCCCAAAGTAGTTCGCAACACCCAACATCCTGTGCACCGCAGCTTTGTCCGTTGGCTG
The DNA here is from genome assembly GCA_013339685.2 of Hyalomma asiaticum. Classification (NCBI taxonomy): domain Eukaryota; kingdom Metazoa; phylum Arthropoda; class Arachnida; order Ixodida; family Ixodidae; genus Hyalomma; species Hyalomma asiaticum. Next base: position 124,365,069 of record CM023484.1, read on the forward strand.
CGACATGGTAGCTAGGGACATACTCAGCGTGGCATTTGGCCCTATTCCATCTTGGCTGATGACGTCACCCAAAAAGTCGATTTCAGTGATCCCGAACCTGCACTTATTTACGTTAAATGTCAAACCAGCATTTTTCGCCAGTTGCAATGTATTCCGAAGGCGCGTGTCGTGTCTTGTTTAGTAGCACCCCAGACAAGGATGTCATCTGCATACACCCGCACCCCAGGAGCAAAAACCTCGCTCAGTGTTTTTTGAAACACTTCCGGTGCCGATGCGATCCCGAAGGGCCGCCTCAGAAAGCGGTAGCGACCAAAAGGGGGACCAAATGTACAAATTTTTGATGTGGCGTCATCCAAAGGAATTTGGTGGAATCCCGAATTAGCATCGAGGCGCGAAAAATATTTAGTGCCGGCGAGCTCGGCCTCAATATTTTCACGTTTAGGCATCTGATAGTGTTCACGTTTCAGGCATCCATTGATATGCCTGGGGTCAAGGCATACCCGTAGTGAGCCGTCCTTTTCACGTATGATCACAAGCGGGCTTACTCAATCCGTTGGGTGAAGTCACTCACTGGTGAAAGAAAAGATACTCCTCATCCTTTGGAGGAAGCAAAATTATTCACGTGCAAGCCAGCCTAGATGCAGTCAGAACAAAATTAGCTCTGGAATTACGAATTGCACTTAAGTGATTGCGCAGAGTGATCTGCGAGACAGCATTCAAAATTTAAAAAAAACAGGAAAGGAAACAGCCATAACTTGCACTAATGGCGCTAAGGCAAGCGGAGATTATTGACACCTAGCCCTAGCTGGTCCTGGATTTCTCTAGGCTTTATGTTTATTTATTTATTTATTTAGACATATTGCCAGCGCTGACACCGAGCCTTAGCAGGAGTGGAGAAAGAAAATATTAAGAAGACAAACGGTTTGTGCATTGCGAACTGACACAGGACGAGGCTAAATTCTCTGCCATTCAATAAAGAGCTCTCTCTCTCTCTCTCTCTCTCTCTCTCTCTCTCTTTAAAAAAGTATAAACAAATGACACAAACATACAAATATAGGTCTTAACTGTAACGAAGGGTACGTCCAATGTTATTTTTTTTTGTGGAAATGACGCGATTGAAGAGGGTGAAACGGCTTCTTCCGACAGGGAATTCTGATGATGATGATTAGTAGGGTTTTGTGGCGCAAGGGCCATAGGTGGAACAGGGAATTCTATTCACTGATAGCTGTTGGAAAGAATCTATACTTGAAACAATCGGCATGAATAGCAGGAGTAAGTTAATCAATAAGCGTAAGACAGCCGACATGCGAAAGTAAAATATGGAGCGGATTGAGAATGCTCTAAAGAGCGGAACCCTATCGGAAAAAACAGCGTCTCCGAGTGTAATTTTGGCACTGGCTGGCGCTCTAGGCGCTGTTTTTCACTGTAAAGTCGGTGTAAAGTGCTGTGAGACACTGGCCGACACTGTATTAGCACTGGGCAGCGCTGTAATGTCACTGGTGCGCACTTGGTAGCGCTGAAACGGGGCAGAGCGTGCTGGGAATGGCGCTGCACACTGTCCCAGCGAGCAGCGACAGCGCCGACAGTGTGCAGCGGAAAACACTGCACGCTGTCAGCGTGCAGTGCGGCGCACAGTACGCTGGACCAGCGCACTGGACTGCCAACAGCGCTTCACGCTTGAACTCGTCAACAGCTTGGGATTAGATATAGGGGAATTATCATACGGCCTATGCACTATTGTTTGCGGGCAGAAGTTTGATGGCAGACTAACAATTATGAAGGGCGCTGATGCACTGTGAAGAAATCCGCAGCTTTAGTTCATTTTCGTCCAGAAAGAACTCTATGAGAGCTCATCCGATCAACACATAAATCGCTATTAAGAAAAATGAGCAGATCTGTATCAGCGCCGCTTCGATAAGTTTGCATTCATCAGAATATCGTCTCATGCAGACTGTTGCCTGATTTATCCTTGTTAAACCTTTGGTTCCTCGTTCCTTCCTAGAAGTGTTTGTTTGCGCATGCGTTATGACGCATATATACGTCGGTGGGTGTTTTCACAATAAACAGTTGATAGTAGCGCCCGTCCTGTCTGTTTCGTTTCTTCTCGTGTCCGTGTGTTTTCGCGCTAAGTTGATCATTCCGCGATGCATAACCAACTAGCCCAGCAGTCTGTCCTACTAAAGTATATTTCTAGTACATTGGGCCCATCCTTTTATGTGCAACGTTCTTCATCACTCACCGAGGTATTGATCGCCCACATCATCGAGGCTACGTGCAAGGCGAGATGTTACGCTTTCTGCATTCGCAAAGGTATTCTACTTCAGGAGGTCATAGAGCTTTTTGGTCCGGTGAGGCCTTCTTGGAACCACGTTAAGAGACTGTCAAAAATCTTAAGATCCGAACTGTGGCGCCAGGTTCGTTTACTCCAGGACTGCCTGCGTCTTGCCTGCTTTGAAGAGTACCCGGAACGCCTGGCAGACATCAAATTAGGGGAATACAAGAGGTTAGCAGCACGGCTAATTGAATGCAGGTGGAAGTGCATGCTGACTATTTTGCTTCAGTACCTGAAGAACAAGACAACCCGCGCAGACAAGCAGGTCGTAGTACTTGGAGGCGTTCAGGTGCCAGAAGGATTTATGGATCTACTGGAGAAAGGGCCGAAATTCGCTGTCCCGACAAGTCTTCCTACTCATGAGCTAATTGGGATAAACCGTGACCTATCTTCGAGAGCAACACAGGAAAACTCGGAACGATGTTTATTAGAAGGAGTGGATTGTTTGCAGAAGTGCCTCCCACGAAAGACTCTTGCACGGAAGGACAGGTAACTAGACGACATAGTATACTTCTTCAAGAGCAATGACCTTTCGCTACTGCAAGCCGACAAGGAAGGGGGCTTCGTGGTGATGCCGAAAGGAATGTTCCAAGAAAAAGCTCTAGCTGCGGTGAAGAAGAACTTTGTCCCGATTAAGAAGAGCGCTGTTAGAGTTAAAACAAAGTTTGCTGAATTTTGTAAGAGCCTTGACCTGTGTAAGTTAGCCAACGACATTAAGAAAAGTAGGATCAATTACTTGAATGTGTTCTTTACTGCAAAGACGCATAAGGTAGAAGTGCCCTTTAGGACAATAGTGAGCGAGAGGGGGGCGCGGCAACATAATGTCAGCCAGTTTCTTTTGAAGAAACTAAGCAAACTGAATGTAGATGATCCTTTCCGCATCAAGAATTCGAGCGAGGTTGCGCTGTTTGTACAGTCCGCCCCCAACGTAGGCAGCGCGATTTCTGTCGATATAGAGGATCTGTACTATTCAGTACCCCAAGATAAGCTCATGCAATCGGTAAAATCCTGTATTGAAGAAAATGGAGAGTGCGATTTTAGCAATTTTACAGGGATGTCAACGGACAACTTTTTAATATTGCTCGAGGCATATCTTAAGGTCACTTTTATTGTCTTTAACGAGCAACCGTACTTGCAGCGACAAGGGGTTTGCATAGGGTCTTGCGTGGCCCCTGTCTTATGTGATATATTTTTATCAGGCGTTGACAAAGCTTTGCAGCAAGCTTTTAATGGGGGGGGTTGTTTTAAAGGTTTTTAGATACGTTGACGATTTTTTAGTTCTTTTAACGAAGCAGGGTGACCTTACATCCCCTGCCTCGGTTTTCAAGATTTTAGATGTTTTTAATCAGCTCGGACAAGGCCTCCATTTTACGCATGAGCTTCCGAAAGCGCGCACTTTGCAGTTTTTAGACTTACAGATAGCATTCAGTGTTGGTCACGTGTGTTGGGCATATTTTCCACGCGTCAAGAAAGGACTGTTACCCTACGACTCCGCCCATTCTAAGACGATAAAAAGAGGTATAGCGTTACAGTGTATGGATTCTGCGCTCCGGAAATCTTGCTCGCATCGCATGCAGGATAGTTTTATGCATCAAGTCGACCGCCTTTTGGCAGCGGGCTTCCCTTCGATGGTTGTAGTGGCTGTGGCTGAGTCCCTCCTGCAAAGACTGAAGTCTGGAGCACGAAGGGATTGCACTCAAACCGAGCGCGTGAAAGCCAGGCCAGAGGTAATGCCTTAATACATGCACTTTCGCATAATCTCAAGAAGGTGGCTGGCAGACACAACGTCCCTCTGGTTTTTTCCGCGCCTAGTAAGCTACAGAAGCTTTGTCCTCGCATTTGTGCTAGAGGACCCCAAGGGTGCACGACGCAGCACGAGTCTCCCCTCTCAAAGTGCTCAATAGGAGTCGTGTATTCGATTCCTTTGTCCTGCGGGAGGATTTACATCGGCCAAACAGAAAGATGCCTGAACGACCGTCTTAGGGAGCATGCTCTAAAGGTAACGAAGAAGGAAGACAAGCACGCACATTTAGTTGCGCATATAACTGCATGCGATTGTGAGCCTAGATTCAAGGAGACAAGAATCCTAGGCAAAAGCAGGAGCTGCACAGCTCGGCTGGCGTTAGAAGCCTTTCATATTAAGAAAAATGAGCAGATCTGTATCAACGCCGCTTCGATAAGTTTCCATTCATCAGAATATCGTCTCATGCAGACTGTTGCCTGATTTATCCTTGTTAAACCTTTGGTTCCTCGTTCCTTCCTTGAAGTGTTTGTTTGCGCATGCGTTAAGACGCATATATACGTCGGTGGGTGTTTTCACAATAAACAGTTGATAGTAGCGCCCGTCCTGTCTGTTTCGTTTCTTCTCGTGTCCGTGTGTTTTCGCGCTAAGTTGATCATTCCGCGATAAATCGCTCAGTCGTATCAGATCGGGAGTTGAGATCGGTGAACTCCATCTTGTTCGTGAATACTTCGTACAGTTCCAGCCACAATAATGGTGGCTGTGTACTTGCAGAGAAGGCGACAAAGCGTCCGATGCCATAAGTCGATTAAATTCTTGCCGGTTCTACAGTACCGCCCTAATCGCTAGCTTTTACGCGAAAAACCTCGACCTTAGCTTCGCGAGTTCGGCACAAACTGCCGTCACCATCGCTTACCGCTAACAATCCCACGCAGATACCTAGACAGTGCGATCGCAGTTATATGTGTCACGGTGACCAGTAGGCAAACGATACGCGCGCCTTTTGATACCCTTGCGGAATGCTCCCGGGAGCACTTAGCCGCCGTAGAGCAAAGTTTATTAAGGACGCGCTCACTCATCATGGATCAAACTTTTCATCTGTGTAGTTAAGTGGCGGAATATGACCGCATTATAATGCGTCTAGAGCGCGAATACGCTCAAACGTTTAATAGGTCCTCGCAATTTATTCTCTTCGTTCCTTGTACAAGGCGTTATTGCCCATCGCGTACAAAGTACTCGACCAAGCCTAACCGTCGGCACGGCTGTGTTACGCGGAACGTAAACAGGAGCGAGGAACTTTTCGTATACGTTTTACTTACTGGATATGTGAAATATTGAACGTGCAGTACAGAAGGGGGACAGTTTCCCCGTGTATAGAACCATTTATTGGCGGACCAGTGCGAATGTTCGAAATGTACCGTTCAGGTAGGCTGTCTCTCTTTTTCTTTCTTTTGCTGCGAAACGTACCAGAAGGGTGTTAATATCCCGACGAGAGCACACCGATGTGATAAGCTACCTTCGGTTTGCTTGTTCCACGCAGTTAGGTATTGGAATGTGCATTTCCGAAAGTAAAATAACAACACGTACAACATATAGTGCTTTCTTTACAAGAGAAAAAAATGCATTATTGATGTATTTCAGCGTGTTAATATCCCGACGACTGTTAATATGTGTGCAACTGTATAGTATAGTTTAAACCTTCTTTTGCTTAATATTAATATGTGTGCAACTGTATAGTACAGTTCAAACGCATTTACGGAAATATTTCCATGCAATAAAGAGAAAAACAAAATGTCAGCGAGGCGTCGTGATAGAGCGCCCGCGTCAAAGTGTGAAGCATGCGTGTGTGGTAGGATCGAATCCCGCATTTTTTCTCTTTTTTCAGTTTTGTTCTTTAATTTTTTTATTTCATTAATACGTGCGCTATGCGTACATAAACAATATTCGCATGATCACAGCTGTTACAAACGTGCCGAATGGCCGTTATCGGGCAGTAACGAATGCCGCTGTGTCCGCTTGCCAGCGTCCAGTGCGCAGCGCGGAGTGCGCCAGTTTGCCAGTGCGCAGCGTCGTGACGCTGCACACTGGTCCAATAATCAGGTGCCACTGGGTTTTCCGATAGGGAAGGGCCCTGAAAACGGAGAAGAGACGTCTAGGCGTAGGCAAAAATCAGATGTATGCATTACGAGACAGGCAAGGCAATGTGATCACGAAGAGGGATGAGATAGTGATAATAGCCGAGGAGGTTTACAGAGATCTCTACAGAAGGTCGTCGCGGTAACCAGAATAGTGAACGGGGAAGCAGTTTAGAAGAGGCTGACATTCCACCAGTACAGACAGAGGAAGTAATGAAAGCTTTGAAAGGAATGGAAGCTGGAAAGGCACCCGGTGAGGATCGGATAACAGCAGAACTGTTAAAGGATGGTGGGCAGATTATACTGGAAAAACTGGCAAGCCTGTATACGCAATGCCTAATGACTGCGAGCATACCGGAATCTTGGAAGAATGCGAACATCATCCTAATCCATAAGAGAGGCGACACAAAGGACTTGAAAAATTACAGGCCGATTACTTTAGTGTCAGTCGTCTACAAGATATTTACGAGTGTAGTCGCTAACAGAATTTGTGCCACCTTAGATTTTAGTCAACCTAAGGAGCAAGCAGGGTTTCGTAAAGGCTACTCAACAGTAGACCATATTCACACTATTAATCAGGTGATAGAGAAATGCGCGGAGTATAATCAACCCCTATATATAGCCTTTATAGATTACGAGAAGGCCTTTGACTCGGTCGATACCTCAGCAGTCATGTAGGCATTGCGGAATCAGGGCGTAGACGAGTACTATGTCAGACTACTGGAAGACATCTACAACGGCTCCACAGCCACCATAGTCCTCAATAAGGAGAGCAGCAAGATACCTATAAGGAAGGGCGTAAGACAAGGTGACACAATCTCTCCAATATTATTCACAGCATCTTTACAAGAAGTATTTAGAACGCTGGATTGGGATCAGGTGGGTGTAAGGGTTAATGGGGAATACCTCAGTAACCTCCGAATCGCTGATGACATTGCCTTGCTAAGTAACTCGGGAGATGAATTACAAAGCATGATTACTGACCTTAACAGGCAAAGTATAACAGTGGGCCAGAAATTAATATGCAGAAAACTAAAATAATGGTCAGTAGCCTTGGGCGAGTACTGCGATTTCAGATAGGTGGCGAGGCATTGAAAGTAGTATGTGAATATGTCTGCTTAGGCCAGGTAGTGACCCCTGATTCGAATCATGAGGCTGAGGTAATTAGGAGGATTAGAATGGGGTGGAGTGCATTCGGCAAGCATTCTCAGGTAATGAATGGTCTCTGAAGAGGAAATTATATAACAGCTGCTGTTTGGCCGTTGGGTCCCGTCAAGCTACTTATGTAGCTTTTAACCCAACGCAACCATCCAGCATGTATACTGGAAAATAAAATTGAATTGAAATTGAAATAAAAATTGAAATCTTACCGGTACTCACCTACGGGGCAGGAGCACGGAGGCTATGAGAACACATCATGGCAGCGCAAAAAACCGAAAAGAAAAAGACTTAGGAAGAAGGGGAGAAGAAACAACAGGTCGAGCGCTAAACTTCAACTGAATTATTCAAACAGACGGGCCAAGAATTACAACATATGCGCATGCGTGCATGGGTGTCGTGAAAGGCGAAATTAAAATGCAGTATTTAACAGATGTGTTTCATTCTGATACAGAGAAACCGATGTGTCACTAATACAATTCGTAGCTCTCTTTTTTATGTGATATGCCTACAAAAGTTCCCTAGCCAACGTATCACGACTCCTGCCAATTATCTTTGTCTCACGCAATCTTGGTTCACATCCGCATGTCTTGCAGTGCGCAGGCAAATGCGTCACGCCTTTGTTCATTACAGATAATTCATGCTCCCGTGCTCGGACATTGACACATCTGCCTGTTTGGCCCACATATGTTTTCCCACACGATATCGGTATTTCATACACGACGCCCTTCGTGCAAGCCACGTAGGATATGGTATGCTTTTTACCGCATCCAGACTTGTTTTCGTCAACGCGCCCAATGCGCGTTGACGTTTTGCGCTACCATGTGTTCTCAGAATCTCAACCAACTCGCCCAGCAACAAGTTCTGCACGGAGGCTAACTAAGAGGGTACAGCTTAAATTGAGGACGACGCAGCGAGCTATGGAACGGAAAATGGTAGGTGTAACCTTAAAGGGACCGTCTACCGTCCTTCATCGCTCTCCCGTTTTTTGGCTCAATAGAAAGCGTACCTTTCGAAGTGTCCCAGCGTGCAGTAGTTTCTCCAGAAACTGAATAGAAATTATTAAAACACAATTTTTTTATCGAAGTCGCTCCTTTCCTAGTGTAGGCATGCCAACAACACTGGGTACCGCGCGTGATGTTTCGTGGTCTCCATGGAAACCCTTTCGGGCGCGGGAGGCATCTCAACGCGAACCGGCGTCAAGGTCGGCATTCCAGAGGCGACGACGAGGAAGAGAGGCGAGGGAAAGTCGGCGCGCGGAGTTGCGTCTCGGACATGCAGCGCCGCATGCATGACAAGCGCAGTACTACGCGCCTCCACAAGCAGACGAATTCGAAGGCAGCGCCACCTGTGCCACCCCGAAAGCAGCGAAAAAAAGAACAAATTACTCTTGCACGCTATAACAAGGTGTCTCATAGGGTGAAGTACGCTTGTAAGACATACATAGTAGTTTTTCAGCAGAGTACGCATACCTGCGTGGGCTGGTTCTCGTACACTTGGAAAATGACGAAAACGCTGTTGGGTGTCGCTAGCGGCGTTTTTTGCACCACTTTCAGAGCGAAATTAAAAACATAATTCCTTTTTTGTGGGGTGAAAGCGTGCTCGTTTCCGTAAATGTGACGCACGATCTGCCCAATTTTACCACAATCTTAAAAAATTTTCTGAGCGGTAGACAGTCCCTTTAAGGGACAAGAAGAGAGTGGTGTGGGTTATGGAACAAATGCGTGTTAGGGACATATTAATAGAAATTAAGAAGAAGAAATGGGCTTGGGCGGGCCATGTAACGCGAAGACAAGACAATCGTTGGTCATTAAGGGTAACAGAGTGGATTCCTAGAGAAGGCAAGCGTGGCAGGGGGCGGCAGAAAGGTAGGTGGGCAGATGAGATCAGAAAGTTTGCGGGGATAAATTGGGCCCAGTTAGCACAGGACAGGGGTAATTGGAGATCCATGGGAGAGACCTTTGCCCTGCAGTAGGCATAGACAGGATGATGATGATGATGATGCTGAATGACGGTTTCTAGATGTTTCGCCAAAAATAATTTGAGAGAAGTCTGTGTAACTGATGTGAGCATGGTGATAAATTATTAGATAATTTTTATGTCTCGCGCGTATTTAGTTCCAGCCTGTAATGGGGGTAGTTCTGCCAGTATGCACAGTTGAGAAGGCGAGTCCTTCCGCCGATATTTATTGAACAGAAACCTCATGGGCAGACGCTGTATTTTTTCAATTTTTGATATGTTTGTAGCAGTGAAAGGATCCCAGACAACGTTTGCGCATTCGATTATGGGCCTATTCAGTGTCTATATGTTAGACATTTGGTTTCCTGCGTTGCGAAGGGCTAATTCCACCTGACACCACAGCGATCTGACAGCCTTGGCAGACACGTAATATATATGGTGGTTCCAGCGAAGATGACTTGTAAAGATCATTCCAAGGTATTTATGCTGCCAAACTCTTGTAAGGCCATGCTTATCAATATAATAAGAGTAGTTTAGTTTAACTTTCTAGAGACTGTAGTACCTACTGTTTTTAGTGGTTTTAGCACTATTTGCCATTCACCACACCTTTTCCTTCCCTTCTGCATATTAGCGTGCAATTGATCCTGGTGGGCTTTATACTCTATTTTATTGTATGTGAAGCAGTCATCTGCAAACAGCCTGATGGAAACATCCATTTCACTACGGAGGTCATTGATAAATCATAGGAATAAAAGGGTGCCCAAAACACTGCCTTGGGGTACTTGTGATTTAGCAGATGAAAGCTGACACCAAGTGTGAACGGCTTCGACATATTGCTCGTGAGAAAGAAAATAAGAAGAGAACCAATCTGAAATAGTACCATTTTTTAACGTAACATCAACTTTACTAAGCAGTTTGCGGTGGGACACTTTATCGAAAGCCTTCGAAAAATCCTTCACCACAGTAACCGTTTGACCCCGATAAGCTCATATTTCCTGAAAGATCATGGACTAATTCGATGACCTGATATGGTGTGGATAGGCCTTGATGAAGGCCATATTGGCGGTTATATAATAGGTTATATTTATTTATATAATTCAAGAGATGCTTCGTGATAAGATGTTCGGGCAGCTTTGAACAGTTACAGGTAACAGACTTAGGGTGATAATTTGTTATATTTTTAGCACTGCCACATTTGGGGATAGGAATTGCTTTAGCTTGCTTCCATATCTTTTGTAAGGAACCGTGATAAAGTGATGAGCGGAACTATAATACAAGGTATTTAGAGATCCATTAGGCATATCTATAAAGAAATTCGTGAGTTATGCCGTCGTGCTTTTCTTCGTGTTCAGATGTAACAGGAGGTTGAGAAAAAATTGTTAAGAAATTTTAACATCAGCAATAGGCGGCCTGTCAGATGGGGATTCAATACGCGGCAAAATGCCGTTATCTCTTGCGAACCCAAATGCAAAATATTCATTGAAACTCTCAGCAGTAGGATGCTCTTTAGACTGTGTCGATGAGAGTGCACTTGATGGAAGATTTACATATCTCCAACATTTCTCTAGCGCTTCGTTGACGAATTGTGGGAGTGTGACACGAAAGAACCTTCCTTTGGATTCTTTCATAAATAACTTAAAATCTTTTCCGTGACATCGATTGGTAGATGGAAGCTGAGTGCTAGGATTCCTTTTATAATTCTTACAGTTTCTGTTTAGTTGCCTTTTTAAGTCTATTATTTCTCGTGTTACCCAGGGGCTCCTATGTCTAGTGGTTTTTATACGCTTAGGTGCATGAGGCTTTATAGAAGTAACCAAATTACAAAAATTCTCTCAGAGACAATCGGGGCTCTGATTTTGCATATAAAGTTCAGCAAATCTCTCATAACAGTGCGCCAGCAATTCTAAAGCACTAAATCCACCGGCTGTAGCAAAGTTAAAAATGACATTTTTACGGGGATGGCTGACAGTGTTGGGGGAGGGACGTGAAGGAAGTACTACAAGTTTATAATCAGAAATACCATCGCTGGTCTCACAGCCAATTAGAAAACGTAACAAGTGTTTCTACACAAAAACAAGGTCAAAGGTAGACGAAGTACGCGCACATATTCTAGCACAGTCGGCCACCACCTGCTTTAAACCAGAACAAAAAGCCACGTCTAGAAGCTCATTGCAATTCGAAATTTCCGTTTCACCTGCAGAATAGTGACGCAAGGTAGAGTGGAACGCGGTGCCACCGGCCCGCGTGTTTCTATTTCCCCGAGGATTCGCGCAAGCGAGAGGGAAAACAAAGAGACGCGAGGAGAGAAAGGGACCGGCCGGAGTGGCGGGCGGCCGTTCCGCTCCCTTGTCGCTGACGCTCCTGGCTCTGGCAATAGTGACACGAGCAAAATAGTGAGAGCGCCGAAGGCGCACCGCGAAGCGGCCACCTATGTTAACGGGCCCCCCAGTGACACGGGCAAACCCCAGCCACCACGGCCGTGCAATACCACCAAAAAAGGGGTGCAAGCGAGCGGTGGAACAGCCGTCCGCCGGCCTGCTTCCCTCACGTGTTCTCCTCGCGCTCCGCGTTTTCCTCCTCGCGGGTGCGACTACTCAGGGAATCCCAAATACGCCACCGGCCCCTTGAAGCTAGAACGACGAAGTTCATGGAAACACACGTGCTCTCAGACGATGACGATGATAGCCAATTTATTATTCCGCCAGATAAAGAGGCCCCCTACTCCCCGTCCCCGGCACACAAGCCTAGGTGACGGGGGCCGGCACCTCCGCGATTAGAAGCAGGCGATGAGGTCTTGACTCCTCGCGGCTTCTTCCGCCAGGCGGATGGCTTGTTGCTGTGAAGCGGGGTCCTCGCTCCGCAGCAGTGCTTCCCAGGCCTCTCTACAATTTTTATTGGATTTAGCCCCTGGGGAGCTATCACACTCCCACATTATGTGGTCGAGGGTCCCTCTCGCCCCACAGTGCTTGCTCGTCTGGCCTATTATCTTTCTGAACATGATATGCCCAGACCGGGTTTACAGAACTTCCAGCTTGCAGGCGCCGCCATGCGACTGCCTCCCTATTCTTCAGGCTTTTATCCGGTGGTGGTACCACTCTCCGAAGTTGCCGATAATCTTCAGCGATTTCCGTGTAACTTTGCAGACGCTCGTCCATGTCTTGGCAGTCGGGTGGCTCCACAATCACCCGGGAATAGAGATCTCGGGCTAACTCGTGGGCCGCCTCGTTGCCAGGAACGGATGTGTGTGGTGGGGTCCAAATTAGGCTAATTTTTTTGTTTAGCCGTCTACCGGCTAAACCGACCTTTTCCAAAATTCCAGATGGCCGTTTTGCTATCGCTGATTATAAAATGAGTTTTCGTTCCAACGCAATCGAGCGTTATCGCAAGTTCTTCAGCCGTTTCCGTGTTGCGGCTTCTAATGGTGGCGGCCGAAACGGGGCACCTTGGCCGTCGACCACCGAGGCGACCGTTGCGCCGGACTTACCACTGGCCGCGTCCACGAACGCAACCGACTTGAGGTCCATTGATCAAAAGCGTTTGATTAGAGTTTGTGCCCTATTTAGTTCCAGCCTGTAATGGGGTAGTTCTGCCAGTATGCACAGTTGAGAAGGCGAGTCCTTCCGCCGATATTTATTGAACAGAAACCTCATGGGCAGACGCTGTATTTTTTCAATTTTTGATATGTTTGTAGCAGTGAAAGGATCCCAGACAACGTTTGCGCATTCGATTATGGGCCTATTCAGTGTCTATATGTTAGACATTTGGTTTCCTGCGTTGCGAAGGGCTAATTCCACCTGACACCACAGCGATCTGACAGCCTTGGCAGACACGTAATATATATGGTGGTTCCAGCGAAGATGACTTGTAAAGATCATTCCAAGGTATTTATGCTGCCAAACTCTTGTAAGGCCATGCTTATCAATATAATAAGTAGTTTAGTTTAACTTTCTAGAGACTGTAGTACCTACTGTTTTTAGTGGTTTTAGCACTATTTGCCATTCACCACACCTTTTCCTTCCCTTCTGCATATTAGCGTGCAATTGATCCTGGTGGGCTTTATACTCTATTTTCTTGTATGTGAAGCAGTCATCTGCAAACAGCCTGATGGAAACATCCATTTCACTACGGAGGTCATTGATAAATCATAGGAATAAAAGGGTGCCCAAAACATTGCCTTGGGGTACTTGTGATTTAGCAGATGAAAGCTGACACCAAGTGTGAACGGCTTCGACATATTACTCGTGAGAAAGAAAATAAGAAGAGAACCAATATGAAATAGTACCATTTTTTAACGTAACATCAACTTTACTAAGCAGTTTGCGGTGGGACACTTTATCGAAAGCCTTCGAAAATCCTTCACCACAGTAACCGTTTGACCCCGATAAGCTCATATTTCCTGAAAGATCATGGACTAATTCGATGACCTGATATGGTGTGGATAGGCCTTGATGAAGGCCATATTGGCGGTTATATAATAGGTTATATTTATTTATATAATTCAAGAGATGCTTCGTGATAAGATGTTCGGGCAGCTTTGAACAGTTACAGGTAACAGACTTAGGGTGATAATTTGTTATATTTTTAGCACTGCCACATTTGGGGATAGGAATTGCTTTAGCTTGCTTCCATATCTTTTGTAAGGAACCGTGATAAAGTGATGAGCGGAACTATAATACAAGGTATTTAGAGATCCATTAGGCATATCTATAAAGAAATTCGTGAGTTATGCCGTCGTGCTTTTCTTCGTGTTCAGATGTAACAGGAGGTTGAGAAAAAATTGTTAAGAAATTTTAACATCAGCAATAGGCGGCCTGTCAGATGGGGATTCAATACGCGGCAAAATGCCGTTATCTCTTGCGAACCCAAATGCAAAATATTCATTGAAACTCTCAGCAGTAGGATGCTCTTTAGACTGTGTCGATGAGAGTGCACTTGATGGAAGATTTACATATCTCCAACATTTCTCTAGCGCTTCGTTGACGAATTGTGGGAGTGTGACACGAAAGAACCTTCCTTTGGATTCTTTCATAAATAACTTAAAATCTTTTCCGTGACATCGATTGGTAGATGGAAGCTGAGTGCTAGGATTCCTTTTATAATTCTTACAGTTTCTGTTTAGTTGCCTTTTTAAGTCTATTATTTCTCGTGTTACCCAGGGGCTCCTATGTCTAGTGGTTTTTATACGCTTAGGTGCATGAGGCTTTATAGAAGTAACCAAATTACAAAAATTCTCTCAGAGACAATCGGGGCTCTGATTTTGCATATAAAGTTCAGCAAATCTCTCATAACAGTGCGCCAGCAATTCTAAAGCACTAAATCCACCGGCTGTAGCAAAGTTAAAATGACATTTTTACGGGGATGGCTGACAGTGTTGGGGGAGGGACGTGAAGGAAGTACTACAAGTTTATAATCAGAAATACCATCGCTGGTCTCACAGCCAATTAGAAAACGTAACAAGTGTTTCTACACAAAAACAAGGTCAAAGGTAGACGAAGTACGCGCACATATTCTAGCACAGTCGGCCACCACCTGCTTTAAACCAGAACAAAAAGCCACGTCTAGAAGCTCATTGCAATTCGAAATTTCCGTTTCACCTGCAGAATAGTGACGCAAGGTAGAGTGGAACGCGGTGCCACCGGCCCGCGTGTTTCTATTTCCCCGAGGATTCGCGCAAGCGAGAGGGAAAACAAAGAGACGCGAGGAGAGAAAGGGACCGGCCGGAGTGGCGGGCGGCCGTTCCGCTCCCTTGTCGCTGACGCTCCTGGCTCTGGCAATAGTGACACGAGCAAAATAGTGAGAGCGCCGAAGGCGCACCGCGAAGCGGCCACCTATGTTAACGGGCCCCCCAGTGACACGGGCAAACCCCAGCCACCACGGCCGTGCAATACCACCAAAAAAGGGGTGCAAGCGAGCGGTGGAACAGCCGTCCGCCGGCCTGCTTCCCTCACGTGTTCTCCTCGCGCTCCGCGTTTTCCTCCTCGCGGGTGCGACTACTCAGGGAATCCCAAATACGCCACCGGCCCCTTGAAGCTAGAACGACGAAGTTCATGGAAACACACGTGCTCTCAGACGATGACGATGATAGCCAATTTATTATTCCGCCAGATAAAGAGGCCCCCTACTCCCCGTCCCCGGCACACAAGCCTAGGTGACGGGGGCCGGCACCTCCGCGATTAGAAGCAGGCGATGAGGTCTTGACTCCTCGCGGCTTCTTCCGCCAGGCGGATGGCTTGTTGCTGTGAAGCGGGGTCCTCGCTCCGCAGCAGTGCTTCCCAGGCCTCTCTACAATTTTTATTGGATTTAGCCCCTGGGGAGCTATCACACTCCCACATTATGTGGTCGAGGGTCCCTCTCGCCCCACAGTGCTTGCTCGTCTGGCCTATTATCTTTCTGAACATGATATGCCCAGACCGGGTTTACAGAACTTCCAGCTTGCAGGCGCCGCCATGCGACTGCCTCCCTATTCTTCAGGCTTTTATCCGGTGGTGGTACCACTCTCCGAAGTTGCCGATAATCTTCAGCGATTTCCGTGTAACTTTGCAGACGCTCGTCCATGTCTTGGCAGTCGGGTGGCTCCACAATCACCCGGGAATAGAGATCTCGGGCTAACTCGTGGGCCGCCTCGTTGCCAGGAACGGATGTGTGTGGTGGGGTCCAAATTAGGCTAATTTTTTTGTTTAGCCGTCTACCGGCTAAACCGACCTTTTCCAAAATTCCAGATGGCCGTTTTGCTATCGCTGATTATAAAATGAGCTTTCGTTCCAACGCAATCGAGCGTTATCGCAAGTTCTTCAGCCGTTTCCGTGTTGCGGCTTCTAATGGTGGCGGCCGAAACGGGGGCACCTTGGCCGTCGACCACCGAGGCGACCGTTGCGCCGGACTTACCACTGGCCGCGTCCACGAACGCAACCGACTTGTGGTCCATTGATCAAAAGCGTTTGATTAGAGTTTGTGCCCTATTTTTCCTCCTCTCTGCGTGGAATATGGGATGCATGTTTCGAGGGAGGGGGAAATAATTAGATTTTCTCTGCTGTCTTTCGGGATGTTTGATTTGCCTCGTAGTCCCCCATCGGTTTGTAGGCCTACCATATCAAGGAGAAGCTCTGCCTGTGGTCGTTCGGCTTAGTCGATCGAGCTGTGAAATTCTGACAGCCTCCGCTATTTCGTGCCAGGTATTGTGCACTCCCATAGAGAGAAGCTTCTCTGTGGAGGAGCTGATTGGTAAGCCAAAGGCCCTTTTTGTGCAGCGTCGAATGAGCGAGTCGAGTTTCCTCTTCTCCTCAGACCTGATGCCCAAGAAAGGCGTGGCATAGCACACACGGCTTAGTACGTATGCTTGGGTTAGTTTGACCAAGCTTCTTTCCTTCGGGCAGCGTCCTCTCAGCACAACCCTCTAAATAATCCAAGGGCTTGCGTGGCAAATGCCTCCAGTTTATTTATTATCCCGTCATTATGTTCATTCTCTTGAATGAATAATTCTAAGATTCTGATTTGGTTCACTTTTGGGACGGGTTTCTATCTACTTTAGTATCCAATCCCGAGCTGTGTTTCCAACGGAGTGACTTTGGGTTATAGACGAATAGTTCCGATTTTTGCGGAGAGCATGAAAGACTGGCACCATAGTCCACGACAGTATCTGCCGCCACCTGCAGGCGCTCCTCGATGCTCGCATGGCTCCCCTTGGTAGTCCAGAGCGTGATGTCATCCGCATACATACTGAATTTTAGTCCCTCTAAGTTTTCGAAAGCATCGGGGAGGCCCGGCATCGCCACATTGAATAGGAACGGAGAGAGAACTGAGTCCTTCGGCGTACATCTTCTCCCTAAATGAATTGGTGGCGATTCAATGTTTCGGAACTTCAAGCAGGCAGTTATGTCTGACAAAAAGTGCTTAATGTAACCGTATGTTCGCGCTCCTATCCCTATTTTGTGAAGACCGCGGAGGATAGCTTCGTGTGTAACTTTATCGAAGGCCTTGGTCAAGTCCAGGCCAAGAATAACTTTAGCGTCTCTGGAACGCGGTTTGATTATATCATGTTTGAGTAGGACCATCACGTCCTGCGTTCACAAGCCCGGTCGGAAGCCGACCATCTCGTGCAGCCACAGGTCGTTTTCTTTCATGAAGCTTGTCAGTCGGGTCTGAACTACGCGCTCCATCAGTTTCCCTAAGCACCAGGTTAGAGAAATAGGTCTTATATTTTCTATTGTCGGTCGTTTGCCTGGCTTCGGGATTAGGATTACAGTTGCCGACTTCCACTGGCTGGGTACCAGGCCTTTAGTCCAAATTTCTTGCATGTACTCCGTCAGAGCGCTGATGGAAGCGTCGTCGAGGTTTTCAAAAATTTTGTTCGTGATCCCGTCAGGGCCCGGTGCAGATTTCGTCTTTAGTACCAGTATTTCTGCCCTAACCTCTGCCTCCGTGAAGGGTGCGTCGAGCTCCTCATCGGGGGCCCCGTTATACTCCGGGTGGACGGTACTGCGACTATCACCAATGTACAGGGCGCTTAGCTTCTTCATAAATTCCGCGTCTCTTCCTTCAAACGCTTTCCGATTCCCGACTGGGTATTCGATTTCGTCGGGTCTAACAGGTGTCTCAGCAAACCCCACGTTTTGGCAAGGCTCATGCCCCCTTCCATCTCATCGCATCTGCTGCACCAATTCTGTTCGCATAATTTGATCGCATAATTTTCAATATTTTTGTTATGTCTGGCAATCCTCCTTTTATGATTAGGGTTCCATTCTTGTTGCTTTAGTCTGCGTTCCATACAACGTTTCGCCTCCCACATGTGAAGGAGTTTGCTATCAACTATTTCAGGGGCATCGTCCCCGTCAAGCGTCTCAGTCGCCTCTTCAACGTGACGCGTTAGGGTCTTTGCCCACTTTTCTATGTTTTCAATCTTATCTGTGGCAGATCTTTCTCGCTTATCTCTGAATATGTCCCAGTCCGTGATCCTCGGTTGGTGGGCACGACGCGTTTTCACCCTCTTTTTAAGAAGAGAGGCCAAAATGAAATCGTCACTGCCGAAATTGCACTCCGAATTTGTCCAATTCAGATCTGTCACATTTTTGGAGAAGGTCAGGTCAGGGGAGGTGTCTGCGCACACGCTGTTACCCACTCTGGACGGACTACAATGGTCCGCGTTTAGGGTGAGGCTGAGCTCGTTCACGTCCTCCCATAGCTGCCTGCCTTTTGGGTGGAGTGGAGTGGAAAAACTTTATGTCCTGCAGGGCGCGCTTAGCGCGTAGCGGGCATCTCCCACGCAGGGACCGACAGGGATTATCTGCCGGCCGCTTCGTGGGTCTGCTCGACGGCCCATTGCTGGTCGGCGAGGAGCGAGCTTTTGAGGGACCTCTCCCACTTGTCTGAAGTAGAGTCGGGATGAGCGTTTCTACACTCCCAGAGCATGTGCGAGGGTGTCGCCGTGTATCCACAAGAGAGGCACGTGTCGCTGGGGTACGCCTCGGGATAGAAAACATGGAGCTCGGCGGGGCTTGGGTGCGTCAGCGTTTGTAGTAAGCTCAGGGTTAGCGCCTGCGGTCTGTTAAGTTTGGGGTGTGGGGGCGGGAAAATGCGGTGTCCCAGGTAGAAGTGTTTTGTGATATCGTTGTACGTAATGGGTGCATCCCGACTGTGCATTTTGGGTCCTGTTTAGCGTAACCCCATTCCGGGTGCGCTGCATTAAAATCACCCACTATTAACAAGGGCTACCGGCTACCTCAATGACTTTGCGAAACACGGCCCTGAATCTCACCTTTCTCTGCTGCGGTTTACGGTATAAATTTAAGAGGAATATGCTTGGTTCATCTTTCCGGACCGTAAGAATTTCTAGAGTACTGCCTCAATTTCTCTCGAGTTGACTACCGGCTCGATCGCCGCAATGTTCCGCTTAATCAACGTTGTGACGCGAGATTTATCCCCCTTCTGACTGGAAAACGCTAGGTGTCCCGAAATATTTGCTGCTTTGCCCGTCTCCTGTAGGGCTATAGCTAGCGGTTTCTCATCTAATAGCGTTAAGTATTGTTGCATTAACGCTCACTTGCGTTGGAAGCCGCGACAGTTCCACTGCCAGATCAAATACTCACTTGGTGCGCCTCTGGCCATGTTGGAGCTGGCCAAAATTTTCCTCCGCTTTTAGTTGCTATTCTCCGATGGCAGCTAAATCTGCCCTTTGCTTTTGTGCTTCGCCAGTAAGGCCTTGAATCCGACTTTGAGTCTGTTGTATCGCTCCCATAATTTGGGCCACAAAAGAATCGAATTTAACGTCGATTTTGGCTTCTAATCATTTCTCTAGTACCACCAACGGATCAGCGTCTTCCCCTTTGCGTTTCATTGGGGGTGGTCTAGCTGATTCTACAATCATCTTTTCCTCCTCCGGTGCTGCAGGTTGCATAGGATGTGCAGCCGCAGGGGCCGGGGGGATGGGTTTAGATACCAATTTGGGGTTCAGATTTTGGGGAGAGGGGGAACCCGTGCGCGCGTGCAATTTCGGTCTACACTCCAAGAAAAAAGATGGTATACCTTACTCTTTTAGGAGAGTCAGGGCTTGCCACATATATGACTCTCTTTGAAGATACCCGTCAACTCTCTTTTCTGCAGGAGAGTCACGGCGCTGCGAGAGTGTACACTGACTCTCTTGCGAAGGGTGGTAGGACTCTTGTCTAAAGGATCATGTGACCACTGCTGAGAGAGTCACTTGACTCTTGCGAAGAGTGCTAGGACTCTTGTCCAAAGGATCGTGTGACCACTGCTGAGAGAGTCACTTGCATCTCTTATGAAGAGTGCTAGGACTCTTGTCCAAAGGATTGCACGACCACTGCTGAGAGTTACTCGACTCTTATAAAGATAGAGCAAGGTAGTCATACCAAATGGGTCAAACGACTCTGCAAAATAACTACTGTAACTGGGTCAAGAGACTCTTTATGTGTTGTCACAAGACTACTAACAGGGAGAGTCAGGTATTCATTTTAGGTGAGTCAAAGGACCCCATAGAGCCAACGTGTGCAAAAGAAAAGGCATTTGCATTTTCACCTTATATTCACGAAACAACTGAAGAATTACATGACTTTTAGAGCAGAGTGAAATGACTGCAAAAGATTGTCTGCAGTTCCTTATTGAATGGTAGAAATATTTTCTCGGACACAAACAACAGCTTAAGAAATTTATTATACACATACATTATGGCACTTGTCATAGGTAGCCTCATTCACATGAAAGAAATGAAACAAGTACAAGAGCAATTCAATTTAACCCGACATATATGTGGAATAATGTCTGTTCATACATAGGAACATGAAATGGCATAACTAGAAGAGAGACTAATCCAATAAATGGAAATATGTTTATATGCAAAAGATCCGTCTGCACTTTCAATATATTCAAAGTGCTGATCTACAGCACAACAACATCATTAGTAGCTTCTTTATTTACAAGTCTAACAATGCCTCAAGGAAATAAGACAACCTCAGTACACTGACATTGCAAACATAATAAATGAATTACTGATATGGTACTAAAATGTGTTCCAGTCATTTATACATAAAAAGTGAATTTAATAGCACACAAGTGTTTTCACAAAAAGATAATGGTAAAATGAAGTTAATTAGCTTGTACACTCGGACGATTGCAAGGCCCCCTATTACTTTCAACCAAAAATAACGATATTCACACTAAACAATATGCCTACCATTATGAACATGCAATATGCATATCACATGCCAGTGTGAAAAAATTGTTCAGAAGATGCATACTTTAAAAATGACAAACAACAAATCCTACAGGTCTCTTTCAAAGTTTAGAATGCATGGATAACTTACCACTGCTAAAGAGTGTAATGATGTACTTAGAAAATGTACACTTAGCTGTCACTCGTGCAAATGCAGCGACGTAATTCACCCACATTACCACTTGTACGATAAATGCTCTGTGAAAATATGCAGACTTCAACAGAGCTATGACTTGGAACTTCACGAGTTAAATATTTGGTCCATTATATCATGTAAACAAGGCAGTGGCAATAGGCAACAAAAAGTGCACATTGCAGATTGGTCATGGCAACACAGTGTCTAAGGCAGCTGGTGTGTATAATAGCAGTTTGTTAGCAACACACAGAAGGCACATTAAGCACCTTGCACTGATACTACGCCACGAGAAAATGCGGCGTCAACATATGCATCAAACAGAGCACAATGAGTATCGCTTATCTAGGTGTACACAGCTATCTCATGTGCATAAAAAAAATGAGGTGCAACAACAGGCACACTAAGCATCTTAAATGAATGCATTGCCACAGGAAAAAGTGACAAGGAGCATGAAACAGTTCCCTGTGAGCATCATGTGTTTTGGTGAAGCAGTTAGATCATCACATGCGAAAAGGAAAGGGTGCAATGAGAGGCACATATAAACCACTACCTGAGCAGAAGTTACCAAAGGCACTGCACTACAGCATAAAAAAACGTTGCCAGTTGTGACAAAAAAATTCACATTGAATGTTTACAAGGTTAGCAGCTGTGCTATACATTGCTATTTCATTTAGCAGCACAACAGTTCATGCTTTCAGAACACAAAAATGCAAGAGCCTTTTAGTGTTGACAACATGGTGTCACAATGTGCTCTGCCAGCAATCAAACTTCTGCTTCAAAATGAAGCGTCCATACTAGTCAAGAATGATTCGAAGAACACTGTATTGTGAAAATTGCTACTTTTCTGCACTTTTTCCTAAGTTTCTGTGTACAGTAGTCCAGAGCAAAGTAAAAAAAGGGGAATACATCTCACTAACAGAAATTCTACACATGATACTACAGAATTTCCTTTAGAGTTTCTTTTATAGAAAACAAAGTATTCCTTCTACCCTTTCTCAATAACTACCTACTCCAAAGTAATCTTACTGCAAATATGGGCTGTTTCTCCTGTAACTCCTAAATGGCATCCTTTTCGGACAACTGGAGCATTTAGGGGAACTAAAAAATAATTAAGAGCCTTGCATTTTGTGTGAACAATTTTATAAACATGTGGAGGTCCTGCACACAGATACATATTGCTGCAATGAGATGAGCTCGAAGAACGGATGCTGGTGACATACCAATAGCAACACTCAGCCCATAAGTCTGGACATTCTCCAACATGATGTTCATTTCTGGAGAGGACAGGATGCTTTTGGCAGTGAAGGCGGGTATCAGTGTGTATGCATCCTTCTATAAACCTAAAGAAGAGAGGAAAAAAACAAGCATTATTATGGCAGCCAAATGCCTACAGGTGCATCACACAGCTTTTCCACAACCGCAGTACTCAAGAGAAACTGAACACATTTCTTCAAACATTCAGTGCTGCATTTGTGCTCTTCTGGAAGACCTTGTCCTTGGTTGTGCTGTAATTCATCATGCATAAGAAACTCACCCAAACTTTCACATTACTAAGCACATTTACTCAAACATATATGGTAGTGGCCCAACAGTAAACATCCATTGTTTGTGAAATGTGCTACAATTACACTATATCTGTCCATGAAATGCCTTTCCAGCGGGATGCCTGGCCATGAAGCGTATAGTGAACCTATTTTGTGAATGTTATGACAGAGTATGCTGCTTTTTAACCCATAGAAGTTGTTATGATAAATCAGAAAATCCTGAAAGGCCACATTTGAATGCTTTTTCTCACCACAAGAAATGTTTACAATTCACATTGAAGCCCCCATCAAAAAAAGAGAGAGAGATTGTTTCAGCGTAATGGCTCTTACCAGTGGTGCAGACATGTCAACCTTTTGCCCAATCAATAGGAATAGGAGATGAATGACGGTACCAACCCCACTGGTACCTATAAAAGAGTGGAATGCAACATTAAGGCAGGTCAGCTTTGCAAAACGAGTCAGCTCGCAACCTCAGTAACTTGCTTGCATGTAGTGCCTAAACATTTGAGACACTGATACTGAAACCATGAAATGCACAAAAATATTACACAGATTCCACAGCCAATGCTGTGGAATCTACGTGGAGTGAAATCTTAGTCAAATACTTTCATTCCAATGCTTGTCTGCCAGGTACCTGTTGAGCCTAGACACATATTTTAAACATTAGTGCCATGTAGAATACCTTATGATCCGAGTTAATCATATAACTTTCGATATCCAGCTCACCCCTTATGGCAGCTCAAGTCAACAATGCATAATAACAATGTTGTCTTGAAATGCAAATGATACTTCGTTCACATCTTCATTGAACTGACACATTCATCGACCTACGATAACCGAGAACCATCTCGCTCGCTTCAAATCAGGATTGCAGTTGCTGCAGTGTACATTTCGTGACACTAGCATATAACGTAAATGACTCATATATATTGCCTTCAAGCAACAAGCATGCTCAGCCACATTATTACCCTCACGACAAAGCAATTATGTTCAGTACTGACAAAAACGAATACACACTGTTTTGTAACGCAATCACCAGGATACACACGCTACTAAACGGAGTCGTCTGTGCTTGTGGCAGTGATATATGTTATATCGGCGTCCCCGCCTCCTGCAATCTGGTTGTTTCGCACGTTATTACCGACGTTGCTGAAACGCTACTTTTGTTCCATCAACACCGTAAAAGGGCTACAGGACGACCAGCACGTCACACACACACACACACACCCCACGCACACACACACACACGCACGCACGCACACTCACAAGTACAGCGCGGAGGGGCGGGGGGGGGGGGCAGTCGCCTGACAGAACCACAAACATACCTGCTGTTCCTCTGACCACTCATCCTTGCTTTGTGAACACACCGCCCGGGCTGTCTTATGCGGTTCCTGCGCACCAACAGCAATTTCGCAATGAAGTAATCAAGTTACGTAATTCAGTGACTTCATTGCACTCACCAAGTCCCGGAGGCTTTCTCGTCGACAGTCTCATCAAATGGTTGAACTTTCTTCTCCAGAACCGCAGTCGTAGTTTATCACATCACTGGAAAGGGACTTTCTCAGAAGGTGCACTCGCTATTCGACCACGTACTTGCATAATCGACAAACTGGGCAAAACAGCTTCCTTGCGAGCGCGCACAAAGTTCCGCGCCGGTCGTGGCTGTCGCTGGGAAGAGGCGACTACGACGCTCCATCCGCCGGCGACCACGTGCTGTACAACGCCCTAACATGTTAAATTTGTCTGCTCGATGAGCGCCAACGATGATAAACGCACAATACCGCACGTAATATTAGTAAACACGTTGAAAACACGCGGACGAAATGCATCACACGCGCCGCAGTCAGCCTGTTGAACAAGACCTGTTCCAACGGCTCGCTCAGTGAAAAAATTCATAGGGGGCAGTAGTGTTATGTTGTCATACCATATTTTTAAAAAGTGTAATTTTGACCTTGGTAGGAGGTGCAAGCCGTGCTTGCAACGCGGCAACGCGTACTGGTTCTTTATGCCTAGGCTTGAAAATGTATGTTTATTTTTGGTCAAATGAGAGAGGTTATATCTACATAATTTCTAAGCTCGCGCCGCAAGCGACGGTGAGATAAAAGCACAGCCTTAGAGATCCGTCTTTTGTACGGATCTCTAAGGCTGTGTAGCTGTAGCGCCTCATCGCTACAGCTGATGAGCGAAGACCAGCAGACTTACTGTGTGGTAACAGAGGGGCGCATTCTTGCGCCTTAAAGGGGCAGTGAGGGGGGCCGTGGAAGTTTCGGCAACGTGTTTTAATGCGCGGAGGTAGATGAGGAAAAAAATGCTCATTATCCAAGTTTGTCTGCTGAGCCAGCGCTGCTACAGGGAGCAGAGGTGGGGGCATTGTGAAAGTTCCTCCTCGCATCTCCTTCCCCCACCCCTCTTTACCACCCTGAGTTTGTTTACAAGAAGGGGGGAGGGCAGGGGGGGGGGAGGCAGTGCCGTACTTAGACAACTTCGTCTTCGGTAAGGTCCACTTTCCTACTAATGCAATGAATTTATATAAAGTCCAGACAGTCTGAACGTAACCAAATAAAGGTAGTTACTTGCGCCAACACTTCTGTCATGCATTTATTATCGTCGCATATAGACATATAATAGTCCTATGCGAACATCCAAATGCCGAGTTTAACAGTTTCTGCTTGTTCTGGAGTAGCTATATTCACTACGCGTAATACTTCGTTCCACTGCTAATATTATTTCATTCTGAATTTGTGTACAGATTCAGTAATTAAACATGTGCAGGAAATTGACCGCTGCAAGTGCATCGCGTTCATTGAAATTGTAGTTAACCCAGAAAATTTATTGCGCAAAGCTTTCCCACGTGCAGGTATAAGAATGGTCCACACACAGACACACACACACACACGGTTATCTTTAGTATCTCTTGCAGGTGTCAGTTCACTCTCACGGTGACTCTTCTTGCAAGAGTCGCGAGCCGTACGGAGTCAACTGACCCCCTCAGAAAAGTTTGACCCTCCTTGGTGGGTTTCTGCGACAGGCCAAGAGAGTCAGAGTGCAGTGACTCTCTTTTGACTCTTATTTTTCTTAGAGTGTATGAAACTCCTGAGTGAGCTTTTTGAAGACCTCTTTAAGCGCCGCAACCTGTTTCCGTAATTTATCGATTTCCTCGGCCTGCTTATATTTTGCCTGGGAAACCCCACTGCCAACGCTTACACTGTTTTGGTGTTTGCTTTGGCTGCGCTTCCTTGGCCACGGTTGCGCCGGGTCTCTGTAGATCGATCTCTCCCTGGGTCGGGATCCAGAGCGTCCCCTCAGGCGGGAGCTGCAGCGGCCATGCTGCTGCTGCCTTCCAGTGATCTCCTCCAGCCTCGGGAAGGAGTCTGTTGTTGCGCAGAAGTCCTCGTGGCTGCGCCTATCCTTGGAACGACCCAGGGTGTCCCCTCAATGGTCTCCCCAGCTGGCTGCTGTTTCTGAAGTTGCTGCTGTTGTCGCATGTTGATCTTGTGTTCCCACTGCTTCTTCACCTCGTAGGGAAGCCGATAAAGTTCTCTGGATTTTCTGTCACCGAGCGGGTGTCCTTTCCCGCACAGTTGGCACTTGGGTTAACATGAATGGCCTTGTGGCGGTTGCTCCATGCCACAGCCAGGACATTTCACTTTTTCGGGGCCCGGGCAGACGTTGTCGCGGTGTCCGAGCCGTCCGCAGGCGATGCACACTTCGTATTTCTTGCGGTGGATTACGCAGCGTTGCGCCATAGGTGTGAGTCGCACCCCTCGCAGCACCTCTTTGTCTTCAAACAATATCAAAACTGTCATCGATGGTTTTCCGAGTCGTACTCCCAGGACCGGAGGATTTCCGTTGTTCGCAGCCGCTGCAAGACATCAGCGTCGAAGTAGGTCAAAGGGACTTCAGGCACGACGCCTTTTCCGCAGTCCTCCGGCGTACCGACGTACGTAGTCTTTTCGCAGTTTTCCCTCTTCGAACATGAGGAGCTTCAAGTCGGCGTATTTTCTCTTCCTTTCTGCGTTGATAGTGGCGACGAGAATGGTGCGCCGTTTCGTGTTCATCGAGAAAAACGTCCTCTCTAGCCGCGTCTGGGCTGACGCCCGTCTTTCTGGCCTGTCCTTTGTGGATAGAGTCCAATACGGCTCGAGTTGGACTCTAGCCACAAAGGACAGGACTTGACGAACAGACACCGAGGATATAATCATTTCCGAGGTGGGCCCTCGTTTTTCACGTCTTCTGGGTCTTCGAAGTGTTCGACGCGCCGTATGGTGAGCTAAGCCTAACCCTACTGCCCGGCTTATCGGCGAGCAGCCAGCGTCGGCAGCTGCGCCTGGAGACCGCGGAAGGTACGGATATCCACCCGGAAGAATTTAACGTGCCGGGACAGCGCTCTCAGACGGTCAGCCATTGCTGAAGTCAGACACTCGCTGCCAAGCTCGCGGTGGCGAATGCTTTTTCCTGGCTGTAGCTTGGACATCTGCCGATTCCTTGATTGTGGGCAGCTCTTGCGTGTGCTACCTTCGTGACATTTTTCTGGTGGAGGTGCGGGGTAGGAGTTAGATGCTAAGATCTCCGCAGCGTACCCCAGACCAGAGCCCGGCGACTAGTTCGACCGAGCTCACCCCTGTGCATACACGGACCAGTCGTCGTCTCCAGGGGCTCCAGCCAAAACACGGTCTTCTACCCGAACGCACCAGGATGATGTGCCCACCACCTCCTGTGACTACGGCAGTATCGCATCTGGTCGTCAATCACACCATGACGCCGAGCCCGTTTAACGGAGATGCTTCAGAAGACGCCGACGATTGGCTCGACCACTTCGAACGTATTGCCAATCTCAACTACTGGAACCAAGAGCGTAAGCTACGCTATGGGTACTTCGCTCTTGAAGATTCAGCGAAAGCGTAGTTTGAGAACCACGAGGCGACGCTGACGTCGTGGGATGAATTCCCCCGGCAGTTCCTGAATGCCTTTGCGAGAGTGGACAGAAAGGAGAGGGCGGAGTTAGCAATTGAGGCTAGAATTCAAGGTCCGAACGAACGAGCGAAAGCGTACGTAGGAGACATGAGCCGCCTCTTCAGACGTGCAGACCTTTCGATGACAGAGGCTAAGAAAGTGCGCCACCTAATGTGAAGCGTGAAACAAGAGATCTTTGCCGGCCTCATTCGAAACTCACCGTCGACACTTGCGGAGTTTCATGATGAAGCCACTGCCATGGAGAAGGCCCTTCAGCAGCGGGCTAGACAATTCAACCGCGACGCCTTGATTCCGAGGGAGCTGTCTTCCGTCACCGTGGGCAACGACATTTACGCCTTCCGAGAGCTCATCAGGGCTGTTGTCATGGAGGAACTGCAGAAGATGCAGGCGACCGCTGCTGCCCCTGTGGAGCCACTTTCCATTGTGGGAATAGTGCGCGCCGAGCTGAGACAGGCCGTCCACGTTCCTGGACAGTACGAGGGGCCACAGACGCAGGGCCAGCGAGTTGAACTGAATTACGCCGAAGCCGTGCACCGTCCGCGCCCATTAATGCGTACGAGGTTCCACAGAAGCAGGGACAGTGACTCGAAAAGAATTACACTGAAGCTGTGCGCCGTCCGCCGCCCCCTAATGCTGACAGCCTGGTACCCCCGCACGGCAAATGGAAGTAAGCTTCGGGTCTCATAGTGCACCGTTCGTCACCGAACCAAGACCTAGGAAGTGCGACTTCTGGCGCACCCGAGATTACAGGCCCCTTTGTGGCGAAGCCGGACACGTGTACAGAACGTGTCCTTACCAACGTGTGGGGCTCCATGGGTTCTCGCCGAATGCACCTCGTCCACGGCCTGGTAGCGACCACCGGAAATAGAGAATTTTGTCGCGAATCGTCCGAACGTCAATCAGCGGTGGTACGAGCCCCGTTCGTTGTCTCCTGCTCGTTACAGATCGCCCAGACCAGCCTACTCCCGCGGCACGTCTAGACGCCGTTCGCCTAGCTTTGCAGGTCAGGAAAACTGTACTCAAGGGCCTCCATTGCGACGACGACGACGACAACAGAACGGCGCAGACACGCAGACGCAGTCAAATACGGTACGAGAAGTCGTGAAGTCGAATATTCCCGTCACTATCGACGACAAAGAAATAACGGCGCTAGTCGAGACCGGTGCTGACACGTCAGTCACGAGCTTAGATCTTGCAACCAAGCTGAAGAAAGTTTCTACCGTGTGGACTGGATCGCATATTTGCACTGCAGGGGGCCACCTCCTAACTCCGGTAGGAAGATGCGCAGCACGAGTGAGCATTCGCGGGTATACCTACCTCGGAGATTTCGTTATCCTGCCAGGTTATTCAAGGGATCTCATTCTAGCAATGGACTTTCTGCAGGCTAACGGAGCCGTGATTAATTTACAAATGTCTCGGGTAACGTTTTCGACTGCACAAGCCTTAGCAAGGAATACCTCTGACGAAACTCATGTCAACGCCTTGAGGATTGTCGACGACAACGTCACGGTGCCACCAAGAAGCAGCATATTGGCCCTCGTAACATGCAACGCATCCGACAACCATGAGGGTATTGCCGAGGCAAATATCCCACTGCAGCTCGAAAGATACATCTGCGTCGCGCGAGGTCTCGTCTGGTTACAGAATAAGTTCTCGCAAGTTTTGATTAGAAGCTTTGACAATGATTATCAGCACGTCCCGCAAGGCACTGCTGTCGCATTCCTCAAGGACATTGCTGAGTTCTCCGACGTCGGTACGTTACAAGTTGCTTAACCTGGTGCATCATGTCAGCTGGAATGCTCGCGTTCACATTAATGCTGAATTAACCGAGCTATCCTTAATCCTTAATCGAATTGGCCAATCAGAACTCAAGTATGTCTCGTTTTAAAAGCCAAGTAAAACTACTTTTCCTGCCTCCTTGAAACATACAATTATTTTGCTATGAACGCAAAAATTATGTAATTTTGTATATTTGTATACTTTGTATAATTGTTAAACCCGAACAATGTAAACTTTGTATAATTTTTGTACTAACGTGTTTTTTACTGTTCATTTTTGTTTATATAAGTTGTGCAATGAGCATTGTACTTATTTTTCTCTGGTTTTGCTCCTGGCTGTCCGAACATGTAAGTCCGGGGTGAAGGCCTCGTCAGGAGACATACGAGTCTCCTTTTGCCTTGCCTCGTGGACATATTTCATGTAATGTAACTATGTCCGAAATAAACTGAAACTGAAACAAAGGAAGGAGCTGCTGGGCCTCGTGAAAGAATTCTCTGGCTGTTTCTCGACAGAATCTAAAGTTCAGCGTACCTCCGTTGCACAACACCAGATTGTTACAGAGGAGTCGGTACGACCTGTCCGTCAGCATCCGTACCATTTCATTTTATTTCCTTAAGGACCCCTCTTGGGGGTGTTACATAAGGGGTGGATATGCATATATGAATCATACAAACAAAGAACCACATATGTTAACTACGCGACAGGTGATGCGTTACGCTTTCCACGAATGAAGTTGGGCAGGTAGTGGCGGCAATGCTGTGGGAAAGGTCGTTCCATTCAGATGATGCACGTGGAAAGGAGGCAGAAAATCTCATGGTGCGGCTGCGTGGTCTGGTGACTTGCAAGACATGACCGGTGCGATGAGATATGCGTGCGGGAGGGGTGATGAAGTCTGGACGGTCACGTGAGCTGTAATAGAACTTGTGGAACAGAGCTAATGTGGCAATGCGGCGACGAAGTGCGAGGGTTAATAGGGATGACTCTTCTTTTAATGATGACACACTGACATGACACGAATATGAAGAATGAATAAATCGTACGGCGCGGTTCTGTAATGCCTCAAGTGAATTAATTAGATAAGCCTGGGACTGGCTCCAAATTGCAGCAGCATGCTCAAGCTTTGGTCTGATGATGGATTTGTAGGCTAGGAGTTTTAAATGTTTAGGAGCGCGACATAAATGCCTTTTTAAAGATCCGAGCGATTTGTTAGCACCCGTGATTATATTTGTGACATACGCAACCCACGTTAGATCATGCGACAATGTTACACCTAGGTACTTGTAAGATTCCACTCTGTCCAAAGCAACGTTACCCATTG
Source organism: Hyalomma asiaticum (assembly GCA_013339685.2). Lineage (NCBI taxonomy): Eukaryota > Metazoa > Arthropoda > Arachnida > Ixodida > Ixodidae > Hyalomma > Hyalomma asiaticum. The sequence continues at coordinate 124,395,867 of CM023484.1, forward strand.
TGTAACCGGAAGCGATTAAGCACCAAGTAGAAGAAATGCCAAATGATGATGTCATCCAGCCGTCGGCAAGTCCCTGGGCATCGCCAGTAGTACTAGTAAAGGAGAGAGACAACACACACTGTTTCTGCGTCAACTACAGGCGGCTTAACAAAGTCACGAAAAGCGACGTCTACTGCCTGCCACGGATTGATGACGCTTTGCACCGCCTGCGCCACGCTCAATTCTTCAGTTCATTGGACCTAAAGTCAGGATATTGGCAAATTGAACTCGATGAGCGCGACCGTGGAAAAACCGCCTTCGTAACTCCTGACGGGCTATACGAATTTAAAGTTCTCCCTTTCGGCCTCTGTGCTGCTCCTGCTACATTTCAATGCATGATGGACACTGTGCTCGCTGGGCTCAAGTGGCAGACATGCCTGGTGTACTTAGACGACGTTGTCTTTTCCAGCACGTTCGATGAACATCTCGTACGCCTAAGTGGTGACTGCAAAAAGCCCGGCAAACCTTACCATCACGCCCCAAAAATGTTACTTTGGCCTCTGGCAACTCAAGTTTCTCGGTCACGTGGTCAGCTCCGAAGGCGTTCGACCAGACCCAGAGAAGTTGACTGCTGTTGCAGAGCTCCCTCGTCCTAAGGACAAGAAGGCTGCCCAACGGTTCCTGGGCGTCTGCGCTTACTACGGTCGTTTTGTTGAAGGCTTCTCAAGAAATGCGCAACCTCTCACAAGACTAACGTGAGAAGACGTCTCCTTTGTGTGGACGGATGGCCAAGAACAGGCCTTTACAGAACGGCGCACACACCTTCAATCAGCACCAGAGCTGGCGCATTTTGACGACGCCGCGGAAACTGAAATTCACACTGATGCAAGCATCGTGGGACTACGAGCCATTCTGGTGCAATGGCAAAGCGGCGGAGAACGTGCTCGCTTATGCGAGCCGCAGTGTGACGAAGGCAGAAGTTAACTATTCGACAACCGACAAAGAATGTTTAGCAGTCGTCCGGGCCATCAGCAAGTTTCAACGTTAGTTATACGGCCGGCAATGCCCAGCGGTCAGTGACCACCACTCGCTCTGTTGGCTTGCCAATCTCCGAGATCCGTCGGGCCGCCTCGCCCGTTGGAGCCTCCGTCTTCAGGAGTACGACATAGCTGTCGTCTACCGGTCCGGCCAAAAGCATAGCGACGCTAACTGCCTGTCACGTTTTACCATTCCTATGATGTCATCCGACATGGAGCAATATTTGCCGCTTTTGGAGGTCGTCGACGCGGCGAGCATGGCTAACCGTCAACGCGCAGACTCTGAGTTGTTTCCAGTTATCCGGTATCTTGAAGGAGCTGATGTTGTTGTCCCACGCCCGCTTTCGCGGGGTTTGACGTCGTTCAGCCTGCGGAACGATGTACTGTACAGGAAGAATTTCGAGAACAGCCAGGAGACGTTCCTTTTCGTCGTTCCGGCAGCGCTACGCGAGGAAGATTTCCAGGCGTGCCACGACGACCCATGTGCCGGTCACTTAGGCTTCGCAAAGACTCTAGCACGCATACGCCAGCGATACTATTGGCCACAACTATTTTCAACTGTTCAGCGATATGTGAAAGCTTGCCGTGACTGTCACAGACGCAAAGCCCCACCCGTCAAGCCTGCTGGCCTGCTTCAGCCTTTGGATCCGCCTCCGGTGCCGTTCCAGCAAGTTGGAATGGATCTTCTCGGTCCGTTCCCTATCTGATCCTGTAATAACAAATGGATAATCGTGGCAACCCGTTATGCGGAGACCAAAGCTGTGCCCTGAGTAACTGCAGCTGAAGTTGCTAGCTTCTTCGTCCAGAACACCGTGCTGCGTCACGGCGCACCCACAGTACTCATTACTGACTGTGGTGCAGCGTTTACAGCGGAGCTATTGAAAGAAGTCGTTACGCTCACCCAGACCAACCACCGAAAGACCACAGCCTACCATCCCCAAACTAATGGTTTGACAGAGCGCTTAAACAGAACATTGGCTGACATGCTCTCCATGTATGTCGATATGGAGCACAGAACGTGGGATTAAATTTTTCCATACGTGTCATTTGCGTATAATACCGCTGTGCAGGAGACAACCGAGTTCACACCATTCGAGCTAGTTTATTAGCCGTCGCGTTACAACACCATTAGACGCGATGCTCTCCGTCGACCACGGAGCCACGACAGATAAGACCATTGAATATTTCATCGAGAAAGCCGAGGTAGCTCGCCAGCTTGATCGGCACCGCATCCGTACCCAGCTGATTACCGCCGCCTGCCTACAACCTGGGTAGCCGGAACGACCGCGTGTGGGTGTGGACGCCTATCCGACACCATGGGCTCTCCGAGAAACTGTTGCGCTGCTACTTCGGTCCTCACGAACTTGTAAGCCGCCTCAGTGATGTGAATTACGAGGTGGTCCTTCAAAGCTCTGATCCTGGTTCGAGCCGACGTCCCCCCTTACTGAAGTCGTCCACGTTGTGCGGATGAAGCCGTACTACGCCCGCGAGACATAAGAAACTCTCCAAGCCGCTTCTGGACTGTCTACATCTATGTGTTTTTGTTTCTCTTTCTCATGTTATCAGCGTTCACCATAGTGCTGTACCACTGCCCTTGCAGCGACAGGGATGCTCGCTTTTGAGGGGGGAGAAATGACGCAAGTTAGGTTGGAACGCGGTGCCACCGACCCCTTGAAGCGAGAACGACGAAGTTTGCCAGGAGTGACAAGTAAGAGTGAAGAAGAAGACAAAGTTAAGTTATTACAATTAGCTCAAAGAATGGCAAGCGGGAAAGAAGAGAAGGAAGTGATTTGGAACGCCAGCGAACATGTAAAGCTAGGACAAAGGAAAAACGAGGAGGAGAAAAACGAAGGAACGGGGCGCGAGGTTTCCGTAGAACGCTACGAAGGCAGACTGCACTGGGTTTTGCCCCAGTCTGGCGACACGGCAAGTTGTCGCTCGAGTGCCAGCTCAGCGTGAAGCAGTCAACTGTTCCCGGAAGCACTGGTGGCCCTGGCTCTAATCTGGCGACATCAGAAGCTCGCGCTCGAGTTTGAACCTCAGCGTGGAGAAGCCCGAGGTTCCTGGAAGCGTTTGGTTGCCCTGGCTCGGACACGGGGAGTTTTCAGCGTGGGCGCCGCTGAAGGAGAACAAGGCCACCCGTCTCCACCTCTTGCTCACTCGCTACACGCACCGTGGCAGGACGCGTCTGCACCAGGAGCGCTGGCCAGCACGAACATCGGCCAGGCGGAGTTCCCGAGACTGCTACGCCGTGCTCAGCAACGGACCAGAGAGCACCGAGAGCCTGCACTCTGATCGACCGTGCGCCGGAACTGTGAGTGCATCAACCTCAGTTGAACGTATGGTGTGCGTAGGGTTTGAGCAACTAGACACTGTTAAGCTTTTAGTTTGGGTAGCGCTTTTAGTTTGGGTAGACACTGTTAAGCTTTTAGTTTAGTTTGGGAAACGCATGATGGAGGCTCTCGCAAAACCTAAATGAAAATCTCGCTCGGACGGACTACTTGGCGTATTAACACATGTGCAGAAGATCCGCCCACGTAGCCTTGGCTGTGCTGCCACAGAAAGTTGTCGCCGGGTGTAGTTCCAGGAACGCCGTTACTTGGAACGGCGTTCCGTACAACACTGCGACCGACTCAGGGTGCACCTAAATGACTTAGTTAATAAGGAGAGGACTAATCTTGTCGTTCATTGCATTGCTTGCACAGGTTGTGAACCACGTTTCCGTGGCGTTAGAATACTAGGCAGAAGTAAGCATAAAACAGGCCGTGAAACCTTGGAGGCATTCTTTATCAGAAAAGCTGGTCATGGCTGTGTTCGTCACAACTTTATTGCATTGTACAATGCTGAAATGAAATTCCTATCGCGCCTGGTGCGATAACTTTCTGCTTGCCTTTATTCAAATTTCCCTGTTGTGGTACGCCTGCGCAGAACTCTGGTTGTATATGAGCTGTGTTCCTACCTTCATTAAATAAGTTCTCAGTAGCGCCTGTTTTGTTTGTCGTCCTTCTTTGCTGTCTGTGTTACCTTTGCGCTAATTACGTTGAATGTGAAGTCTACAGGGGATAATGACGTCAACAGTGGCACGCAACCACCTTACTGACAGTGGCAGGAAAGATGTGTGCACTTCCTTGCGTCCGGAAGAGTTCAGACTTGCAGTGCTCACGCAGCCATTACATCGACGGAAGGAAGCTTTTTCGCGAGTCAGCGGAATATCATTGCCCACACGTATGCAAGAGTTTGTAAATTCTTTTCCATGCTGCCTAGAACATAGCGGTTTTCTAGTGCTGCCATGAGCGACACTTCAGCAAAGCTTCGAAAGTTTGCGAGGCGCGGAGAAAACAACGTTAACACCTTTTCTCACATAAACATTTTTTGACGCTGTAAAAAACGTTATGTAAATGAGCCATCACTTGAAGGCTTATCCGCTGAACAGCCGTTGAGCCGGCACTTGCTTCGCCCGCCCTTTGAACTTTGGCAACAGCGCTCCTCCAACAAATATAAGGGCACGTTTCGGTAACCAGCGGATTCGAAACCCAGACACTGTCACAACTTGAATTAATGCAGTGCCTTAACTCGTGCTGAAGCGCTTTCAAAGCTTCTTTGTTGGGCGCCGCAAACGCCGAGTGGCGCAGCAGACGGTAACACCGTAAAGCGTGGTAGGCGAGGTCGGGCCATTTCTATTCCAGGCTGCCCTCGAAGGCGGGCTATTTTCGAGTTGCTCCTGGGCACACGTTACGCGCGAACTGTGTTGCGTTGTGTGTGCACGTTCTGCGCGAAGAGACTGCTCCTCCTGCAACAATTTATGCGCAAGGTGCCCCGTCGTTTTACACGAAGCCAGGGCGTGGCGCTCGCTTTTTGCGGCTTGTTGCCAACAGCTGGATTACAGGCGCTCGAATTTCAAATCGCTAGGTACGATCTGTTCATCGATTCAAGCATCCATCTTCCTCTAAGCTTCTCTTCTAGTTTTAAATGCGAAGCATTTCTTAGAGAACTTCGGCGAGTTTGAGCGTATCTATCTATCAACGTGGCACTTCCAAGCCAGCGGTTCTCCGCTCTCCAAACAGAAACGCCAGAACCGCAACGTCTAAGAATTTCATGCCATGGGCTATGTAAAAAGGCGAAGGGGTGGGCCCCACTCGTCTAGCGGGAAAGGGGGATGCGGCGACATTCACGCTAAAAGCGTTGAGCGGGACCAGGTCCACACTTGTAAGGTTTATTCGCTTATGGAATGTAAAATGAAGTGTGTGTGTTCTTAGCATCAGCGTCTCTATCCATCCTTTCGAGCGATCAGACTACGTACCAGGCGGTGTCTTACGCGTGACAAAGTTCATGGACACGCACGTGCTCTAAGACGATCAGCCATTGCTGAAGGCAGACGCTCGCTGCCAAGCCCGAGCTTCCGAACGCTTTTTCCTGGGTGTAGCTTGAACATCTGCCGATTCCTTGCTTGTAGGCAGCTCTTGCCTGTGCTAGCTTCGTGACAGTAGACATCCCGGTGTATTGCGCTGTTGTGGTAAGTTCTGCTGACTTTCGCGGTACTGCAACCGTTCACCGTGGCCATTAATGGCACCTTACCTCTCAGCAGAGGTACCTGGCACGTCCTGCACACAAGTATTTCATCGTGGTCTGCGGGTTCGGGAGTTGCCTCGCGAAACACTCCGAGGCCCAGCAAATTCTTCCCGGCGCTTCGGACCGAAGTAAGCGAAGAGAGATTCGCGTCCAAAGAGACACGGTCATAGACGTGGCATGTGGGCTACCGTCCGTGCACAGGCTCTTCGACAGAGTGGAGGAGGACATGCGCAATCGCCAGTGACGTCACGACATCCGAAGATGAGCGGAGGAGGTACAGAACTTACGGCCGTTCATCATCATCATCATCATCATCATCATCATCATCATCATCATCCTGTCTAGGTCCACTGCAAGACGAAGGCCTCTCTAAACGATTTCTAATCCACGCTATCCTGAGCGAGTTGGTTCCACTTTATGCCCGCAAACATTTTAATTTCATCGCTCCATCTAACTTTTGCCTACCTCTGTTGCGTTTTCCCACTCTTGGTATCCATTCCGTCGCCCTTATTATACTGTCCACCTGCTATCTTTCCTCCTCATGACATGTCCTGCGCAGGTCCAGTTCTTTCTTTTAATTGATAAGATAATATCGGCTACTCCTGTCTTCTCTGATCCATTCCGCTCGTTTTTTATCTCTTAGCGTTACCCCCATCATTTTTCTTTCCACTGCACGTTGCGTGCTCCTTAGTTTCACCTCTAGTTTTTTTCGTTATCCTCCACGTTTCTGCACCCTACGTTATTACTGGGAGAATGCACCGATTTAATACTTTTCGCTTTAGTGAGAGTGGTAATTTTCAAGTCATGATTTTGCAATGCCTTCCGAATGCACTCCAGTCCATCCTTATTCTACGGAGAATTTCTTTTTCATGGGTAGGAGTTCCTGTTATTAACTGTCCCAGGTATACATATTCCTTTATACATTGTAAGGGCTCATTGTTAATTTTAAATTCCTGTTCTTTAGCTAACCTATTGAGCATAACTTTGGTCTTTTGCCTATTAATTTTAATCCAATTTTAATACTTTCCCTGTTTAGGTTATCAATCATGTTTTGTAATTCGTTACCATCATTGCTTAAGAGCACAATGTCGTCTGCAAATCTTAAATTGCTTAGATATTTTCCGTCTATTCGAATTCCCTTTTCTTCCCAGTCTGGACGTTTAAAGATTTCCTCTAAACATGCAGTGAATAGCATCGGGGATATTGTATCGCCCAGTCTGACGCCTCCCCCGATCGGGATTTCTCTGCTTCTCTCATGTACGAGTAGTGTCGCTGTGCAATTTTTGTATATGTTGTTTATAGTTTTCACGTATACGGCAGATACCCCTTGTCGACGTAGACCTTCTAGAACTGCTTGTATTTCTATGGAGTCAAATGGTTTCTCGTAGTCGATAAACGCCATATGAAGAGGTTTGTTATATTCCGCGTACTTCTCAATTACTAGGTTGATAGGTGGTTCATTGTCGAATAACCTTTCCTAAAACCAGCCTGTTCTCTCCGTTGGTTAAAGTCGAGCGTTTGAGCGTTTCTCTTATCCTCGTAGAAATTACCTTTGTAAATAGCTTGTATACTACTGGGAGTAGGCTAATTGGTCTTTAACTAATTACTAGACAAAAATGCAATGTAGAGGTAATCGGAGCGAAGGACGAAGAACTTAAAGTCGCCCTAAGCAACAAGTTCGAGGGCTTAGACGAAAACGGGGACGATTTAGAAGAAATAAACAAAACCACAACGAAAACAATCGTTGAAACAGCGTCCACTTCCTATTCTTGTGTTTCTTGAAATACGTATTCATTATTCGGAGCTGTTTTCTTTCGGCAAATTCTACTAGCATTTCTTAACCTACGGCGTCGGCTGTAGGTTATTCCTACGGCCGACGCCGTAGTTGCCAATCGCCTGCTCTCCACTTTGTTTTGTTCCTACTTTTGCAACCGCCAAGGGTCGCAACCTGCGACCCTTGGCGGTCCCGATTTCAGCGGCTGCGCATCGTTAAACGTACATTCTCACAATGCCTTTCTTGCGCGATAATTTCGATCCGCGTTGCTATTTCGTACAGTATTTGGTCTCAAAATGTCCGCGATTATCTAGTTTTGCTGATCGCGACATCGAGGACGTCATGCTTTTTAAAATTGCCCTGACAGTAAGGTCGATGCGCGTGGAAAATCGTGTTTTAGCGAGTCGTTTTAACGTTGTCGCTAATCAGACATGTTTCCGTGTGCCGAGTTCCGCGCGTAGCCCGAACGTTGTAGTAGAAGTTAGGGTAAAAGAAATTATTGTAAACCTTGCACATGGTCCCGGAAACAGAAGTTTTCTTTTGCGACGTACGTGAATATGAAAAGAAACAAAACAAATCGCTGGTTGTAACAAATCACGGTTGCATGATGTTCAATGAGTAATGAAATCTATAATTTCATATGCCGGAATGGACGTGCGAAAACAAAATGGAAATATATAGGCATCAGGGAGGTAGCAGGCACACAGATACATACACACATATCTATATACACCGGCACTATCACGCAAACATACACCCCAGGAAAAACACGCAAACTATCTATTGTGGCGGTGAAGGCATAGTATCGTGTACATTCTTATAGGAAGTGGGTTCAAAGTGTTAATTCGTCATCCGATTTTCATCGGCCAGCTAAAAGATTTGTGTAAAGGTTAGTAGTGTACGGCTTGTGTCTTAAGGCAAGGAGTAATCAAGAAGTAATGTATATTCCTTATTGCGCTTGCGATGTTAATTTCGCCATGAATCTATCTATCTATCTATCTATCTATCTATCTATCTATCTATCTATCTATCTATCTATCTATCTATCTATCTATCTATCTATCTATCTATCTATCTATCTATCTATCTATCTATCTATCTATCTATACGGCCATTGACAACAGTTAACAACCTGGACGTTGCAGGTGCCCGAACTGAGGAAGAGCACTTGAAATTGGAAAGGAGCTTGCAATGCCATTCATGAGAAAATATTCCTGCCAGACATAAACACGTTTCATAGGATGTCCTGCTGGCAGATCTGGAGAGGGAAGTGTAATCGATTGTTTCGTCCGACGGGACAAAAGGAATGGTATAGCTTAACCAATGCAAGAAAGAAAGGGCCATTTGCCAAAGGCCATTCAAATCAAATCAGTCCATATATGTGAATGAGAAACCTAGCAAGCATTCGAGGCAGATGTTGGATTCAGCAACTGCTGAGAAACCAGAAACGAACAGGACATTCGTGTTGACAAACGGTGGGAAGGTATAGATCCGCGCAGTACACGATCTTCCCTAAAAAATAATCCCACCATATCCACGAAGTGAATGGTGTTGGAGGAGTTTGCTCGGAAACGATCGGGAAACGCATGATGGAGGCTCTCGCAAAACCTAAATGAAAATCTCGCTCGAACGGACTACTTGGCGTATTAACACATGTGCAGAAGATCCGCCCACGTAGCCTTGGCTGTGCTGCCACAGAAAGTTGTCGCCGGGTGTAGTTCCAGGAACGCCGTTACTTGGAACGGCGTTCCGTACAACACTGCGACCGACTCAGGGTGCACCTAAATGACTTAGTTAATAAGGAGAGGACTAATCTTGTCGTTCATTGCATTGCTTGCACAGGTTGTGAACCACGTTTCCGTGGCGTTAGAATACTAGGCAGAAGTAAGCATAAAACAGGCCGTGAACCTTGGAGGCATTCTTTATCAGAAAAGCTGGTCATGGCTGTGTTCGTCACAACTTTATTGCATTGTACAATGCTGAAATGAAATTCCTATCGCGCCTGGTGCGATAACTTTCTGCTTGCCTTTATTCAAATTTCCCTGTTGTGGTACGCCTGCGCAGAACTCTGGTTGTATATGAGCTGTGTTCCTACCTTCATTAAATAAGTTCTCAGTAGCGCCTGTTTTGTTTGTCGTCCTTCTTTGCTGTCTGTGTTACCTTTGCGCTAATTACGTTGAATGTGAAGTCTACAGGGGATAATGACGTCAACAGTGGCACGCAACCACCTTACTGACAGTGGCAGGAAAGATGTGTGCACTTCCTTGCGTCCGGAAGAGTTCAGACTTGCAGTGCTCACGCAGCCATTACATCGACGGAAGGAAGCTTTTTCGCGAGTCAGCGGAATATCATTGCCCACACGTATGCAAGAGTTTGTAAATTCTTTTCCATGCTGCCTAGAACATAGCGGTTTTCTAGTGCTGCCATGAGCGACACTTCAGCAAAGCTTCGAAAGTTTGCGAGGCGCGGAGAAAACAACGTTAACACCTTTTCTCACATAAACATTTTTTGACGCTGTAAAAACGTTATGTAAATGAGCCATCACTTGAAGGCTTATCCGCTGAACAGCCGTTGAGCCGGCACTTGCTTCGCCCGCCCTTTGAACTTTGGCAACAGCGCTCCTCCAACAAATATAAGGGCACGTTTCGGTAACCAGCGGATTCGAAACCCAGACACTGTCACAACTTGAATTAATGCAGTGCCTTAACTCGTGCTGAAGCGCTTTCAAAGCTTCTTTGTTGGGCGCCGCAATCGCCGAGTGGCGCAGCAGACGGTAACACCGTAAAGCGTGGTAGGCGAGGTCGGGCCATTTCTATTCCAGGCTGCCCTCGAAGGCGGGCTATTTTCGAGTTGCTCCTGGGCACACGTTACGCGCGAACTGTGTTGCGTTGTGTGTGCACGTTCTGCGCGAAGAGACTGCTCCTCCTGCAACAATTTATGCGCAAGGTGCCCCGTCGTTTTACACGAAGCCAGGGCGTGGCGCTCGCTTTTTGCGGCTTGTTGCCAACAGCTGGATTACAGGCGCTCGAATTTCAAATCGCAAGGTACGATCTGTTCATCGATTCAAGCATCCATCTTCCTCTAAGCTTCTCTTCTAGTTTTAAATGCGAAGCATTTCTTAGAGAACTTCGGCGAGTTTGAGCGTATCTATCTATCTATCTATCTATCTATCTATCTATCTATCTATCTATCTATCTATCTATCTATCTATCTATCCGCCTACGATTTTCTGCTCTCCTGGCCGTTTCGCTAATGGGATGTTTACGAAAATTGGTGTGCCGCAACATCACTGCATGAACAACAGAAATGACGGGTCATAACATGAAAATCATGACATGCATGTCATGAGCGGCATGATTTACATGACACAGTCTTGGTGCTCTCGTGGCCGTTTCGCTAATAGGATGTACGCGAAAATTGGTATGCACAACATGACTGCCTAACCAACAAAAATGGCAGGTCGTAACGTGAAAATCGTGGCATGCATGTCATGAGCGGCATGCTTTTCATGTCACGGTCTTGGTGCTCTCCTGGCCGTTTCGTTAATGGGATGTATACGAAAATTGGCATGTCACAACGCGAATGCAAGACGAACATAAATGACAGGTCATAACGTAAAAATCATGACATTCATGTCATGAGCGACATGATTTACATGCCACGCGTTTCGTTAATGGGATGTATACGAAAATTGTCATGCCACAACATCACTGCATGAGGAACATAAATGACAGGTCATAACAATAAAATCATGACACGCAAGTCATGAGCGACATGATTTACATGCCATGGTCTTGGTGATCTCCTGGCGTTCGTTAATGGGATGTGCACGAAAATTGGCATTTTCGAGTTGCTCCTGGGCACACGTTACGCGCGAACTGTGTTGCGTTGTGTGTGCACGTTCTGCGCGAAGAGACTGCTCCTCCTGCAACAATTTATGCGCAAGGTGCCCCGTCGTTTTACACGAAGCCAGGGCGTGGCGCTCGCTTTTTGCGGCTTGTTGCCAACAGCTGGATTACAGGCGCTCGAATTTCAAATCGCTAGGTACGATCTGTTCATCGATTCAAGCATCCATCTTCCTCTAAGCTTCTCTTCTAGTTTTAAATGCGAAGCATTTCTTAGAGAACTTCGGCGAGTTTGAGCGTATCTATCTATCTATCTATCTATCTATCTATCTATCTATCTATCTATCTATCTATCTATCTATCTATCCGCCTACGATTTTCTGCTCTCCTGGCCGTTTCGCTAATGGGATGTTTACGAAAATTGGTGTGCCGCAACATCACTGCATGAACAGAAATGACGGGTCATAACATGAAAATCATGACATGCATGTCATGAGCGGCATGATTTACATGACACAGTCTTGGTGCTCTCGTGGCCGTTTCGCTAATAGGATGTACGCGAAAATTGGTATGCACAACATGACTGCCTAACCAACAAAAATGGCAGGTCGTAACGTGAAAATCATGGCATGCATGTCATGAGCGGCATGCTTTTCATGTCACGGTCTTGGTGCTCTCCTGGCCGTTTCGTTAATGGGATGTATACGAAAATTGGCATGTCACAACGCGAATGCAAGACGAACATAAATGACAGGTCATAACGTAAAAATCATGACATTCATGTCATGAGCGACATGATTTACATGCCACGCGTTTCGTTAATGGGATGTATACGAAAATTGTCATGCCACAACATCACTGCATGAGGAACATAAATGACAGGTCATAACAATAAAATCATGACACGCAAGTCATGAGCGACATGATTTACATGCCATGGTCTTGGTGATCTCCTGGCCGTTTCGTTAATGGGATGTGCACGAAAATTGGCATGCCACAACATGACTGCATGACGAACATAAATGACAGGTCATAACATGAAAATCATGACATGCATGTCATGAACATCATGATTTACATGCCACAGTCCTGGCGCTCTACTGCCGTTTCGTTAATGGGATGTATACGAAAAGTGGTATGGCACATCACTGCATGAAGTACAGAAATGACGGGTCATAACATGAAAATCATGACATGCATGTCATGAGGGGCATGATTTACATGACACAGTCTTGGTGCTCTCGTGGCCGTTTCGCTAATAGGATGTACGCGAAAATTGGTATGCACAACATGACTACCTAACCAACAAAAATGGCAGGTCGTAACGTGAAAGTCATGACATGCATGTCATGAGCGGCATGCTTTTCATGTCCCGGTCTTGGTGCTCTCCTGGCCGTTTCGTTAATGGGATGTATACGAAAATTGGCATGTCACAACGCGACTGCAAGACGAACATAAATGACAGGTCATAACGTGAAAATCATGACATTCATGTCATGAGCGACATGATTTACATGCCACGCGTTTCGTTAATGGGATGTATACGAAAATTGGCGTCCCACAACATCACTGCATGACGAACATAAATGAGAGGTTATAACATGAAAATCATGACATGCATGTCATGAGCGACATGATTCAGATGTCACGGTCTTGGTGCTCTCCTGGCCGTTTCGTTAATGGGATGTATACGAAAATTGGCATGCCACAACGCGACTGCATGACGAACATAAATGACAGGTCATAACACGAAAATCATGACACGCAAGTCATGAGCGACATGATTTACATGCCATGGTCTTGGTGATCTTCTGGCCGTTTCGTTAATGGGATGTGCACGAAAATTGGCGTGCCACAACACGACTGCATGACGAACATAAATGACAGGTCATAACATGAAAATCATGACATGCATGTCATGAACATCATTATTTACATGCCACAGTCCTGGCAGTATGCTGCCGTTTCGTTAATGGGATGTATACGAAAAGTGGTATGGCACAACAAGGCTACATGACGATCACATATGACAGGTCATAACGTGAAAATCGTGACGTGCATATCACGAGCGGCACAATTTACATGTCGTCACGGGTTAGTTAATGCGACGTATACCAAAATTGTTACTGCACAACACGACTGCATGACGAACGTAAGTGACCGGTCATAACATTACAATCACGGCATGCGTGTCATGAGCGGCATGGTTTACATGCCGCAGTCTTGCTGCTCTTGCGGCCGTTTCGTTAACTTCACATGTACCAAACTCGGTATAGCGAGACAACAGAGTGGGCGTGTGAACATGCAGTTCACTAATCCATTCTGCTTTGTCGTCCAGGTTACGGCATGGATGCACTTCAGCTTCGTACCGCTATCTTCAGCGATAAGTGACACCAGCCGGCTGTCCTGTCAATCCAACGAGACGGAACCAACATTCTGCCCGTGTGACAGTGACGTGTTTACGGTCACCTCTCTACCGAAGGAAGGATTCGGATTGACGGCAACATCATCGACGGCTGCCTATATGAAGAGCTGGCGAAACCCCGGCGCTATTAGTGGGCGTGTGAACGGCACTACCATGCAGTTCACTAATCGATTCTGCTTTGTCGTCCAGGTTACGGCATGGATGCACTTCAGCTTCGTACCGCTATCTTCAGCGATAAGTGACACCAGCCGGCTGTCCTGTCAACCCAACGAGACGGAAACAACATCCTGCCGATGCACTTCAGCTTCGTACCGCTATCTTCAAGCGATAAGTGACACCTTCGGCTGGCCTGTCAAGCCAACGAAGACGGAAACACATCCCTGCCCCGTGTGATAGTGACGTGTGTTACGGTTCATCCCCTCTACCGAAGGAAGGATTCGGATTGAAGGCAACAGCATCGACGGCAAGCCCTATATGGAAAAGAGCCTGGCCAAACCCCGGCGCCGCTTAGTGGGCTTGGTGAACAGCACTACCATGCAGTTCACTAATCCATTCTACTTTCTCGTCCAGCAAGACGGTTGCAACTTGGGCTTGTTGGTGTAACATGATGAATTGAAGTACTGCGCACAAGAACGAGGACACAAGAAGGAACACACAAATGACAAACGAAGCGCAAACTAACAACAATTTATTCCGAGGAATGTAACCTTATTTATACCAGAGCGGTACACATATCGCGCATTACAAGGCAAAAACAAAAACAAGATCTTACATAACACGGGTAGTGCCACCTAGATAAACTATTTCTTTTGGTGATAATGTGATGGGCGGCATGCTCATGCATTTGTCTTTAAGGCACGAGATCTTGTGGGCTTCGATGATTAGGCGCGTTGTTTCATTTTTGTTTCTTGCAATCACAGTGGTACGTTTAAGTTCGGGTTTTAACGCACATTTCTCACAGTGAATGGCCAGCCACCCCCCTGTCCTGTTTTTTACGTTATACGCATGTTCACGGAGGCGATCGTTTATACAGCGAGCTGTCTGGCCAATGTACACACGTTCACACGTCAGTGGAATACTATAGACAACCCCTTTAACACATTGTACATAATTATATGGATCCGATGTCACATTCGCTATCACATCCGCCATTCACATCCGCTATCTCAGCGATAAGTGACAGCAGCCGGCTGTTCTGTCAACCCAACGAGACGGAACCAACATCGGCTTCAGCTTCGTACCGCTATCTTCAGCGATAAGTGACACCAACCGGCTGTCCTGTCAACCCAACGGGACGGAACCAACATCCCACCCGTGTGACAGTGACGTGTTTACGGTCATCCTTCTACCGAAGGAAGGATTCGGATTGACTTCAACATCATCGACGGCTGCCTATATGAAGAGCTGGCGAAACCCCGGCGCCCTTAGTGAGCGTGTGAACAGCACTACCATGCAGTTCACTAATCGATTCTACTTTGTCGTCCAGGTTACGGCATGGATGCACTTCAGCTTCGTACCGCTATCTTCAGCGATAAGTGACACCAGCCGGCTGTCCTGTCAACCCAACGAGACGGAACCAACATCCTTCCCGTGTGACAGTTACGTGTTTACGGTCATCCCTCTACCGAAGGAAGGATTCGGATTGACGGCAACATCATCGACGGCTGCCTATATGAAGAGCTGGCGAAACCCCGGCGCCCTTAGTGGGCGTGTGAACAGCACTACCATGCAGTTCACTAATCGATTCTGCTTTGTCGTCCAGGTTGCGGCATGGATGCAATTCAGCTTCGTACCGCTATCTTCAGCGATAAGTGACACCAGCCGGCTGTCCTGTCAACCCAACGAGACGGAACCAACATCCTGCCCGTGTGACAGTGACGTGTTTACGGTCGTCCCTCTACCGAAGGAAGGATTCGGATTGACGGCAACATCATCGACGGCTGCCTATATGAAGAGCTGGCGAAACCCCGGCGCCCTTAGTGCGCGTGTGAACAGCACTACCATGCTGTTCACTAATCGATTCTGCTTTGTCGTCCAGGTTACGGCATGAATGCACTTCAGCGACGTACCGCTATCTTCAGCGATAAGTGACACCAGCCGGCTGTCCTGTTAACCCAACGAGACGGAACCAGCATCCTGCCCGTGTGACAGTGACGTGTTTACGGTCGTCCCTCTACCGAAGGAAGGATTCGGATTGACGGCAACATCATCGACGGCTGCCTATATGAAGAGCTGGCGAAACCCCGGCGCCCTTAGTGGGCGTGTGAACAGCACTACCATGCAGTTCACTAATCGATTCTGCTTTGTCGTCCAGGTTACGGCATGGATGTACTTCAGCTTCGTACCGCTATCTTCAGCGATAAGTGACACCAGCCGGCTGTCCTGTCAACCCAACGAGACGGAACCAACATCCTGCCCGTGTGACAGTGACGTGATTACGGTCATCCCTCTACCGAAGGAAGGATTCGGATTGACGGCAACATCATCGACGGCTGCCTATATGAAGAGCTGGCGAGACCCCGGCGCCCTTAGTGGGCGTGTGAACAGCACTACCATGCAGTTCACTAATCGATTCTCCTTTGTCGTCCAGGTTACGGCATGGATGCAATTCAGCTTCGTACCGCTATCTTCAGCGATAAGTTACACCAGCCGGCTGTCCTGTCAACCCAACGAGACGGAACCAACATCCTGCCCGTGTGACAGTGACGTGTTTACGGTCGTCCCTCTACCGAAGGAAGGATTCGCATTGACGGCAACATCATCGACGGCTGCCTATATGAAGAGCTGGCGAAACCCCGGCGCCCTTAGTGCGCGTGTGAACAGCACTACCATGCAGTTCACTAATCGATTCTGCTTTGTCGTCCAGGTTACGGCATGAATGCACTTCAGCTTCGTACCGCTATCTTCAGCGATAAGTGACACCAGCCGGCTGTCCTGTTAACCCAACGAGACGGAACCGACATCCTGCCCGTGTGACAGTGACGTGTTTACGGTCGTCCCTCTACCGAAGGAAGGATTCGGATTCACGGCAACATCATCGACGGCTGCCTATATGAAGAGCTGGCGAAACCCCGGCGCCCTGAGTTGAAATACAAACGTGTACTAAGAAGTTGATATTGGGCGCTTGCTATCGACCACCATCCTGTTCATCCACTTTTGTTGACGAGCTACATGATGTCATTTACATGTTAACAGTACTGTATCCGAATTGTCCGCTCCTTTTACTATGTGACTTTAACTTCCCCGATATAGTTTGGTCTAACGTGCATTCCACATGTCATCCTTTCACCTGTATGGGCGGCGCGTTTTTGAATTTGTGCAACGATTTCAACCTGGCCCAGCTAGTAACGCAGGCAACAAGAATTACGTCTACCACATCCAACATCTTAGATCTAGTACTCACCACTGCGCCTGATCGTTTCCATTCGGTATCCTACTTAGCGGGGCTAAGCGACCACTTGCTGCTTCATTTCTCTTTTGCCTGCACAGTGCCTCACAGTAGCAACCACAAAAAATATATCCGGGACTATAAGCGTGCAGATTTCGATGCTATTAATCATGATCTCTCTGCTTTTTTGGGTGACTACATGCTCAACTTTTATGATCCCTCCCTTAAATACTAACTGGACTTTATTCAAAGAAAAGGTTATATCACTCACAGAAAAATACGTACCACGCATAGTCATCACATCCAACCGGCAATCGCCATGGTTCAGTCAATCGTTAAAAAGACTACGCAATAAGAAAACAACGCATTTTCCGCTCTGTAAGGGCAGCCGGCACTCAAGAACGTTGGAATGCTTATCAGACCGTGGCTACTGAGTACAAACAAGCCCTCAAACATGCCAAGAATTCATTTTTCAATACTACATTACCATCTCTTCTAATTACTAAGCCTAAGCAATTTTGGAATGTAGTCAACAAAAGAGACAATTCCGCTATCACCCATAAAGATGGAAACAATCACCTAATCAAACTTGATGAATCCGCAAATGTTCTAAACTCTGTATTTGTTTCTGCTTTTTCAAAAAATGTGAGTTCCGCAACTCCCACCTGCGCAGGTACTGATTTCTTAACAATGGACCCCATTGTCTTTGACACTGTTGGCATAGAAAAAATAATACAAAACCTATAAGTTTCATCATCGTGGGGCGTTGACGACATAAATTCTAAGTTTTTAATTAGTATTAAAGTGTACAGTGCCATAATTCTCACCAATATATTTCAGCAATCGCTTCAGACCGGTTGCATTCCGGAAGACTGGAAGGTAGGGAAGGTGATTCCCTTGCACAAGTCTGGGGATAGGCATTCTCCATATAATTATCGACCCATCTCACTCACGTGCATTTCATGTAAGATTATGGAACATGTTATTTGCTCTCATCTCGCATCTTCTCTACAGTCAAATGCCTTTTTTACAAATCAGCATGGATTTCGCAAGTCATTTTCATGTGAAACACAACTTTTGACATTCACACATGACCTAAACACCATCCTTGACGGGGGTTCCATTGTCGACTGCATATTCCTAGACTTCTCAAAAGCGTTTGACAAGGTTTCTCTTCAACTGCTTCTTTTAAAACTCAGTAAACTTAACATTGATCCTAACGTTCTTCAATGGCTGCACTCTTTTCTCACTGATCGTTCCCAATTTGTCACTCTAAATAACACCTCCTCCATCACTTCTGCAGTTGAATCGGGCGTGCCTCAAGGCTCTGTACTGGGACCCTTGCTTTTTTATCATCTATATAAATGATTTACCTGATAATCTATGTTCATCAATTAACCTGTTCGCTGATGACTGCGTTATATACCGCGTCATTAACAGTGACTCTGACGTTGCTCTCCTTCAGTCTGATATAAACCGGGTTTGTGACTGGACTAACACGAGGAACATGGAATTAAACACTAACAAATGCAAGCACATGCGCGTTTCTCGCCGCAATACAACACTGCCCTCTTATCATCTTAATAATACTAACCTAGAACCTGTGTCCTGTTACAAATATCTAGGTGTACTCATCTCTTCTGATCTTTCCTGGAAGATGCATGTAGATCATGTAACGAATAACGCTAATCGCATGCTGGCCGTAATTTTTATCTTTCTGCCAGTCCTGCAAAATTACTTCTTTATAAATCATTAGTCCGTTCCAAACTGGAATATGCTGCATCTGTGTGGGATCCCAGTCAAGAAACGCTCACTCATCAGCTTGAATCCACCCAGAATCGGGCCGCTCGTTTCATTCTTTCTAAGTATCATCGCACCTCCAGCCTCACTTCCATGAAAAGAACTTTATCATTACCTCTGCTTTCACAACGTAGGAAAATATCTCGCCTCTGCTTGTTCCACAAGGTATATTATGACAATCCGGTTCTTAAGAATAAATTGATAACCCCTTCTTCTTATGTATCCGCCCGCATCGACCATCGTCATAAGGTTGGTATTCCCACATGCCACACCAACCATTTTTTCAATTCATTCATCCCCCGTACATCAGCAAGTTGGAATCACCTTCCCCGATCTGTCGTCGAGATTGCTGATAACTCTAAGTTTAAGGTTGCTGTAACTAACCTGTTGTTGTCATAATGGTATTATTTTTAGGATTGTAGTATTTCCATTCTTGAGTATTTCCTTTTTTGCTCTGCCTCCTTTTTTTTACACGTCCATATCTTGACAAATATCGCTGCAACGATGTATTGTTTGGTTTATAGGCAGGTGCTTGAGCTTGGGTGTTATTTCGTTTGCGTTGATTCCTTTTTGTAATAGACACTGTTATGCTTTGCATTTATTAATTACCTGTTTTTCTTTTTGTTCTTTTACTGTGCACTATCTATTGTTGGTTTCCTTCATTGTATCTATGTAACCCCCAAAATTAGTGCCTTTTTATGTACGTTGTATTCAAATTGTAAGCCACTCCCCTCTGTAATGCCCTCGGGCCCTGAGGGTACTGAAATAAATAAATAAATAAAAATATATAAATCCATTTTACGTTCCTGATGCGTGCTTCGCATTTCCTTGATTCCCACCGCACGTGGGATCTGCCAATTTATTTTTCTTCGATTGGACGCACGAACGCGACAACGAATGTGGCAGCGTTTTTGCGTCAGAACCAAGTAGCGCGCCCCGTTAGTTTTGATTGAATCACAAAGTTTACTATGCATGTGGCTGGCGCGGCGCTGTCATACTTTCAGGCTGGACGAAGACGATCTAGCGAAAAATTAAATCACGTCAAAAGGATGCTTATGTCAGCACACACAAAAACCCTGTCAGAATAATCACCATGATGGGTGCTGGAAAATATGGTGGTTATAGTGAAAATAATGTTGGGCAAGCTCGAAAACATGGTGGTTATAGTGTACGATGCAGGGAAGTGGTGGGCGGCATGGTGTACGGAAGGTAGATAAAGTGGAAAGGATGAGGGGCAATGTTGGTTAGTACCGCCGAGATATTGGGAAGAACTGGAAGGCTGCTTCCACCATCGTGGAAATGCTGGGAAGCAGCGAGCAGACGTCGAGGGTGGTATAAACGATGGTGGCACATGGTGTACAATCCTGGAAACTTTTGCCCACCATTAGTGTCACGCTAGAAAGCAGTGGGCGATGTGGTGGGTATACTGTGACAGATCATTCAAGGCAATATGCTATGCTGAAGAGAACCGTATTTTGCAAATTAAGACCCAATGGAGAGCTCAAGTTGAGGTGGCTGTGATAAGCGTGACATTGAAAGCAGCGGATAACAAATTTGTCATGAAACATTGCGTATATGCTTATCGCAGTTTCTTGTTAGCACTCTTTTTGTTCTTCTTTTACGAAGATATCTAACTGGGATTAATAGCAGTGTTATTAGTGCTTTCGTCCAATGCTACGTTATCGATAAAGTGGCAGGTTGGGTGAGTTGGTGATACAGGTAATTGGCTTTGGTGCACAGCGCAGGAAAACTGAACGCCCGCAGCCTTGTAAACAAGTTTGTCGACTTCAGTTGCCTAGTAGAGTGCCATAATCCGTCAGTTATATGTGTCACTGAAACCTGGCTTAACGAATCTATCTCTGAAAACGAATTTCTGCCCTCTGGTTACTCGGTTATTCGAAACGACCGGTCGTGTGGTCGGGGTGGCGGTGTGGCGCTCTTTATCAAAAATGGCATTGAGTACGCGTCACTGCCTGACCTCCTTGAAACGGAGTCTGTCTGGTGTAAGGTTAGGGTGTGCAGTGTGTCTCTAGCGATTGGCGCTGTATACCGGCCGCCAAATGAAGATGACAGTTGCATATTGGCAATAACTGAGTATATCGTGAAGCACAGACTTCACGACCACAAACTGATCATATGCGGGGATTTTAATGCGCCCCACATTAACTGGGAGTCCTTCACTGCAATCGGTCGTGACAAGGTTCTCTGTAATTCTTTAATTGACTTCGCTGTATCCCATGATTTTACTCAAGTTGTTCACAGCGCCACTAGAGGTTGTTCAATCCTGGATCTTGTTTTCGTTACGGCTGACTTATTGAATGATGACTTTGAGTGTGCGGTTGTAGACGGTCTTTCAGATCACAGTGCAGTCTTTGTTAATTTTTCTGTTACCTACGAACTTAAGAAACCAGAATACAAAGTTGTTACTGATTTCTCACGTGCCTACGATGAAGGTGTACTTTCGCTGCTTGCAGATTCCTATGACAATTTTTTGTTGTCCAGCAACAGATGTGGTGTGGACGCGTTAGTAGAACACTTCGGTGCGATTGTGTCCGAATGTATATCGAAATTTGTGCCGAACAAACATGTAAAGCGCAATCCTAAACACCCATGGTACAACAGGGAAATAATACAGCTTATTCGCCGCATAAAGCGATTACGTCGCCGATGCCGCTCCAAGCCAAACCACGATTTTCTATGCACGCTAAAAACAACACTAAAAAATAAAATGCATGAGGCCAGAAACTTCTATTACAATAACACATTGTCAACGTTCATTAGGGATAATCCTACCAAGTTTTGGAAAACAATTAGTCCACCTCCTACCAGCCCTTGCTCATTCATTATTGGAAACGAAACCTGCTCGGATGCTCGTACGATCTCAGAAGCCTTCAATAGTTATTTCAAGTCTGTGTTTACCACTGATAACGGCACTGTTCCTTCTTTTGTCTCCCGTACTGTATCGGTAGCTATTCCGGATATTGAGCTAAGTTGCTCTGGAATTTGCAATCTCTTACTAAACATAGATATTACTAAAAGTGCCGGTCCTGATGATATCCCCAACGCTTTTTTGAAAAGGTACTCTGAATGGTGTGCACGGTACCTCATAATTATATTTCAGAAATCACTTGACTCTGAAAGGGTTCCGCGAATTTGGAAGATCGCCAATGTTGTTCCTATCTTCAAATCGGGTAAGAAGGAAATCATTTCTAACTACAGACCAATTTCATTATTATCTACGTGCTGCAAGCTATTGGAGCACATCATTCACAAGCACATTATTCAATTCCTAACTGACCACGACATCCTTTCACAGCATCAGCATGGATTTCGCAGCGGTTTTTCCACGGTTACACAGCTGATCGAATTCACGCATGACATTGCCTCATCACTTAACAACCATGAACAGATCGATGCCATCTTTACTGATTACTCAAAAGCTTTCGACAAGGTATGTCATAAAAAACTTCTCCTCAAACTTCGTAACCTTCTCACAGGTCCATATGCTGACAAATTACTTGGCTGGATTACGGATTATTTACACCTGAGGAGTCAGTTTGTTCGTTACAACCACGAGCAGTCATCATCAGCTCATATTTCCTCAGGTGTTCCACAAGGCTCTGTTCTGGGACCCCTTTTATTCATAATTTACATTAATGATGTCGTTCAAGTTGTCACTAACACTCCAGTTAAGCTACGTCTATACGCCGATGACTGTGTTTTGTATTCTAGTGTGAGTAGCGTCACTGACCAGGTTTTGTTAAATAATGTGTTTTCTTCTTTTTGCGAGTGGAGCAGAACGTGGCAGATGGAGCTTAATTTTCAGAAAACTGTGACAATGACTTTTACTAATAAAAAGGAACCATTGCAATTTAAGTATGGCAATCCCGATCATGCCCTAGGAAACGTCAAGGAATTTAAGTACCTTGGTGTTGTATTCTCCCCAAACTTAAAGTGGCACAAACACGTTAACCTTATTATTGCAAAATCGCTTAAGAAATTAGGTTACTTAAGAAGAACGTTAAAAGGTGCCACAAAGGAATGCAAGCTTATAGCGTATAAGTCACTGGTCAGGCCTCTTCTTGAATATGCGTCAGTTGTATGGTCCCCACATCTTGCAAACGACAAAGACAAACTTGAGTCCGTCCAGCGGAAAGCAATCAGGTTCATTTTCAATCGCTACGACCGTAACTTCTCCCCTTCAGAACACTACCACGTTTTATCGCTGAATCATTTAGAACACCGACGCATGTGCGATCGGCTTATCATGTTACACAACATCGTCAACGAATCTGTCAGCATAGCTACACCCATTTCTTTCACCAGTCATACTAGCCAAGTGACCCGCCGATACAATCCATTGAACATTGTGCCATTCAGATGTTATATTGATTGTTATAAATACTCTTTTTTCCCGTTCACAGTTGAGACTTGGAATAACCTTGATATTTCTTTGAGAGGGCTACCACATGCACAGTTTGTAAAACAAGTGTCCAATTATGTATTTTGATGTTTTCATTTTTTTTCTTGTTTTTGTGCGTTTCTTGTAACCACTCCTGCAATGTCTCAAACATGAGACAGCAGTATCTGTAAATAAATAAATAAATAAAATAAAATAAATAAAAAAAGAAAACGAAAAACCAGGAGAGAGCTTGCTATGTTTTGTTGTATCTGACCTCGTTTTTTTGTTCCTGCGCTGTGTACCATGCCTACTACGTTGTCCTTTTCTTCTTTTTCTTTTTGTTTTTTGCTTGTTGCAATCAATATTTGTACGACCACCACACGTACGGCTCAACAGTCTTAATTCCTAAATAACATCATTTTGGCTGCAGCCGATAATGCACAGAATATGCGCTACAGGGCAACTGTGTACTGTTGCGCATGCAATCTGGCGTTACACATGCAACATGAAGTGGTGCGGGACACGTTGGACCGAGGCCGAGAAAAACGTCGTGAAATGCAAGCTCGCATAACTTACGGCATCTGCAGAGCTTACGGCAAATTCCAATTGCAGGATGGTACGTAAAATAAATACTACATTGTGTTAGCAGTTTTTAGATTTACAGCATTTGTTTCTGTATTTCCTTACACTGAAACATGACAACTGCTCTGAAATTTTGAAACCGAAACCGCTACCCGTGGTGTCGCCACCGTCGCGGTATTGCTGTTTCTTTTTCTTCCTTCCAAACATGGCGGCGCGCTGTGGCTGTCGTGTTCAACGTGGTGGCGATATTTGTTTCCATACGGACGATTTGTGGTTGCGCTGCATGTCGGTGTATGTTTAGGGTTGTGCTCATTAGCTCCAGTGGACCTTCTTGAGCTAGTGCGAGGTGCGGTGTGCGATAGATTGAGAAAGCAGCAGTCGGTAGCGTCGACACCTCGGAGATCCTTTGTTGACTTCCATTCGCCGAGAGGCGTGAGTCGCCGCGACGCCATCTTTCAGTGTGTATGTACGCGGATCAGCGAGAAGCGGGCCGGAATGCTTTCTCCGTACCGTGATGTGTGTTCCTAAAGTGCCTTCTTGTTCGCACACATCGAGGGTAGGCACATCGCTTCTCTACCTACGGACGAACGACGCGGCTCGGCACAGCGCCTCAAGGCCGTCGGACGACCCAAACTGGAATCAGTATATTTCTTAACTAAGGTAGGTGGCTGTGAATGCTGCGCTTTGTGCCTTATCATTGTTGTGTGCGCTCTTTACAGCAAAGGAAATCGAGTAGCGTGGTGCAGAGTGCGGTGGCAGTAGCGTTCAATTGGCGTGTTCACGATTTCTGTGCAGAGCTTAGGCGTAACAATTGCAAAGTGCTGGTCCGCCCGCGCTATCATATGTGAACATTCCATAAAAGGGTGCATGATATTGTCTCCAGGAACATGATCGTCTTGCTTTTTGTACGTGTAAACTACATGACTCGCGAAACGTGCCTATTGGTGTGGTTATCACTGATGTATGCATGCATTTGTGCGTTTACTGCAATTTTAGGGCTGCAAACAACTGCGATCCAAACTCATTATGCAGGTATAAAAATGTGTTAGCAGCTATTAAAAAGGACAAAACTGAGGACGTTCGAACACATGACAGTAGTAATAGGGATAAATTATAACAGCTGAAATATGTGAATCCGTAAACAGCAATAGCATGACGAAGCTTTTTTTAAGGCAGTTTTTATAGCTGGCCAGCTCGGGAGCCATGCATCGCTTTGCGAAGATAGCGTTCACTGCCGCCTACTTCTGTATTTCTTCACATTTGTCACCGATAGAAATGAAAGATATTGAGCATCTGTCAATGAAAGTTTCTCTGAAATAAATTTTCCCTGAATTTCCATGCTTCACGAAAGCAAGACAAATGGAATTATACCAACAAAAAGCTGAGCTAGTCGGTATGAATTCATGACTAAATAAGGCAGGCGAACATGGTCCACTAGAAGTAGAGAACACAAATGCTGACGGAAAGAAAGATGGCACAGCACTTAACCGCACACGCCTTTCCATTAAACTTTCCAGAACATTGAAAAACTGCAATCTGCACCTCGGCCTATCTGGAAGGATTCATATGTTTGCAAATAGCGTCTGGATGATAAGTCAGTGGGTTATTCAGAAACTATTTGGAAACATTTGGATCACTCAAGGCAGGGCGAGGTGTAGACTGCAGTTTTTCCAAAGTACTGGCATTTGTGATGTGAGGCATCTGCAGATAATTTTTGTGCTGTCCTTTTCGTTAGTGTTTGTGTTGTCTAGCTCTCGTGAATCCATGCTTACTCGCCTTGCCTTATTTCATTCTGAATTCATCCGACTATCTCAGGCTTTCTGTTGTTATAATTTCATTCGTCATCCTTTCATCAAGAAAACAACTTTAATACAGGGAAAATTTACTTCGGAGAAACTTTCATTGATATATATTCATTATATTTCATTCCAGTCTGTGACAAATGTGAAGAATTACAGAGGTATGGGGTAGTGAATGCTGTTGTTGTTATGTGGGGTTTAACGTCCCAAAACCAGCTCTGATTATGAGAGACGCCGTAGTGGAGGGCTCCGGAAATTTTGACCACCTGGGGTTCTTTAACGTGCACTGACATCGCACAGCACACGGGCCTCAACATTTCGCCTCCATCGAAATGCAGCCGCCGCGGCCGGGATGGGGGTAGTGAATGCTATCTTCACTTAACAATACATAGCTCTTGAGCTGTCTAGCTATAAAACACCCCCTTCAAAAAAAAAAAAAGAACTTCAGTCATATGTTATTGCTGTTTGCAGGTTCACATATGTCGGCTGTTGCAATTAATTTCTATTACTACTCTCATGTGTTCGAACTTCCTCTGTTTCGCCCTTTTTCATTGGTAGCTAACAAAATTATACTTGCATAATGAGTTTGGATCGCAGTTGTTTGCAGCACTAATATCACACCATTTAGGGTGCTGCTAGCATGTGATGAATGCACAAAAATCTGCACATGTCAGTGAGAAGTGTGTAAAGGGAAAATTGGGCTAAAGTATGTAATTATCCGCATTCGTTAATGTGTTTATCGGTGAAGACAGGTTTTACAGCCATGGAATGTTGACAAACACATCTCACAATTTAAATTAGGTGCGGATGTAACTCGGCCCTCGTTTTCTAACATTTTTTTTGTTTGTAGCCTGCATTAGGCACTACCTGGAGTTAGCTGTTTGTTAAATTACTTTAGAAGTGTCACTTCTATTGGAACTGGTAGTATATTTCTCATTTTGTCAACAGAGTGAAGTGCCTAATATTGTTTCAAATATCTGGTGGTTCCACACTCGAAGTCAAGTGTCTTTTGTTAAGTGATACATGTGCCCGCTTGTTCATAGTTCACACCGTGTGGCATATGTGAAAGTATTCACTAACGGGGAGAAATATGGGCTGTCTGGTAGCCGTGTATACGGTGTGTGTACCAAGACTGTTGGAATATGAGCATTGACACTGTCTTGTTTGTAATTGCTTCCCAACCTATAGCATGCTTTTTCCATTCTTCCTGTGTAGGTCTCTTGTTTTAGTGTGTGTGTAGAGCATTTGCTGAAAGAAAGCATACTAAATATTTTTCTAGGTGCACTGTGCAGATGTGCACTTGTGAGATTTGTGAGTGCGTGTGATGTTGCCTATTTGGTCATTGATAGCTGTATTTGACGGCTTGATAATTCTTGGTAGCTTCAGTATGTAGGGTGGACAAGCGTTACTGTATGAAAGCATGGTTCGCGTATTGTCAGGAACATTTCTATATATTCATATCACGTTTTTATTGCAGAGAATACTGTTGTGATTCATGAGATGACTGATCTCTTATGGTGCTTCTGATTACAAAGCGTTGAATAGGTAGGTTCCTGTAAGCAGCAATGTCAGTGATTTCGAACATGCTAGGAAGGAACAAACACTGATGTAGCCTGTCCCAAGCCAGGCACGTACTGTAGTTCACCAGGTGGAAGTGGTGGCAGCGCCTAAAGCTGACCTTGCAGTGCCGGAGGACCTTTTTAGAGTAGTTGATGGCCAGGTGACATTACATACAACTTATCTAGCTTGTAGTTTCATGCAAAAAGCTCAGATTTTTCTGTTGTTGAGAGATAAGTACCATTAATTTCCATTTCTTTTAGTTTGATGAAACATGTAGAAATCATATTTTCTGAATTGGTGGGAGTTCTTTGTGCGCATGTCTACATAGGTGAAAAATTAGTGAATATCACTATCATTCCTGTGGAGTAGTAAATGTAATGAAAATGTAGTCTTTATTAATGGAAGTCCTTGCATAAGGTTTGATGCCAGGATTTGTCTCCCGGAGCCACTTTATGCCAGCAGTCCTTTAATTTGGGGCAGTGCTGCTGATGTAGCAGAGTAACGGATTCCTGCTATATAAACGGCAGGATGGCAGAGGAGCTGCTCTGCACACATACAAATCCTCCTGAAATTTACTTTTGTGTGTGCATTTCTGTGTTTTACTTTGCTGCTGATTGTTGTACACGTATGGGCAGCGAAGGTTTGCATTATAATTCTTGTCGACTCACCTTTGAGCGCATCTATGTGGTTGTACTGTTAAAAAAGGGTTAATACTATCATAAATATTTTCGTGCAGGTCAAAATTGGGCATGACACGTTCACGCCCATAAACAAATGGCATCATTTGATGCAAAACACCACCGATGGATAATGTTGCCTAGAAGCATGGTACTTCTGGCCCGCTGCTAAAACTGCCAATCGCAGCTTCACGGGCCAGGTGTGCCGCAGCCTTCTAACAGACATTAAAAAACTTTCAGCAACACCAGAAAAGGTGGATATGGTTAAAAGTAAGAGGATCACGCTGCACACATTCAACTTGCGCTTTGCTACACATACTGATTGCAGAGCACATGCTGTTTAGTTGGGATGTTTACTAATCTGAAAAAACAATAGCATCACTTCAGACAGTACAGTGATTGTTCTTCTGAAGTGCTGTACCTTTTTGGCTTGATGAGGCTCTTTTATTATTTTGCAGGTTGCCTGGAGAAATATGTGCAACTTCATTCACGTGAAGGTCCGACGAAGGATATTCGCATTGCCGCCGTAAGGCGGTACTTACGGAGCTTTTTCACCGAAGCAGCACGGCAAGGAGAGTCCGGGTGACTCAAAGAAAGAATTTCCAAAGGCAAAATAAATTAACCTTATCAGCCAAATTATCCGCTGTTTTTTGTAAGGGACTGCAATGCCTCTTGGCCTTTTAACATATTTAGAACAAAAAGCAAGAAAGTTGAGTGCGTTGGTAAGCGTCCATAGTCAAAAGAAGAGGCGTGCAAGCCACGGACCCAAGGGGAGAAGTGAACAACACGAACGCCGACTAACAACTGATGCAGAGCACAAAGGCGAACAAGAAAGAAGACACACAGCTTATCAGCGCATGCTCCGAATGGTAGCGCCACCTGTCAAACGGTTACACGTGCCGCTCTACGCGATAGACAACTCCTAAGGCATTCTGTCTCCTCTCTGTTTAAGCTAATCGACGGCTGACTCACGCACGCACTTCCACTATTAATGATATGCCAGGCCTCGACCAATAAGCGCGTCTCTTCCTTCTTATGTCTGTACAGGATCTCGGTTTCGTCTAACTCGGGCGTGCAGCTACAGACCTGGCAGTGCAAAGATAGATTAGACGGCGTTCCACCTGATAGCGACCTTCTATGTTGAATTAATCTTTGATTAATACAACGCGCAGTTTGCCCTACGTGGAAACGTCCGCAGCTAAAAAGAATCTTATAAACCACACCCATGCGACATTCAGTAAAATTGTTCTTGGCTATATGCTTAACCCGACAGATATCCGTTCGCTTCTTTTCCTTCCATCAGCTCATTTCTTCTATGCACGGCAGCACAAACCCTACGTAGCTTATTGGGAGCCGTAAACACAACATTAACTCCATATCTACTTCCCACTGTCTTAAGCCTGTGCGAAACTGCGTGGATATACGGAATACTCACGACTCTTTTCTTGTTAATGTTACACTCTGCTGCAGCTTTTGTTCCGGTCGAAATCGACTTCTTCATGCGCTCAGCTACTGTGGCTATGGCTAGTCTAGGGGAACCTGCATCTAAGAGGCACTCGACCTGCGCATTAAAGCTAATTGTCCAATGGTGCACGCACGATTTCGATAGGGCTGAGTTTAAACAGGACAAGGCTATTCCGTTTTTTTACTACTTTCGAATGCTTGGAGTGAAGGTTTAACAACGGCTTAGATATTCTAGGGGAATTCTGCCAACACACGTGATTCTGCTCAAACGACAAAGAGATATCTAAAAATTGTATTACGGTTCTCTCCGGTAGTTCTTTCGTAAACCTTAGTCCATTTCCATTAAGTTTAAATTGATCGCTTACATAGGTGACGACGGATTCAAAATTATTCTTACTACAAAATATCAAGTAATCGTCTGCATACCCAAATAACCTGATGATGTGGTCACCTTAGGCCTCTTTTAAACGGCAGTCAAACTTGCTCAAGTATAAATCACTTAGAATAGGGGCGACCTTTGCACCTATACAAGTCCCCGATTTCTGCACAAACACACCTCTGTATCCAACTAATGTTGACGTTAATACATGGAAAGAATTTCTAGAAAAGTGCCTGTGAAAACTCCGCATCTAAGAAACCGGACTCTTGCCCTTGTTCTTGAATACATTCTTTCACGCAAATTAATAAACCTTCATGCGGCAGCGAGTAATACAAATCTTCTACATCCGTGCTAAACGCTGTGCAGTCGCCAGGATTTTTCTCTTTTAACAACTGAACTAGAGCCTGAGAATTATGTACACGGAAGGGGTCAGAAAAACTTAGAGATGTTATAGCACTTCATCAAATAGCTAGCTACACAATCTTGCAAAGTCCTTCACTCTGATACAATCGAGCGAAACGGAATTTCTGGCTTGTGGGTTTTCGCCGTGAAAAATAATTCTAAAGTGAGCAATTTCGCCTTTTTAACACTAGAAGCTACCTTATCAAGATTATGTTTCAACAGGAGATCGACAGCTCGTTGTTTTATTACAGAAGGTTTCAGTTTCACAGGTCTAAAATTCTTTTCAATAGCTGCTGAGGCTTTATCTAAAAAAGTGCTATTCGGCATGATAACAACACAACCTTCCTTATCAGATAAAACAGGTCGAAGCTTATGTTCCACACAGTAATTTACCACCGGTCGGATAGGGTCAGAGGCCTTAACGAGATCGTTCGAATGCTTGATTCTGGCGAAGCAATCTGAAATACAGCGAGACCGTTCAACTTCCGGAATAACCTTACTTATGGATCGAGGTAAGCTTAAAACGTTAGGATGAAACAGTACTTAGGGCCTAATGCTAGAATTTTCTTGTGATTCTCGTCCAAAACGGCGTTTCCGAGAATCATTACCTTTTCTGACGGCGATTTAGTAGAAAAGGTATTCCTCTTAATTTTTAGTAGATCTGGTAGCTTCGTCCTGCACAAAAAATCCGCCTGCTGCTCGGAAACTCTCAACCAATTGGTGCAAATGCGGTTCCATTGACGGTCTCCCCGGGTGGCGCAGCTGACTTCTAAACACTGGCGATAAAATCTGACTTGCCGCCATGCTTCGGCCGAAATAATCGCAGAAATCCTGTTCGCGTGTCCCGTAGAAGGAAGAAGAAAACCGCACAACATCTGAATTTCCAACGGAATGATATTATTGCGTTTGAACCACGACATAGTTCTAGCGCGAAACATACACATAGCAATTAAAGAGGCTAAAGAAGCAGCATTGCGCAGATAAGTAGGAGAACACGGAAAAGGGCTCAGGGTGCTAGAAATGCAGCTCAAAATGGCAGAAAGTTGAGCGAGTTGCTAAGGGTCCGTAGTCAAATGAAGAGGCGTGCAAGACACGGACACAAGGGGAGAAGTGAACAACAAGAACGCCAACCAGCAACTGATGAAGAGCACAGAGGCGAAAAAGAAAGAAGATACACAGCTTATCTGAGCATGCTCGGAATGGTAGCGCCACCTGTCAAACGGTTACGCGTGCCGGTCTACGCGATAGACAACTGCTAAGGCATTCTATCTCCTCTCGGTATAAGCTAATCGGCGTTTAAGCATCAGTGTTAGTCGGCGTTCGTGTTGTTCACTTCTCCCCTTGTGTCCGTGTCTTGCACGCCTCTTCTTTGACTATTTAGAACAAAATGTGTGGGCCACAATGTCTTCTTGTGCTTGATTTATGTTGTTTATTCCAGCCACCAATGTAAGTTTGCATGAGCAAAAGTAGAATTCATAATTATGTCCACCAACCCAGCTAGCACACAGAGGATTTAAGACGTCTTCGAGACGGATATCCGAGACGTTAACGGCGTCGCAGAAAAGTCACGCTTAAGAAGTTTTGCTCTAGAAGACGTCGTATATCTCGTCTAATGTCAGTCTTGTTGCACATAAACGAGACGTTTCCTGTACGTCTTTGAAACGTCATGAAAAAGCTGGTATTTTCGACGGCTTGGGGGAGCCTCTAATCCCATTTACCGGGATTTCTGAATCCGTTTAAAGACTTACCAAAGACGTCATCAAAAAGCTGTCCCTGAAACGTTAGCCGTAATCTGAAAAACAAGCAGGAATCTTGCTCGGGAACGGGGCGCGCCCACCAAAATTTTGATCTGGTTAGCACCCTCAGAATGTAAGCGAACGCCTTAGGGGTACAAATGACCACAAGACATTTTTTGCACCCCTAAGGCATTAACTCTGTGTATCTGAAGGTGTCAACGGGATCATAATTTTGGGGGGCACCCCCATCCGCGGACGCCGTCCCTGCCTTTGTGGTAGTAGCTGCGACCTGCTATGTTACCAGCTGCACCATAATCTTTTCGGTGCTGCAGAGTGGGGGGTAGTGCCAGCCGAATACTTTCGTAGTTACGTCCTAGGAAGAAGTCCTGGCATCGCACTTGCCTGGAACTCTTTTTTTTTTCTCGTGGTTAAAGGCATCAGCGCGGAGTGCAACGGAGCAAAAATAGTGCAGTAAGGTAGGTACACAGTTCTCAACAAAGGCTTCATCAGTCTGAGCATTTAAGTCAAAATTGGTTGTCATGAATACAAAAATCAATCTAGCATGTAATTTGTAGAGTATGAAGCAAATCTACCAAAAATAGTTATGACATATCTTTCTACAGTGAAGGATAGACAGTTTCATGGCAAGCGGACTAACAAGGAGGCCTCTGCGCCAATGATCACGAAGTCGAAACACTGCTACATCAACATTTTATTGAGAAACTAACTTGTGCAAGTTTAAAAGAAGAAAATGAGAAATGCGAGAAAAACAAAACCACAAATATTCAAAAGGAACTGCAGAAGAAATACTTTAAGGGGCCCATGCCAGCTATTCTTTTGTTGGAGACTTTTATGCTCTAATGAGTAGAACAGTGTCTTGTAATCACGGCGCGGAGTGGCAAATTCTCCAGCGTGAAGTCTAATTAGTCACAGCATCGTTAATTTTGTTCGGTTTCAATGAAGCTTCGAAACGCGCGCCAAAAACTGCAAGAAACTAGCGCCGCGGGGCTAGCGCAGCGGCTGTCAAGTGAGCGCGTGCACTGATCACTTGAGCTCAAGATTCGGTGACGTTGCCGAGAGCGCGAGCGCCAGAGCTGCTCGCCACACTCGCTTTGCATCATAGCGTGTGTACAATGTACGCTTGAGCGACCAACACCGAGAGGAAGCAGAAAAATACGGCTTTTGGCGTGGCCTCCGCGATCGGCTGTGAGAGCCGATCTTGGAGGCCACGCTCGGGGGGCATAGCGCGGCGCGCCCGTGTCTCTCTGTGACGTCACGATATCAACTTACAAAAGCGAAACGTCACAGATGGCCCACTAACTGCGTCACACTAGTGGCGATGTCGCGAGGTGCTGCAAGCTCGGATGAGCATTCCCGCTTACTTTGAAACCATATTAAAATTACTTAGAGGCGACGTTCCTCGCAAATACTTGGTCAAGATTGCCTTCGTATGCAGGAAAACCAATTAATGCAAGCATCTCGCGTTTAAAATTTTGGTGTCATGGGACCTTTAAATATATCTGGAACTTATTAACCGCAAGAGGCTTACAAAAGAGCACTAGTAGTCACACAATAATGAACAGCCAAACGACTATGCGCTTTTCACCATGAGAGCAGCGCATCCGGTTATATGAGCAGAGACAGAACAATTGATGACTGTGTGATAGCCACTTTCAATCATGTTATGCAGTATCTTCACCGCATAAAATCAAGGAATATAAACAAGGGAACTCAAATATGACTCAGACATGAAAGTGAAAATTTGTCTAGGACATCAGCTGATGTAATGAGGCAAACTTTAAAAGACAACCAAAAACATCAATCAAGTGTCAATGAATATTGATCAAAGCGACCTTCAAAGAAAGTAGCGCATGAAATATTAACAAAATCGGTATAATGAGCAACATCGCAATGCAGTGCACAATCTCTCATAGCGAGCAACGTTACATCGAAGCAACCTCCGTTTCATAATGAAGCAACATACGTGCTCGAAGTCGAATACAGTGGAGACAGTGTTGAGGCGACGAAAAAGAAAAAAAAGAAGCAATATTCTCAAATAAATATACAAAATACATATGTGGCTCTATACAAAGCACTGTATTCAGCACATATATGCAAATCTGACATGAACGGCGATCAGACAGGCAAGCATCAGTTGGAAGCCAACAAAGAAAAAAAAGAAGATTTTGGCACCTAGCACATGAAGCTATTCCCTAAAAGGGACTTCAAATAACCATCAGGTCCACATGTGCAGGATTAAGCTGAGAGTCTCCGAATTTCGCCCTGTTCCACATTAAAAAAATACTGTTACCTTATACCTAGTCATTAAACAAAACACTTCGAACAGCCAACTCCTTTGAGAATGCAACCTCTACCAAACGCGCCACCCGTTCACGTTCACACTCATCAAAAACTAGTTGTAGTGTCCAGGCTTAGTTCAGCTGGTGAATACGATGCTACTGGCATCATATGACACGCTGAAACCGCCGTCGCGGAAATGCTTTCAATGTAGAACCTCGGTGGGGCCGTGGTAAAACGCGGTTGGTGCCCTATCAGGTTATCCATACAACCGCCGATTAAACCGCATGTATTCCTGCAAAGGAAAAAAATATGGGGCCGTTATTTTCTACAAAGCTGTTCTACAACTGTGCTTTGAGGAACGAAATTTGAAATGCATCTCTGTCATAGACTGCGCCCTTTACAGGAAGTGTTCATAATATCCTGCAACTTGCAATAGATAAACACTCAAAATGAATTTTCCTCGAGTGCCTGGTTCTTCTGCACTGCTGCCTGCACCATACATGTATATATATATATATATAAATTTAACGAAGCAACAAACTATGAAGCCTAGGAAAGCATAGGAGAAGTTATTGGGGTTCTTAATTGTAGTATTATACTTGTGGAGTAAGTATAAAGGAATATAAGTGGACGAAAAGACAAACCTGTCTTCGGTGGGAACCGAACCCACGACCTTCGGATAAGGCGTCCGATGCTCTACCGCTGAACTACGAGGGCGGTCGTCCCCCCCGTCCCTTCTACCGGGTATATGTGCACATACAATCTAACACTCCCAGGATTGTATGTACATATATACAAAGCTCAGCGAACTCCGCCTAAGCTTGGACGCTCATGCTAGATGCCTAGCGATGAAAAGGAACAGAAGAAAGAAGTCAGGATACAACAGCCAGCCTGTGGCAAAGGCGCTGTGCCTATGTCTCTCTCATTTACAATATACAGTGGTGTTCGGGCCGTCTCCGCAGGAAACTTGATGCATCTAGCTGCTGATGCTACCACCGCCGAATAGTATGACACTCGTGAACGTTAAACTGCACATTACTGATTCGTAGTTTATTTTGGACGCATTCCCCTATGCAGCATGTAGAAATCGAGTGACACACATGCTTCGTACTTAGACGGTGAGAATATTATTCGAGGCGTGCTTACGTGCTCACTGCGCACTCGGTATGAAGGGTCCCTGCAAAAGTTTTTGAACACACTGAGCAAACGGTGCCAATCAGTCGTTGAGGCTTCTGTGAACGTGTGAGCCAAATGTTATTGTGCTGCAAGCAGAGTGGATTTGTAGTTTCATTTTAAATACATCATGCAATCGCCTGCTATTGTTCCAAAAAGTGACGTCACTAGCAGCACCGACCCACGAGTTGCCTGCTCTTCTTTCAACAAGTAACGTCACTGGCGTCAACGACTAGGTCCCTTCGCTCACCTCGGTCTTTTTAAAGACAGGCACTCAGATTGCTTTTATTTTTTTAATGCAAAATGAACAAATATATAATTCTAGACTACATTGCTGTGACCGTAAGTTCAGCCAGTGATATATCTGCCTCGAGCAAAATAGCCGGCGGCCTAGCGACATTTGTTGGAACGAAGAGCAATGTGAATTACAGCTGTGTTTGAAACCAAATAAAACATTCCCTGGTGCACGCAGCTCAATAATATTTGGCTCACACGTTCACAATAACCTCCACGACAGTTAGGCATCGTTTGCTATCGAGATTACAAATGTTGCAGGCCTCCTTTAGTAAATGGGACCTTCAAGGTCGCGCGATCGACGGGCACAGTGACTGCGCACCGCAACTGTGCATAGTATCAACAAATTTTCGCGGTGGCTTCGATTTCGCCTGCACAAACTGCCTTCCATGGCCAGGTAATAGTGAAGTTAGCACAATGCAACGAAATATGGCTCATTTGGGGTTGCGAGTATGTCGCGGGTAGGAGGAAAATGTCACACGTTCAGCAGAAAACTGTTGAATGGCACCGTGGCTTTGATTTGACGATATAGGTATAGACATGCACCGCTAGATCCCGGCACCGGACAAGCTGGCGGCGCCCGTAATATATAATAAAAATAAACAACATACGTCCAAACGTTCATGTACAGGTCGTCGTGACACGCCGCTCACCCACAGCCCGACGTACTAATTTAGTTCGTTGTTCGTCCCCTTATCATCTCTGTCCTGCGCTATCAGCCCAGCAACCTGGTTCCAGTCCTCACTCCCCAGTCCGTACTGCGTGAAACACTGGACAGCTTATGGCATACCAAAAATCTACTGTGCACAACAGCGTCCGTGTAACAATACTGTGGAACCAGATAACAGGTCGTGTAATTGTTTTGGTATTTGCGGTCTGCAAGAATGACGAACCCCAAAATGCAGAAAACCGCAACAGCGTGGACAATGAGAAATAATAATAACGAACATTCGCAAACGAGTCACATGCCTCTGACAAAGTTTAAATATAACCGAGAACGAGCACAACGACACTCATGCTCATATGAATGCTGAGCTGCGAGAAGTCATTCCACCACCATAAGACGTCATGATTGCCTGCGGCAGTTCTGCTGACATGCCACAACAAGCAACGCGCGATTTTCACATCCACATCACATGCACGTAGATTTCGCAGCCCTGAACTGAAATCTCACGACCGCAATGCCAGAGTGAAAGAACGCGCGGCAACGGTTGCCCTAGAACGCGCGATATCACATGCATGTATTCGTCTGTGTAAGACACGAGTAAATTACTACTATCCCACATTGTTGTACAGGCGCTGCACTCGGTACCCGTAACGACCAAATGACAGGATGGTGGGAACGAATCCGATGCACTCCTTACTCACTAATAAGGCTGAACACGCACATAGGCCTGAGAAAGTTTCAGAATGCAAACCACGGTTGCGTTGCTTTGTGTTTAATGCGTCAACTATCTTAGAGCTTACATAGCATTAATGCTCCTTGTATCTGTCACAGATCGATTTGTCCTATCCGCGGAACACATGAGTGATCTCACAGGCATCATGCTAAGCCATTCAAATGTGGTACTTACATTTATTTTCGGCGATACGTAGTTAGTGGTGTTACGGGATCCAGTCACAGAAGCGCCGGGATTGAACCAGGGTTAACGTAAGGAGGAAAGTAGAAAGAACATAATGCCACCACACAAACACACGCAGCAGTTGCAGCATGGTAACGGAATTTTCGCCAGAAACGAAGAGCCAGCCGCCAACATCTTGACTACACTGACTCCACCGCCAACCACGCTAACGAGCTTCGCTGCCTTTGCTTCGTGTCTCCGTGTGTTTGCGCCAGCCTGCGCCCTCTCGCCTCATCTCCCCGGCGACCGGCGACAAGGAGCCAGACATTCTGGCGCCTCCCTCCCGGCCCCATTGCAGCTGGCGACATCACGGCGCCGTGCATTGTGCCGACGCCCGCCGACGCTTTGAGCCATGCCCTGCGTTTTGATCTCCGGTGGGGAGGGAGGGGGGAGGTCGGTATTCTTCCACGTCTGCTTACCGTCTTGCGCAGGACGTTTCGAAGACGGATTCATTGTCTCTTTGATGTCGCTCCCCCTTAGTTCGCGTGGCTGACGTTTTCGAGACGTCAGCCACGCGAACTAAGACGTTAATCCCCCATTAAGACGTCTTTTTGGTCTTGTGTGCTAGCTGGCAAGAAGCCCGTGGCTCTTTGCCTCTAGCGCTGGCCAGCCGTCCAGCTTGCCCACCTGCAACCCAGCTTGCCCGTCTGCCACCCACCTACCCAGCATCCCCAACACTTACCATCCACCCATCATTCCCAACACACCCAACACCCGCTATCACCCAGCACCACATTAATCCACTATAGTGTTGGGTTCTGTTTTCCAGCATGGCCAAGATCTGTTTTTTCCGACAGGGATAAGACACGGACGCGGAGAATGCACACAGGCGTTGACTTACAACGAAGTTTATTGAAAAGGAGACGCTTAGTTGGGAGGCGGCCACGCCGCTCCAGCAGTAAAACGTGACAGTCGGACCATGCCAACACAAAATCACAGCATATCTACGGGGTGAAGATGATGAGTGGGCGAAGCTGCGGAGGTTCATCGGTAAACCGTGAATTCTGCCCAGTACATCATCGACGTGAGATCGCGCGCGTTTGTACTAAAGGGTCGATGAGAGTTATGGTGACTTGCAGCTCACTTTAATTTTACATGTACGCTGTGAATTTTCATTGTTTAATCACGCACAGGAGAAATCGCACACAGGCACTACCTTGGAGGTCAAAATCCAGTGCCATATATACGGGAAACAAGAAACTCGCTAGCAGACGCTGCCTGCGTCGGCATCGCGAGGCGAGAGAGAGGGGGGGACCGTTGAACGGTTGTGAGGGAGAGGGGAGAGAGGGAGGGTAAGGGAGAGAGTGGGGGCGAGAGAGTCGTCGAGCTCGACCGCGGCATATTCACCGAAAGGGCGATGACGACCAGCGCCATCGAGTATATCGTCACCCAACTGCAGTTTGCATGCACGAGAGGCGGTTACCTACGACGGGACGCTCGGGCCACGCCATAAGGAGCTTCGCCCCTAAAAAAATGCGCCCGTTTTTTCCACACTCGTGAATGTATATAGGAAACTATAGGGGAGCGGGAAGGGGGATCAAGATTGCGCACTTGAGAGCTTGGGCCGCGTCGTTCAATGGGTTACTGCATTTCTTCCCCCTTTGTAGCCAAAACGCACGACCGGTTTCTTGGCTCGTGTGGAGCGACTTAGTATGTGTGGTTGCGATTTTGGGGTACTCTGGGAGGTAGCCAGCGCCGTTGTTTCTAGTCATACCGGCCCTGGGGAACCCGGTGTCGATGGCCTCGACATGTCTTCGGCTGCTGGCGTTTCATCTGTGCTCCGCTTCCGAACTTGATCCACGTGGCGGCGGACACAGTCTTTACCTCCAGGAGGCGAATGCCACACGTAGCCTCCACTGTGCCTGGGGACCACTTGTCGCCGGCGCCGTAATTTCGCACGCGTAGTCTCCCGGTGGAAATTCCAGCCTGGGTCACACGTAGCTTTGGCAGGATAGACTCTGGAAGGAAAAGATATCTCCATTCTTGTGCGCAGACGGTATCCCAATAGCCTCTCTGAGGGAGAAGGAGCCTCCTGGTGTGGTGCGTTCCGATAATTGCACAACACACGTGCCAGTGATGTGAGGAGGCAAGTGCCTCCTATCTTCTTCAAGCCGTCTTTGATAGTGCACAAGGCTCGCTCTGCTAGTCCATTACTCTGGGGGTGATAGGGATGTGTCCGAATATGCGCAATTCCATTGCGCTCCATGAACTGCTCGAACTCTCGTGCAGTGAATGGCGCCCCGTTGTCGGAAAACACCGTGCGCGGTATACCAAAACGGCTAAATATCGTTCTGAGGGCCTCGACTGTGCTATGCGAGTTGGCCTGCGACACGGGAAGCGCCTCAATCCACTTTGTGTGCGCGTCGACGACGATGAGTAACATTTTCCTTTTTATTGGTCCCGCATAGTCCATTGATTCATTCATTCATTCATATACCCTAAGGGCCCATGTGGGCATTACATAGGGGGGGGGGGGTGTAGTTATAATGCTGTAGGGTTATGTTCACAATCGAGATATTCACAATGTAACGCGACCACCTTTCGTGCGTCTCGGGCCAATTTACTGGTTCTTTTGCCTGAGGCATCGACAACGCTTACACACAGTTTTGGCATGTCGCCGCTACGCGCTCGATGTCTTGCTCTACGCCCGGCCACCAATATAACGATCTGGCCTTCGCCTTCATGGTGGAAACTCCTTGGTGGGCTTCATGCAGTAGCCTTAGCAACTTCCCGCGCGCTGCTCTCGGCACTACCAAGCGATGGCCCCAGTAAAGAAGTTCTTCACTAACAGACAGCTCACGCCGCTTTTTGTAAAAATCGGCGATTTCTTTAGTTTCCATGTCGAGTTTTTTTGGCCAACCTTCCCGGGTGTACTTGCGTACCTGGAAAATACCTCATCCGCGATGGCGAGTGCCTGGAGTTCCTTCCATGGCAGGGCCGGCTGATCCCACTGGTCCAGGGTCAGAACAACTTGAGCTTCTCTCTCCTGGTCCACTTCTTCCTGTAACGGTTGGGGTAGACGGCTCAGAGCATTAGCATTGCACATGAGTTTACCCGGTCGATGTTGCAACCGGTAACAGTAGGCACCAAGTATGGTGGCCCAACACTGAATGCGCGCAGCGGCCATAGCCGGCGTCTGTTGATCCGCTCTTAGGAGACGCAACAATGGTTGATGGTCGGTTAGAAGCGTGAACTGTCTGTCCAGCAGATAATCTCGGAATCGCGTGACGCCACAAACCAGAGCCAACGCCTCGCGTTCAGTCTGTGAATAATTCTTGTCTGCGGCAGTAAGTGTCCTAGATCGAAACCCAAGGGGCTGACACCGCCCTTCAATTCGGTGGGATAGTGCCGCTCCCACACCATAGGGTGACGCGTCGCACTCCAGAAATAGCTCTCGTGCGGGGTCGAAGTGAGTTAGCACAGGCGGGGAGCGCAAAATGGCCTTTGCTTTTCGAAAGGCAAAAGCCGTTTTGTCTTTCGAAAAGACTTGTCTTGCCGTGTGGCCAAATCAAGAAAATATCGTCTATGAAGCGCTTATAAAACGATGGCTTTAAAGGTGAATTGTCAAGAAAATTACCTTCAAGCATGCCCATAAATATATTGGCATAGTTAGGACCTACCCTAGTGCCTATAGAGTTTCCGTTGACCTGAGCGTAGTGCGAGTTATTAAATTCGAAATTGTTTAACTACAAGATTAGCTTCATGAGAGCGCCAATAGTTTCGCCATCAAGTGGTTTGTCAAAATTACATTCCCCGTAAGCCTCTGAGAGAGGAAATGCCATCGCCGTGCGGTATATTCGCGTAAAGAGACGACAACGTCAAGCGTTACCAGAATACTGCCATCGGGTACACACTGGACACTATCTTTCCTTTTAGCATACTAAAAGGAAAGATAGTGTCCAGTGTGTACCTCGGCTGACGGGCGTAAAGTAGAAAAAACGGGCTGTACCCGGTGGTTTCATGTTGCGCAGTGTTGAATGCGTACGTGACGAACGGCAGCACGTCGTCCCAGTTCTTGTGGTCCGAGCCAACGTACATACATGGAAATCATGTTCACGAGTGTTCTGTTCGTCCGTTCTATCAGCCCATTGGTCTGCGGGTGATAGGGTGTGGAGTGTCGCAGGTGGGAGGCGCAAAAGCGAAGTAGTTATTCAACGACATCAGCTGTGAACTGGCGCCCGCGGTCGCTTATTATCACTCGAAGAGGCCCATGACGAAGTATAATGCAATGTAGGGTAAACTGTGACACCTCGCGTGCAATTGCAGAAAGTAGTGCTGCCGTCTCGCAGAATCGCGTGAGATAGTCGGCACATACTATGATCCAGCGGTTGCCCTTGGAAGAACGTGGGAATGGGCCTATGAGATCGATGCCGACTTGCCCAAAGGGCAAGCTGGGGTGCACCACAGGATGTAAGCAACCGGCCGTAGCTGCGGTAAGTCGCTTGTGTCTTTGACATTTGGTGCAAGTGGCTACGTATGTCTCTGTTGTCTTGCGCATTTGAGGCCAGTAAAACCTTTCTTTGGCACTATGAAGTGTTCGCGTAGATCCTAAATGACCCGCAGTAGGATCATCGTGCACAACTCGCAAAACAGAAGAGCGGAGAGGTTCTGGCACCACTAAAAGGAACCGCGCGCCTATACCGGAGAAATTCTTCTTATATAGAAGTCCATCCCGAACACAGTAACATAAAGTTGACTCTTTCACAGTAGACAAAAGCGGTACTAAGCTCTGGTCCTCACGTTGCGCTCTTGCAAAGGTGGTGGCACCTGGGAAGTCACGATGTACAGACGCAATGAGATGGTCGAAACCGTCGGCGTCACATTCCGTTACACGAAGAGGCATCCGGGAAAGGCAGTCGGCGTCAGCATGTCGTCGCCCGATCTTGTATGAGACACTGATGTTGTACTCTTGCAGAAGCAGGGCCCATCTTGCGTCCAGATGCATCGCGAAGATTCACGAGCCAGCATAGAGAATGGTGGTGGATGAGGATCGTAAAGTGACGCCAATACAGGTACGACCGAAACCGCTGCACGGCAAAAATAACAGCGAGGCATTCTTGTCAGTCACCGTGTAGTTACGCTCAGGTTTGCTTAGTGACCGACTTGCATAGGCGATTACGTGTTCTTTTTCTTCGGAGCGTTGAACCAGGACAGCACCAAGACCAACACCACTCGCATCTGTGTGGACCTCTGTTGGCGTGGGAGGATGTCGGAGTATCGGTTGCGACTTGAGCAGGAACTTCAGTTGTCGAAAGGAAGCAGAACACTCAGGTGTCCACTCGAAAGAAGCGTTGTTGTGTAGGAGGCTGGTGAAAGGATAAGCTATGTCAGCAAATCGAGGAATGAACCGCCCGAAATAGGAGGAGGGCCCTAGAAAGCTGCGGAGTTCCTTTACAGATTTTGATGGTTCAAATGCTTCAACAGCTTCTGTTTTTGCAGGATCAGGCCTAACGCCATCTTTGTCCACGAGACGTCCCAACACCAAGGCTTGACACTCACCGAAATGGTATTTCTTTGAGTTCAGCACAAGACAAGCCTTCCGTATACAGTCGAGAACAATGCCGAGACGCATGTTGTGCTCGTTAAATGTGCGCCCAAAGATAATGACACCGTCAAGATAGCACATGCATATCTCCCATTTTATACCTCGTAGAATAGTGTCCATGAAACGTTCAAAGGTAGCAGGCTCGTTGCACA
The DNA here is from genome assembly GCA_013339685.2 of Hyalomma asiaticum. Lineage (NCBI taxonomy): Eukaryota > Metazoa > Arthropoda > Arachnida > Ixodida > Ixodidae > Hyalomma > Hyalomma asiaticum. The sequence continues at coordinate 124,438,772 of CM023484.1, forward strand.
AGCCGAACGGCATAACGTTGAATTTAAAAAGGGCATCGGGAGTTACGAAGGCTGTTTTCTCCTTGTTCTCTGTATGCATCGGGATTTGCAAATAGCCGGATCCAAGGTCTACGGAAGAAAAATAAGAAGCGGAATGAAGACAGTCTAAGGCGTTATCTATGCGCGGAAGGGGTAGACATCTTTCTTGGTGACGTCGTTTAGCCGCGGGTAATCAACACAGAAGCGCCAGCCGCCGTCTTTCTTTCTGAGAAGAATTACAGGTGCCGCCCAGGGACTGGCGGACTCCTCAATTACTCCCTTGTGCAGCATTTCTTGTATTTTCTCACCAATTATCTTGCGTTCACTCGGAGATACTCTGTACGGGTTCTGGCGTACAGGGTGCGCTGATCCTGTATTTATGCGATGGCGTACTCGAGACATCGAATTGGGAATGCCTGGTCCTTCTGTGCAAAGTCAAACACTTGCGAGTGCTGGGAGAGAACAGTCACTAATGCGTGGCGTTCACTCATGCAGAGCGACTTGCACACCATCTGGAGTAGTTTGGAGTCTAACTGGCTGGTAGGGAGGGGCTCCTCTGTAGCTTCAGATTCCAGTGCAGCCAGGAACGTTGGTGTTTCTTCTGTGAAGAGAGCAAGCTTCATGCCAGCAGGTAGAAGTATGGGCTGGGCCCCGTAATTCATTGCCCATAATCCAGCGTGTCGTTCAACTACCGACGGCGGCGTCGCAGAAGACGAACGGTCCATGTGTCTGGGCGAGTGTGTCGACTGTATCACCAGGACTGCGTGTAAATCGAGAGTTCAAGGCAAGTTGAAGCCTGTAGTAGTAGACTATTTGGTGGCTGAAGATTTAAGATCTGTGGTGTCGGATAAAGAAGGGTGCTTCGTGATTGTGCCAGGTGAGGTGCTTTCGCAGAAAGGTTTTGAAGCTATTGAAAGGAACTTTGCGCCGATTAAGGACAAGGCCTTGTCTCTTAGGTGAAGAGCCCTCAAGATGTTTGATAGCCTGAATTTGGAACGTTTGGCGTCTAAGGTAAAAAACGCCAAGAAGCTACAATTAGAAGTTTTCCTTTCTGCAAAAACACATAAACCAGGCATTCCGTTTAGGACTATTGTTTAAGAGGCTGGCACCTGGCAGCTTGTCTTGTCTGAATATCTTCAGGCACATCTGCCTACATTGAAGTTTGAAGACCCATTCCTGGTCCCGAACTCTGATGCCGTTGTTAAAGTGTTGAACAAACAAGAATTCCGCGAAAATTTGACTTTGGGTATGGATGTGGCGGACTTATACTACTCACTACCCCATAACCAGTTGATGGAATGTGTTAAATCTTGTATTTATGAGGATGATGAATCTGGATTCAGGAACGAGTGTGGTATTTCTATTGAATCTTTTTGGAAGTGTTATCGATGTATTGTAAGTCCACTATCGTAGGGTGGGATAACATGTTGCTTTTGCAGCGCAGGGGGGTATGCATAGGTTCCAAAGTTGCTCCTGTTCTTAGCAGCAGTTTTCTTAGTTTTGTAGATGGGACTGCGAATGAAAGGTTACAGAATGTGGTCAGTTTAATTTGCAGGTATGTAGATGACTACTTAGTGGTAGTAAGAAGTGATAACTGTGCACAGTTGGCCCGATCGGTTCTGCAGGTTTTCGAAGAATGTGGTGATGGGTTAAAATTCACTATGGAGTTGCCTTGTGAGAATAAACTACAATTTCTAGATTTGCAATCAAGTTTGGAGGTAATCATGTGTATTGGCGGTATAACCCTAGGACAGGGAAGCCTCTCCTTGATTACGGGTGTGGCCACTCGAAGTTAATCAAAAATCCATGGTGTGGCCTTCGCTTGCTTGCGCGCTGCTCTGACACGCTCGTGCCGCGAGACAATGTTAGTTTTTTAGATCAGGTTGACAGATTAAGGAAGGCAAGGTATCCAGATTCCGTGCTCATGATGACCGCCAAAAAACTCATTAAATGGGTGAAGTCTCAAGAGAAAGGGAAAAATGTAGACAATGGAGACAGAAGTATCCAAGAGAAAGTTGCCGTGATTCCTTACGTTCATAAGATATCTCATGGTCTTAAGAAGATAGCAAGGCATTTTGCGATTAAGGTTGTATTTCATGCACCTGTCAAGACCGGTACCATATGTGCAGCTGTGCAAAAGAAGTTTGAGAGCATAAATAACAAAAAACAAGGAGGGTGTGGGATTAAGCATGAAGAAGATAAGTGTGCCAATCCTTGTGCCACTGATGTAGTTTATAATGTTCCATTGTCCTGTGGTGCATCTTACATCAGCCAAACAGGCCGATGCCTGAACACGAGATTAAATGAGCACAGGTCAGCAGTGAAGAAAAAAGAGCACGCTCATTTGGCCACCCATTGCAAGACATGTGAATGTAATTCCATCCTTACCAACACAAGTGTTGTTTCCAGACATAACAATCGCACCATAAGGGAGGTTGCGGAAGCCTTTCTTATAGAAAAAGTGGGAAAGAAGTGCGTTAGTCAAGCGTCGCTTAATCTCTTGGATAAAGAGATCAGGTTTTACAGCGAAAGCTGTTTATCGCGAGGAGAAACGAAAAACCGCTCGTCCGTGGACCGCGCGCGGTCTTCATTGGCTGCGCCTTCCAGTGACGTCGTTCTCTGCGCCGTATCAAAGCGCGCGTGCCATTGGCTGGCCCGTGAGTGACGTCGTCCATCCCGTCGCAGCCGTGACGCCGAGCACGCGCGCATCAGCTTCGGCTGAGAGCTTCCACATGGGTAAGCCACGGATGTTAGCTCTCGATGTCAAACTCTTGCAACGACGGCGCGCCGAAGAAGCAGCGTTGCGGGCAGAACAGCGTCGACGTGATGATTGCGGGAGCGCGTTCGCGGGGCGAACGCCCGCTTTCAGCGAGTTTCTCCAGCGGCACTTTGGCTTCGGCTGCGACGTCTGTGTCGGGTTGAACCCACTGCTAAACACGGGGGCCGCACATTTGAGCTTCGCTGGTTAACCATTTGTACGGAGTGCTAGGGCTGTAATTTTTAGGGGCGAAGCTCCTTAAGGCGTGGGTCGTGCGTCCCTAGTAGTAGGTAGCCACAGGCGCGTGCCTGCCGGGAGGCACGCACGCGCCGAGGGCGAGCGCGTGGCTCCCGGCACGCGCTCGCCCGCGAGAGACAACGTTGGCGCAGGCAGCGTCTCCTAGCGAGTTTCTTGATTGAGAAATACCGACTGCTCGCGTTGGAGAAGCGTTCACCGGCAACCCATATATATATATATATATATATATATATATATATATATATATATATATATATATATATATATATATATATATATATATATAGGCACTGCATCTTGACTCGCAATGAAGTGCCGGTGGGAGATTTCACTTGTGCATTGTGCATAGTTGAACCGTGAGGATTCGTAGCATGCGCCAGATGTTATAAAACTAGATGGCGGTACTTGTAGTTGATGATGAAAGATGCGAGATGTTATAATAGTTTGATGACATTTACTCAAGTGTTTCACATTTAACTGTGGGGCGAATTCCACGGAAGAGTTTCACGGTTTACCGATGATTCCTTCCGGAGCTTCGCTCCACTCATCGTCCTTCACCCCGTGAATATGCTGTGATTATTTTTTTTTTTGGAAGACACATAAGGCACAATCAGTAGAAGCCTTGTTGCGCTTATCCGCTTTTTCTGACATGACACGCCCATTATGGTTCACGTGTTGTTTCCTCCTTTATATATGCCCTATTGAAAAAACCAACGCCCCCAGTGCATTTCCAGTACGTTTTCCGTACTGGGAGCACTATAAACGCGCTGGGAACGATGATATTTCACTGGGCGATACACGCTGGGACGCTGGCAGCGCTGGCGTTTTACTGGGACAAGCTGGCATAGTTGGAATGTCACTGGTACCAGTGAGAGGCTCGCTGGAAAGCGCTGTACACTGGGAGGCGGCGCGCTGGCACGAGTGCGGAACACACTGGAAGCAGCCAAAAGATGCTGGCGATGGTTTCACAGGCGCACGCTCTGCACTCGGCCAGTATTAGTTCATTTCACTAGGTGTGAAGACCCTGGAAACATGTACGGCTTCGCCGTAATTCATCGCTGCGAGCTACAGTGTGCAGCAATTCGCGGCGTACCGCGTCCGCGCGCACTAAGCACTAGCAGCGGTGAATGTTTACATTTGTGCGTTTTCCTCGCACTTAGACACGCAATGCACGTCTGTGAACCGCTGTGGTAATAGTTCTGCTGTAGTGTTGACTTGTGTGGAGGAGTCGGTGCGAATAACAGTGAAATTTTACATCGCCGCGCAATTTAATGACGCTCTCAAAGCGTCGATCCCAACTCACGCAGAAAAAAGTAAAAAAGAAAAAAAAACACCGATCGGTATCACCACGCTGCAAATGCACCTCTGGCAATTGCTGCACCTTCAATTGCTTTAGATGAGCCAAAAAGTAATCATATGACAAATCCGTTTGAGCTAATATACAATAATTTTAGTTTTCTCAAGTCGCCGAGTCCCGATCGGTCTGTACCAGTATGCTCCCTGTGAAGCTTGGGCATAGCGTACCGGCCGAGTCCGTCTACACGCGAACGGCACTCCAAGCCTCAAGAATACGCTACTACGGCAAATCAAAATTACTGCTCAGTACATCCTTGGCATCGTTTAACCTGAACAGGTGCTTTTTATTTCTTCGCGGTGCTTGAAGATGAAGCGGCGAGCATCGAAGCGACGCACTTTGAGCAAGCACATATATGTCACAGAAAGTTGCTGCCGCACTCTTCTCTGACTCAAATGCAATCACACATATTCGTCGATCAGTACGGCTTACTGAACAAAGATAAGAGGTTTCCCACTGCACTGCGCTTCCTTTTTTCGAAGCGATTAACAGTTGTGAGCTTCGATGAACCTGTGTATGTCAGACACTGGTACTGCCGCCGTCCTAAGATATCACCGTTTGAGCGAGAAAACTTCTAAGTGCCACTTGAAGTACACGTTCATTTATCGAGCGGCATTATAGTCTACACTAAACGCATCTACATACATGTCGACTATTCGTAAGAGCAAGAAAAGGCTATCGAGCTCGGCCGTAACAGCCGATAGTCCCTGGCCGTCGGTCTACTGATATTTTTTTAGTATTAGATATGAATTGTATAATATACTGACTGCTGTCGCCATTATTCGAACGACATGCATGATCGGCGCTTCTTTCATTTGTCTGACAAACGTGTGATGTTTAATTGCGAATAAAAAGGGCGTTCGTCTTGTGTGTACTACTGCAAACGATGTCTGACGGCAGGTCACACCACTGACTAACCTGTTTACGGACGCGTCAATTTGTTCTGGCGTGGCGCAGTGGTAGTGTGCTGGCTTGGCGATGCTAAGGTGCCACGTTCGAATCCTGGTCACGGAAGTGGTTTTTTTATAGTGCTTTCATTTTTTTTTTGTTTTAATGCGTCCTCTCCCTTTTTATATATTTATATTATTTAGCATGCATGGCAGGGAAGCACCACGTTTTTTTGCTCTAAAGTGGTTTTGCGTGCCAGTAACCCGCGCCTCCCAGTATCCCGTGGCACGCCAGCATGCCAGTATGCAGCGTCACACTGGGCCCATAATTCGGCATGGCGCTGGTCGCTGGCTCCCAGTGGCGCTGGGTTTTCCAATACGGGTGTGCTATCATTTAAATAAAATTTCAGTTGTTAGTCAGCGCTCGTGTCGTCTTTCCTGGTCTTCGGTTCTTGTTTGTGCGCGCTGTTCCACCATGACAGTATACCAACTCGCCCAACTTGCTACCTTGCTTCACCGACACTAAACAATGCGGAACCAAAACGTTCTTTACATAGACCGAATGAAGAGGCTCTGTCGCGGCGTCAAATGTGGTAAGTTCGGTACCAGAGCAAACTACCGGAACGCATGCTCTGCAGAGTGCAGGAATGACTATCTTCGCAAACACAGAAGACGCTCTCGCTCTTTTCACGTGGCGAATTCTCCATGAGTCCGGCCATACCTTCTCGCTGTATGAAGAGCTCCCCGCTACGACAATCAACTGCTGCACCACACTCCTGCAAGAATTCTATACCTATCTATACCTAAAATAACGTCGTGGGTAGATCTAGTAATAACGGCAAGTTCGGGTGTAAACAGTTTTCCACACAAGCACACGTCCGCCGTACAAACACCGACAGGGGATAACGGGTCGCCGCTAACACTACGCAACGTGGGAATAGTTTTCCACGAAAACATCACTTTTTGTCCCGATATAACGCTTTAAAACTAAGGCTCATTACAGAAATTGTTGCCCCTGTATCCACAAGAGCCATAGTAGGCACACTATCTACAAGCACGTGGACTTTGTTTTTGAGCATAAAAACTGGCGGAGGAATATCGCTTGCCAGCGAACGGTATCCAGCGACCTCACCCCATCAGCCGCACTACCTAGTTTTCCGGTGGTAGTGGTGACAGGCGACGCCGCGGCGATGGAGACCGCGGAGCACTTGGGGCAGGCAGTGGTGTTATGCTTCTATCGGAGGCTGGTGATGGATTCCGGAACCGACGAGTGGCTGGCAGCCGTTTTGGCCATGAAGCGGACGGGGGTCGATAGTTTGCCTGGTACGACACGCGTACAGGCTCTTCTTGGAAGGCCCGGCAACGGTCGAAAATCTGGCGATGTGCCCAGTGACACCGCAACTATAGCACACAGGGGAAGGCCGGATATCGCGGTGATGCTCGAAGCCTTCCTATCCGTCGACCATAATGGGGTATCTGTCGCGGTCGTCGTAGCCTCTGTATCCTGTTGGCATCGGATGTGGAGTACGGTACCGGAAAACGTTTTCTTGGGCTAGTTGGTTCATGACTTCTATAAAAATGTAGCGCAAAGGAACACACGGACAGACAAAGAGCACAGCGGCCGCTGCGTGGGATAGGGAGCGCGGCGCTGCTGCTCGTTGTTCAGGCGAAATCGGTTCGCGGGTTCAGACCGATGCGCAGATCTATAATCGTCCACGCTCGCTGCATTGACAGATGGTTGCCGTGAAGCAGATGGCAAACCCGGATCGTTGTATCGAACGTCGTGGCCAACGCAGCGCCCGCTTTCGTGGCACCGGAGCAGCTCTTCGCGTAATATTTCTGTTATCGTGGACGCCAGATCGGATGATGATAGTGGGCTTGTGTCGACGCTGGCCACTGTCGGTACATTAGCCAAACGGCCAAACTTCGGCGCGATACGACGCATGTTGGATTATGTCCGCTACAGACGTCAGGTATTCTTTGGCTATCAAGAACTTGTAGACATCTTCAGCTATACCTTTAAGATGTCCCACCTTTTCTTCTTCGCTCATTCCAGCATTGACAAGTCTGCACAGCTTAAGGACCTCTTCCACGTACATAGCGCAGGTCTCACCGGAGAGTTCGGCCCTTTGGGACAGGGTCTGCTCAGCTCTCTTCTTCGTGACAGTGTCACCGAAGCACTTCAACTCTTCCACAAATATCTCCCAGCTCGTAAGTACGTCCTCGCGGTTGTCGTACCACATAAGAGCAGTGTCCGTGAGCGTGAAAACATGTGACAGCTGAGCAGTGGAATCCCAACCATTATGTTTGCTCACCCGTCGGTACTGCTTCAACTGCTCGTCTACGTCCTCATCGCAAGCGCCGGTAAAAATTGGTGGCTCGTTGTACAGCTGAGAAGGGCCCGGGGCCGTTGGCCTTGGAGATTCAGCTTCTCGGGGCATGCTTCCCGTTCGCGATGGTGCAAGTCCCGCCAGGCGACGTCTGCGACGAAGTGCAACGAGTAGAGATTGTCCGGTGATCAGGTACCCAGCACCTCCACCACTGTTACGGGGCGTGTAGAAGGGTTTATTCGAGGTAGCTGGGCGGCAAGCGATATGGCGGCACTGCACGTCGTTCTTCTCTTCCTCGCTGCTCTGTGTACCTCGTTGTTGCTGCTGCTCCATTCTCATTTGACGCACCGTATATATATATATATATATCATCTGCGGACAGTTTGTTATACGCGGCGTGTTCGTGGGCCCAAGAAAATTTACCGGCCACCTGCAGCATTCTGGTACATTATCTGACCACCACATCAATTGTTAGCGCATACTGTCGTGACGCAGGGTTGCTTGTAACCCGGACCTCATTTGGTACCCTGGCAAGGTCTTCGGGTTGAGAAACTCTGAAGGTGGAAGTTGCGAAAACGACAACAAGAAGGTTTACCGACATTAGGAAGACTTCTTTACATGTGAGATACAGAAAATGGGGTACCGCAAAGAGTAAACTGGATGGACACCAAAACGTAGAGCCCAGACCCCTTTTTCTCGGGTTCCATGGTCCTCAAATACATTTCAAGTCCCGCTCTCTTTCTCAGCGAACACCAATGAAGCACAGGCTACATCCCAGGCGACGCTTACCGATTCTTTATCCTGGGAGCGGCCAAACCGGTTTGAGTGGACCGACCGAGCTGCAGGGAAGGCATCTCCCGTCCTTGCAACAATGCACCCGACAGATCGCCTTGAGCGTCGTGCTGATGACGCTGCTAATGCGAGCATTGATGTCAACCGCAATACTTTTCCATTGTAGCACTTGCCATCACGAACACCTGGGGAGACGAAGCTCGGAACAGGGAAGACGGTCAGGGTCAAATTTCTCTGCCTGGCGAGTCGCTTTGTTCTTTTCTACACTGGGCCGTCTGGCAGTCACCGGCTTAAGTCGTAACAATACCAACGCATGATTTTCATTTCATTTATTTGGACATTTTCAAAAAATGCCCACGAAGGGGGCAAAAGGAGTGTGTGTCTCCTGACTTGGCCCGCTCTTCGCGAGGCACTTCGGGCGGGGACAGCAAGACAGTGTGCAAAAATATACAATAATATGCATACAAGCAATAATAAACGAGGAATACATTAACGATTTGAGAAAGACAAAGATGCAAACAAAGCTGCTCCCCAGCGACACCCAGAATGCACCGTGATCAGCATCACCCAACACACATTGAAATACACATAAGTTGAAACAATGAGCACACCACACACATTAAACACCATCAGCAAATGCACCCCATAATTGCGTTCCAATTATTACATCCTTAATTCGCTTTCTAAACTGTGTGATATCCTTTGTACATCCATAGTATGTCCCCTGAGAGGCTAATGTCCATGTAGATGACACGTCCCATAGATATACACCATTTTTCTTGCCGAATATGTAGGTTTGTCAAACGTGATATGTAGGTGACTCATGCATGTAGACGTTCGGATCGATTATGGACGTTGAAGAGACATCGGCGGTTCACAGGGATATAGCGAGGTTTTCGACATCCATGATCTACCCTTGGGCCAGACTAATACCGTCGCCATCGAATCAACAAAGGTGGCTCTTTGCCGATCCAAAGTCCGCCTTACCGTGTATCCGCATCTGAGCGAGAGGTGATTCAGAAAGAAGTGGCCAAACTGCTTGCGAGGGATATCCTCGAACCAACATCTAGTCCATGGGCACCTCCCGTCGTATTATTCAAAAAGATGGCTCTTGGCTTTTCTGCGTTGATTATCGCCGCCTCAAAAAGCTCGCCAGTAAGGACGTACGTGTGCCCTCTTCCTAGCAGTGACGGCGCCCTTTGCTGCCTCCATGGCGCCACGTTCTTTTCATCTCTGGACGTACGAACCGGCTGCTGGCAAATTGCTGTAGACAACATGAGATCACGAAAATAGCGCGTTCGTTACTCCTGACGGCGTTTACCAATTCAAGGTGATGCCTCTCGGCCTCTGCAAAGCACCATACACATTTGAGATGATGACGAATGATTTCTAGGGTTTAACGTCCCAAAAACCAGGATTTGATTATGAGAGACGCCAAGTGGAGGGCTCCCGAAATTCTTAATTCCGGGTTCTTTAACGTGCATTGACATCGCACAGTACACTGGCCTCAACATCTTGCCTCCATCTAAATGCAGCCGCCGCGGCCGAGATTGGATCCCGCGACCTTCATATTAGCCGCCGAGTGCCATTGCCCCTAGACAACCTTGGTGGGGCAGCAACATTTGAGAGAATGACGTGATATTTCTGCCGATTTTCGGGAGACATCTTCCGCGGCTATAGAGTGTTTTAGGAATACTTCGGCGGGCTGGCCTGCAGTTCTTCGTTCTTCGTAGAATTACTGTACTTGGCCACCTTGTTGATGCTTCCAGAGTTTGACCGATTCTAGCAAAAGTCAGTGCTGTCATGAACGTCCCGTCCCACGCTCTGCCCATGATGTTCGTAGTTTCGTGCCACTGTGCTCATAGTTTCGCCGTTTCGTCAAAAACTTGGCGACACTCGCACGACCCCTCACTGACCTTCTCAAGCAAGACGGTTCGTTTTCTTACGGTCTTCTACAAGCGGACGCATTTCCTCACCTCAACGCCGCTATGACGAATTCACCTATCCTTGCGTAGCTGCCGACACAGAAGTGCGCACAGGTGCTAGCGGGCGCGGCATCGGTGCGGTTTTGGCGCACCGTGAAGGAGGTACTGAACGTGTCAATTGCTTACGAAAGTCGTCTTCTGTAGAAATGTTAACGCAACTACATGATTACAAAACACGAATGCTTTGCCCTTTTCTGGGCGATTTCGTAATTTCCGCCTCACCTGCATAGCCGCCCTTTCCGAGTCGTCACTGACCATAAGGCTCTCTCCTGGCTTCATTGAAAAATCCTACTGGACGACTTGACCGTTCGGCGTTACGCCTTCAGGAGTACCTTACTCAGTTGCGTACAACTCTGGCCGGCTTTATCTGGACGCCGACTGCTTGCCGGGTTACCATGTTGACCCTTCACACGGATAAGACATCGAGGCTAGCCCCTCCATCATGTCTATATCTCGGTTTCTCCAGATCGGTGAACAACGTCGTGACCTTTCCTTACGCTCGCTCATTTGTCGCCTCGAAGCTGCACCAAAGAATGCCTCACTGCGCATATTCGTCCTCTTACATGGCACACTTTACCGCCCTAATGTCCAGCCCGATGGCCCTGACCTTCTTATCGTTGTGCCTGAACATCGGCGCTCAGTGGTCGTCCGTGGGCTTCAAGACGAACCAACTGTTGGCCTCCTTGGCATATCTCGCACGCACGATTGCGTCAGGCGCCGATTCTTCTGGCGTGGTCTCGCCCGGTCTTTCCGATAGTACGTGTCGTCCTGCAAAAAGTTCCAACGTCGGAAGCGACCTACCACAGTCGGCGATGGACCGCTTCAACCGCTCGCCGTCCCCACCAAACCATTATTCCGCATTGGTGTGGATCTCCCCGATCCTTTTTCTGAGTCCAAATCCGACAGAAAAAAGGATCGCCCTAGCTGTCGATCATGCGACCTAGTATGCCATCAGTGGCGTCATTCCGACCAGTGCTGCTACCGACGTCGCTGACTTCTTACTGCACCACGTCATCCTACACCGCGGCGCCCCTCGCCAACTGCTCCCAGATTGCGGCCGTCCATTTTTGTCCCACGGGATCGATGATCTCTCGCGCTTTTCCTCAAGGCAGCACAAGTTAACCACCTCCTACCACTCACAACAAAGTGGGCTTACTGAGCCTTTAAATCATAACATTACGGACGTGCAAGCGTGGTGGTTTGAGAGAGGATCTACTACTAAGAGTTTTTGATGCTTTCTTTATTAGTCATGTTAATTATACGGTTCCATATTTGCAATGGACGGGCTTAAGAGGATTCTGGGAATTCCACCGACGACTAGCACTGAGCGGCTTTTAGAGCTGGGATTGCACAACACGGTTGATGAACTGATTGAAGCGCACTTTGCGGCACAGGTGGCTCGTAGGTCCAGCACTAAGGCTGGTTTGAAGATCTTGGATGAGGCTGGCATTGCGGCTCCTAGGGTGGAGATATCTGACGGTGTTCAGCTCACACGAGACGAGCAGGAGGATATTCAGGTGGATCCTATTCCGCGCAATATTCATCCTGTGCACCATGCAGGCCGTCGTGAGGCTCGAGCCCGGGCTATACTTCGAAGTGTAGGTAGCGATGCTAAAGCGGCGCTTTTTGTGGACGCTGCGGAGTACAGTACGCAGAGGGCCTTTGGCGTGTCGTTTGTCGATGGTAAAGGGCAGCTAGTGGCCCGGGCATCAATCTGCACAGATCATGTCACAGTTGCGGAGGAGATCGCCATTTCGTTAGCTCTTCAGGCGGCAGAGGTGCCTTGTGTGGTTTACTCAGATTCACGATAGGCCGTCCGTGCCTTCTCTGGAGGTTTGATTTCGCAGCAGGCGGCACGGCTCCTTCGGAGTGGTCGCAGGCAGGCGAGATGGGCCGGTGGTCATCATATCTCTTGGTTTCCAGCGCACGTCGAGGGCACTGATGGGGTTAATCCCAATGCCAGCGCTCACACCCTTGCACGTGAATGCACGAACCGCGCGGGGGTTGGTGAGGCGTCCGGGGGGAACATTGACCTCAGAAAGGATCCCTTGACAACGTTCCGTGAGATTACGACTAACTACAAGCTGAGTAGGAGGCGCTTTCCCCTTCCTAATGCTAGGCTCAACAGAGCGCAGGGAATCACTTTTAGGCTCCTACAGACGAATACGTATCTCTGCCCGCTTACGTATCGCAGGATAGCACCGGACTTTCCAGAAGAGTGTCCTCGTTGTGGCCTGGAGAGTTGCTCGCTAACACACATGCTCTGGCAGTGCCCCGCGAATGTAGGGACTGATTTTTGTGACGAGGTCTCGTGGCGGCGGAGCTTACACAGCCCGGACCTGGGTCTGCAACTGCTGGCTGTACGGAGGGCCCGGGCCATCGCGGAGGATACTCATCTTCCGGTGCCGACCTGGGTGGAGCCACCGACTGGTTGAGGGGGTCCAAGGACCTCCTTAAACTAGTCCCTCTGGTCTCACAATAAAGTTCTTTGTATGTATGTGTTACGGACGTGCTCGCAATGTATGTTTCATCAGACCAAAGTGACTGGGGCCTTGCGCTACCTTACGTCACTTTCGCCTACATTTCATCACGTCACGACACCGCCGGTTATGCACCCTTCTATGTGCTCGTCACCGTGGTAAGATCTCACCGCTGGACGTCCTCCTTCGGGATGATACGTTGCGGCCCAGCAAACACACACGTGATACCGTCGCTCGTGCAAACCACGCGCACAGGTCGCGTACTCCAGGCTGTGGGCCTCGCAAGCAAGCCATAAGCGCCTCTATGACGGCCACCGTCACGACGTTCACTTTCAACTCGGTGCCTTCGTCCTTCCGCCGCGGTGGTGTAGTGGTTATGGTAATCGGCTGCCGCCCAAAAAACGCGGGTTCTATCCCGGCTGTGGCGGTCGCATTTTCGATGGAGGCGAAAATGCCGGAGGCCAGCGCACTGTGCACTGTCAGTGCACGTTAAAGAACCCCTGGTGGTCAAAATTTCCGGAGCCCTTCACTACGGCTTTTCTCTCCTTGCTATCTCTTTCAGTCCCTTTTCCGTACCCCCAGAGACGCTTAGCCGGGCTCCCGACATGGACTTCTGAAGTTAGCGTGAGTTGCTCAATCCAACTACAATCATCATCATTTGTGGTGCCCATACCGACGTGTTGGCTTAACAGAAAAGCTCTTATCACGGTATATCGCTCCTTACCGTATCGTACGCCAGGTAACTTGGCAGCAGCGCGGGCAGCGAGGAACACGCCTGAAGATACGTCTTTCTTATCGCCGCAGATAGCCCCATCAACCAATCCGCAACTGCTCCTGCTGCTTCTGCTGCGGATACACGTGCCTACGTTGAGTGTGTGGCAACAGTATCAGCTGGAAGCCGCCTCATCGTTCTGACGCCAGGGGCCACTGAGGCCATATAAGCCGGACACCATCGTGCACCGGACTACTTGGCAGCAGCGCGGGCAGCGAGGAACACGCCTGAAGATACGTCTTATCACCGCAGATAGCCCCATCAACCAAGCCGCAGCTGCTCCTGCTGCTCCTGCTGCAAATACACGTGCCTACGTTGAGGGTGTGGCAACAGTATCAGCTGGAAGCCGCCTCATCGTTCTGACGCCAGGGGCCACTGAGGCTATATAAGCCGAACACCATCGTGCACCGGACTACTTGGCAGCAGCGCGGGCAGCGCGGAACACGCCTGAAGATACGTCTTTCTTATCGCCGCAGGTTGGATATCGCACCCATATATATATATATATATATATATATATATATATATATATATATATATATATATATATATATATATATTTGTTTTTTTTGCTGCTCCCTGCTGCCATAATTGTCGACTGCTCTTTTTTGTTCCTGTCCAACCATGTCTACTCGGTTCGAAGAAGAGATGAGGAAAGAATTGAGGGAATTCAAGTCTACAATTGAACGGGACCTCAGAAAGGAGTTGAGGGAAGTCAAAGAAAGTCTTGAATTTTTAAGCAAGCAATTTGATGAGAGCAAGGTAATAAATGAAGCGCTGCAAACGGAAAACGAGGCTCTCAAATAAGAGAACCTAGCACTGAAAGAGGAATGTGATAAGTGTACGAAACAGCTGAATGATTATGAAACAAGGATCATAAATATTGAGCAATACTCTAGGAATCGCAATGTGGAAATTAAGGGAATTGAGGAGGGGAGTAATGAGAATCTGCATGAAATTCTGTGCAATATGGGTACAGCTCTAAGTGAGCCAATAACAGCCAGCGACATTGATGTATGTCATAGAGTGAAAACCAAGGAACGATTCTTCTTGCTCGAATATCATAGTGCAGTTTAAGAGCCGTTCAAAGCGTGACTCTTTTTTGCTGAAGGCAACGAAAACTAGGCTATCAACAAATGACATCGGTCGCTCAACAAGCCAGTATTTGTTAACGAGCATCTGTGCCCTACCCTTAAGTGGTTGCTCGGTATGGCACTCAGCAAGAAAAAGGCATGCGAATGGAAATTCGTCTGGACAAGTGATGGGAAGATTTTTGCTCGTAAAGATGAACAGTCCAGGGTACTTCGCGTAAACAGTGAAAGTGACATTGCGAAAATAGTTTGAATGAAGTTCTAGTACACTTTTGACCACGAGTTGCACCCAAAATGGCATTGCAAACCGAAGAAGTCAACAGACTAGCGGCATCCGAAAGCACTATTGGACTAACGTGCTTCCATTAGATCTGCCTATCATAAAAAAGACTTGCTAAACGTCTTCCTGGATGAATTTGGTTTTCAATTTGATGTAATTATGCTCACTGAAACATGGCTGAATTCGGAATGCGATGCTATAGTGAATGATAATTATCGAACTATTCAACTAAACCGCAAGGACAGACGTGGTGGAGGAGTGCTACTAAATATCAAAAAGTGCATTACCTGGGACAGAATTCCTGAATTTTGTTTCATAAGACGTGATGCAGACTGCCTTGCAATTGTTTCACAAAACTATGTCATAGCTGTAATATACCGTCCTCCAGATGGAATTGTTGATACATTCATGTCGTATTTGGAAGATCTATTGAACTATGCAAGTGAAAACGACCTTGTACTAATTATAGGTGGTGATTTTAACATAGACATGTTAAGTTACTCAAATGCTCAACACAAGTTTTGCACACTGCTGTCTTCGTACTGTTCAACTAATGGGATTAGAGGTTGCACTCGGGTGATAAAGACAACGGAAACATTAATTGACTTATTTATAACAAACCTGCCAGAGCACGAAGTCATCAGTGGTGTATTGGCATCAAGCATCAGTGATCATTTCCCCATTTTTTTGTTGACAAAAATGCCTAAATCCGAGTATACCGCTTTACCGTGCAAAAAAGTAAAAATTCAGGACATCAATGAAAAAAACCTTGCAGAACTTTCGTAACAGTCTTGAAAAAATAAAATGGGATACTGTATATATGTCTAGCACCTCTGATGATGCATATGATGAATTTTTGCGCCTATTTCTTGAAACATATTCGAAGTCATTTCCATTAATCATACATAAAAAAAGTAAACGAGCGCGTAAGCCCTGGATAAATAAGGAGTGTCTTAAGATGATTAAAAAGAAAGACAAGCT
This sequence comes from Hyalomma asiaticum, assembly GCA_013339685.2. Taxonomy (NCBI): domain Eukaryota; kingdom Metazoa; phylum Arthropoda; class Arachnida; order Ixodida; family Ixodidae; genus Hyalomma; species Hyalomma asiaticum. Next base: position 124,454,758 of record CM023484.1, read on the forward strand.
TTTTAATAAATTTCTCAAAACATGTAACGCTGCCGACTGGGATACATTTCGGACGCATAGGAACAAAACGAATGCCTTATTACGTAATACTAAGCGAAACTATTTGTACAATTACTTCGAGATCGGGAACAAACAGAAATTGGATGTAATGTGGAGGAATATTAATGAGCTCTTAAATCGAGCATCTAGAAAGGCAGAAGTTCATGAAATAACGCTGAACAATCAAGTCAAACAAGGAGCAGAATTAGCTGAAGAGTTTAATGATTTCTTTGTAAATCTAGTTTCAGCTCTCATTCCCCAGAGGCAATAAATGGGATCTACAGAAACTCGGCAAGCATATTTATGAATCCCACAACTGAGAGTGAAATAAATAATGTGTATAAATCTCTCAAGAATAGCTTAACGTGTGATATAAACAACATTCAAATCAGGCCAGTAAAGTACGTTCTTGACATTATATTGCCACAGCTCACGCATATCTATAATCTTGCTTTCTCTACTGGTATGTTTCCGAAAAAAATGCAAATAGCAAAAGTTACCACAATATTTAAAGGTGGAGAAAAAAACAATTTACCAAATTACAGGCCGATTTCTATACTACCCGTGTTTTCCAAAGGCATAGAAAAGATAATTTACGCCAGAATTGTTGGGTTCGCTGACAAGCATAATTTAATTAGCCCTACCCAATTCGGATTCAGAAAAGCGAGACCAACAGAACATGCCCTTGTCATGCAAAAAGAAATCATTCTAAAAGCCTTCGATGACAAAAGTCTAATAGCTGGTATATACATTGATTTTTCCAAGGCATTTGACCGTCTGAATCATTCAACACTTACCAAAAAACTTGAATTATATGGAATTAGAGGCACACCACTCGCGCTTATAACCTCCTATCTGCAACACAGAATGCAATGTGTTTGTATTCAAGGCAAGTTATCTCGGCACAAAGCAATTACTTCAGGTGTACCTCAAGGGAGCATACTTGGACCATTGCTATTTAACTTTTATATAAATGACATTTCCAAAATTAACCACGGTGCAAAGTACGTAACTTACGCAGACGATACAACGATTTTCTCTCGCAGCCATTCGTACGAAGATCTTCAAAGCAACATTAACACAGCTCTTCATGACTTACATAAGTGGAGTGCAATCTTGAAATAAACACCGCAAAAACAAAAGCTATTATCTTCGCACCCCGTCAATAACCTGTAGCACCAATTTTGAATCTCACTTTAGGAAACTCACGTATAGAGATTGTGGACTCTGTAAAATCACTTGGTATATTTTTTCAAAAGCATTTGTCTTGGGAAGTTCATGTTAATCATGTTGTTACACAGGTAGCAAAGGTAGTGGGAATTTTGGCGAAATTCAGATTTCATTTGCCAACAGCCGTTAAGCTTCATATTTATAATGCACTATTTCTTTCTCATTGATATTGCTGTATAGTCTGGGGTACAACCGCGTTTACACACCTAAATCAGCTGTTCATATTACAAAAGAAAGCACTTCGTCACATTGCGTGCGTTGAAAAAACTGCACACACAAAACCCCTGTTTGTAAAATACAGTATCACGTCCGTGCACAACTTATACCCATTAAATCTAGCCAGAAAGTATAAACACGATACAGACGGACTACTTCGAACACTTTCCGAGTTGACACCACTCACAAAGTCTTATAATTCACGCAGTGATGACATCTGGAAAATGCCTTTTTCACGCATTATGCAAACAAAACAAATGCTTCGTCACACGCTTCCAAATCTGTTAAATGAACTCCATCAATGCGAAATCAATTTAGAAAAAAATTGGGAATCGTGCACTCAAAGCATTTTTTGTAGCGAACGATTGATGTATTTTCTTTTCGGAAAAAAGCAGAGATTATGTTCATCTGATTTTTAAGTTTGACTGTTTTGCTTGTCCTAATTCTAAAATTGTGTAAAGGAATGTTGATTTACTTGTCATGTTGAGGTAAGCTGTTAATCATTACACCTTGTGTATGTAAATATCGTATTGTATATTTCTCGTAAATATTATATTGCAACTACATTGTCCAAACACTGTATAAGTGCTACCACGCTCTCGCTGTATGCCATGTAAAACGGGGCTCGAGGTTTTTCAAGTGGATAGATCCACTTTTTCTCAAAAGGACAGAAAGTTGAGCGAGTTGGTAACAGTCCATAATCAAAAGATTCTTTTTCTTTTTCGCCTCTGTGCTGTGCATCAGTTGTTAGTCGGCGTTCGTGGTGTTCACTGCTCTCCTTATGTCCGTGTCCTGCACGCCTCTTCTTTTGATTATCCACTTTTTCTGAGCCCTCGTGTTCCACAACACGCAGACTTGTGGACGAAATAAATTTGACTTTGACCTACGAAATCGTTCCCTCCTCGCCGATTATGCCGCCTGCGACTTCCCCCAGTGACACAGTTCACGTGAGCATGCGCCTGAAAGCCTACCGGTCCTTCTACTGAACAGGTTTAAAGGGACAGACAACCACCGAAAACTTGGATTAAGATGACCCCACTGGCGGAAGGATTGTGTGCTGCACTGGCTCAAACGACGCCACTTTCTATGTCATTAAGCATGGTTTTATGTTTTTATTTCTTCATGCAAAGTCGCGAAAACTGACGTTTGGTAACTCAAGCGGGAAACATGCGAACTAAAATTAGAGTGCGGCCACGTGACCTTCTACAATTTACTCAATATTTTGTCTGTTTATTAGTATCGGACCGCATGAAACTTTTGGTATTATAAGCTTTTTCTCACTTGCAATGTTCAGATAACCCTTCGTTTGTAGCACGCGTTGCTATTGCGCGCTTCTGCCGTCACGTGCGAAAGCGTGTTTTTGGATCTAGCTGACCTGGCTTCGCTCGGCTATCGCCAGAACGATGGCGCCGGAGCCCCGCCATTCATGACGTAGGCACGGACATGCGAAAGAACGCCTTAAAAATACAAGATCGGTCTGGCCAACAATGCCAACTCATCGCACCGTCTTTATTTCAAAAAGTAGTCGAAAAGGTCAAGTTAATCACAGTTACGCTCACTCCCGCGAAAGCAGAACGATGTCCAGAAGCGAGGCGGATTATGGGCCTCGCGATCACTATTCGATGTTAGAGTGCGCACTGTCTTTTTTAGAGGCTTCTAAGATCGAAAAATTGTGCGTGCGAAGTATCCACGCTCTTTTGGAAGTAACCGCTGCAGGTGAAAACAGTACAGGGGCGAGCTTTCCATTGCGTCACTAAAGACAGGGTCCTTAAAAATCGGTTGTCAGTCCCTTTAAAGTGCACCGAGACGGCGCTTCTGCCAACGGAGGTAACGCTACTACGTGGCACATACCGCCTGCGGTAGAAGACGGGGCTGTCCGGTGCGCTGCAGTCCACCATCTTGGTTGATGCTTTGCGTCTCACTATAAATACACCTGTCTACAGTGGTCCCTTGTATTATTTACGTAACAATACCCTGTTGGAAAAAAAAACAGATGTTGGGCATGCTGGAAAACAGCACCAAACTATTGGGAGCGAGGACGTGCCGTGGCGCCGCCATGCGGAACAATCGGTGTGACGCGCAAAGTTGGATTGCTCCGCCAGCGCTGCCTTGTTCAGCACGAAGCTGCTTTGCGCGCCGCCTTTTTATTGTTGTTGTTTTATTTCAGCTAGACGATATCTGTGAAATACTGTTGTGGCTACGTTATTGACTGTACTACAAGTTAACCCTTCCGGAAAAAGAATAGCTTCATTACAAAGCTTTAGGCACCGCGTCGACTGCTGTTGTCGCCTGCTATGATCACCAGCGAGGACACCGCGCGTGCGGAGTCCGCTTGGTTTTTTAGGTGAGATAGCACTTTGATGAATGAACATGAATGAAAGGTAAGCATCAAGATGGTTTTAGCGCGTGGTTGCGGTAAGTACACATAGTTTTTGGCCGCAAGAAGGCGACGTGTTCCTCGTGCAATTTATTCATTGTATGTTTGCATTAACAAAGGGACAGCCGTTGACTCGAGGAAATGGTATTAGCAAATTTGTATTCATTCTCAACACGCATACCTCTATGGAGCGCGATGCGAGAGGTTCCTTCATTTTGTGGAAAACAAAGCAGCATGCGTAGAGCTGTATTCAAGCGCGACCTTTTTTCACATGACTTAAGCACAAGCGCGCGTCATTAAAGCTAGTTATTTTCGGTTTCTCCTATCATCGCAGGCCCATTTAAAATCTCGTGTTTAATTACATAATTCTCTGAGAGCGCTAATATTCTTTGATAGTGATCAGGACTCTCGGGGCAATAGATTTGTACAAAATCAAGCAGATCGTTTTCGGATCACTTTAAATGGTGTCAGTTGTTAATTGAGACAGAAGGTACTTAATGACGTAAGAGAAAGGTGAAGGTTGTTTAACATGTATAATCTTGTGAGAAGAATCTTGCCTGTAGAGGCAGAGCCGGAGGACCTGAAATTGCATCTCTACAAGCAGAATTCTGTCTTGGGTCTGTATCGGTAAGTCTGTCATTTGTGACCATTATTTCTGATGTGGGACCACGTTTCACATTGGCTTCGGCGTCAATATAGGTACACTACCTTGAACTCAAACACGTATTCTAGAATAAACGGAACAGCGGGAATTATTTTTGCTGAACGGTGTTGACCGTGTCATTATAATCATAATCGTGTAGCCCCGCTATGGTGGTCCAGTAAGCGCATATTAAAGAATACCAGGTGATCGAAACTTCGGGAGCCATCCACTACGGCGTCTCTCATAGTCATATCGCGATTTTCGGACGGCAAACCCCAGAAATAAATCAGTTATAATCGTGAACTTGGCCGCTCTCGACCTGCAACGCCTGCTAACAAAATCGTTCTGTGTACTTTAGCTCAACTGAAGACACACGCGAGCAAGGTATGGCAGTGGCCCACGTCATCTGGATACAGTGCGTATCTATTTCTTGAGCACCGTTATACGTTGAAAACGCTCACCAGGACTTGGTACTCCGACGCAGGCTACGGGAACATCGCTCCTAAGACCAACTGGGGCAAGATAGTGACTATCCTGTACGCCATCGTGGGAATCCCTCTGATGCTTCTGTACCTGACCAATATCGGCGACATCCTGGCCAAGGCGTTCAAGTACGTGTACCGGCGCCTGTGCACCTGCGACCACCACCGCGGGGGTGACTCGTCTGTCCGCCGCGCACAGGCGTACACTACGAGGAGGGCAGCTGGCGCGCATGTCAACCATATCGCGCTCGAGCAAGGCCTGCTTGCTGGAGAAGGCATCAATGGTTTCACTGCAGTGGACCGCATGGGACACGACGTGAGTATAATCCCTGCTTTTCAATCTCTACTTGTCGGCGAGAAACATAAGGCATGCAATGCTGACGCGGCCGAGAGCGTCCGACTTACATATCGCGCAGACGCACTCTGCCGCGTCTCCCGAGTGTATTCCTGCTATGGACTTAGTTTGGATAGTTGTGCTTCGTGTGGCGGACTTTAGTAACAAAATTGGAGAGTAGAAAGATTACCTTGTGCGTATGTTGTTATAGTGGCGGCTTCATCATGAAGCCGCCACTATAACAACATACACACTAGGTAATCTTGGTGCATTACTGTGCGTTACTACACAAGGCGACTGATTCACAACACGGCTCCCGAGTTTGGTTCCCAGAGTGTGCCGTTGTCCCCATTCTTACCTATAGGCTTCTAATTCGTTGTAAAAAAGAAACTGTTCACATACAAAAGAGCCCTCGAACTGCGAAACATAGTTTAACAAAACTTGATACTGGGCTAGATGGTGCAAGTTCATTGTCACGGTAATATAGGCGCAGGAACAACATTCACATTGACACGAGGAGACAGGACAAGCGCTCACTTTCATCTACCTTTATTTTTGGCTACGCCGACAAATATATACACGTACCACACGTATGCTCCATCAGTCAAGCACATCGGCACCGTCATCCGACATCACATATCATTACACGCATCCGTCTAGATATTTTATCTCTCCTTTTCTAAGATTAACAGATGTATCGCTAATGCATTCTTTACCCTTCTTGAAAATAAAATATGCTTCTAACAGTTCACGTGCCGTCTGTTCCCTTCCCCTACCAGGAATTTTCGTTTCTTTCCAGTTTGGCTCGCAATCACTACATTTTGCACAGTGTTCTGCCATATTACTTCCACCGTTCTTAACAGCCCGTGCGTGTTCCATTGCCCGGTCATTGAAGCAGCGGCCTGTTTGACCTATATACGATACACCGCACGTCATCGGAACCTCATAGACCACCTTAGTGGCACACTTAGCATACTTTACGCCATGTTTTTTCTCGCATTCTCTTCTTTTTGCTCCCTTTCTTGACACACGTGAACACAGTAGCCCAAGCTTCTTCGGCGCAGAAAAAGGTTTTGTTTTCTCTGTAGACGTTGAAGATTTGTATTATTCTGTGCCCCATGCTGACCTGTTTATTGCTGTAAGGAATGCAATAGAGGGAGGAGAGGTGGTTGATTTCCAGAACTCCTGCGGTGTGTCGGTTGATAACTTTTTGCGTCTCCTTCAGGTTTACCTGAATACAACGTTCGTCTCCTTTGAGGGTAATTTCTATCGCCAGAAGAAGGGCATTTGCATTGGCTCCTGCGTGGCCCCAGTATTGTGCAATATCTTTTTAGCCTACGTTGACCGCGACCTTCAGCGCTGTTTTGCGGGAAAAGGTGTGCAGAAAGTGTTTAGGTACGTGGACGATTATCTTATTTGTTTAGACAAGCTAACCGATATGACGTACACTGAAGTTGTGAGTAACATCTTTGACAGCTTCCGAGATAATGGGAAGGGCTTAGTTTTTACGCACGAGCTACCATCAAAAGGTCGCTACAGTTTTTAGACATTAACATGACACTAAGGGACGACCATGTATGTTGGGAGTATGCCCCGCGTGCCCAAAAAGAGCCGTTACCCTACCGTTCTGCGCAGTCCAAGACTGTCAAGAGGGCTATCACCCATATGTTCTTAGGATCGGCGGTGGCCAATTCTTGCCCGCACAAAATGCACTCAAGTTTTGTTAAGCAAGTACAGCGGTTGCTTTCGGCGGACTACCCCTCGGAAGTGATTCTATCTGGCACTGAGGGCCTTCTGAGAAAGACAAAACAGTCACTGTTCGGAGAAGTGGTTGACAAAGAAAAAAGGACCGCCACCAAACCGGTGGTAATACCGTACGTACATAGAATCGCACACCATGTGAAAAAGGTGGCCAACAGGTACGGAGTGCCTGTGGTTTTTTCTGCGCCGAAGAAGCTTGGGCTACTGTGTTCACGTGTGCAAAGAAAGGGAGCAAAAAGAAGAGAATGCGAGAAAGAACATGGCGTAGAGTATGCTAAGTGTGCCACTAAGGTGGTCTATGAGGTTCCGATGACGCGCGGTGTATCGTATATATGTCAAACAGGCCGCTGCTTCAATGACCGGGCAATGGAACACGCACGGGCTGTTAAGAACGGTGGAAGTAATATGGCAGAACACTGTGCAAAATGTAGTGATTGCGAGCCAAACTGGAAAGAAACGAAAATTCTTGGTAGGGGAAGGGAACAGACGGCACGGGAACTGTTAGAAACATATTTTATTTTCAAGAAGGGTAAAGAATGCATTAGCGATACATCTGTTAATCTTAGAAAAGGAGAGATAAAATATCTAGACGGATGTGTGTAATAATATGTGATGTCGGATGACGGTGGCGATGTGCTTGACTGATGGAGCATACGTGTGGTACGTGTATATATTTGTCGGCGTAGCCAAAAATAAAGGTAGATGAAAGTGAGCGCTTGTCCTGTCTCCTCGTGTCAATGTGAATGTTGTTCCTGCGCCTATATTACCGTGACAATGAACTTGGAGGATAACGAAAAATCTAGAGATAAACTAAGCAGCACACAATGCGCAATGGAAAGAAAAATGATAGGGGTAATGCTAAGAGATCCACGGAGCATATCCACGGAGTGAATGATGATGAGTGGGCGAAGCTCGGGAGGTTCATCGTAGATTGTGCCGAGTTCCGAATTCATTTAGTTAACGTGCACGCTACGAATCCTTATGGTTCAACTACGCACAAGTAAAATCACCCACCGGCACGCCATTGCAAGTGAAGATCCAGTGCCTATGTATATATATCCTGTGAGGCGACGTCCAGTACGGCGGTAGGACCGTTTTATTAGAACACCGGCGCGCGAGACAGCGGCCAAACCCAGCAATGATAATGATTGTCATGATGGGTATATAGAGATGAAGACGATGAACTAACTGCACACTTAGCGCTCACACACACACACTATATATATATATATATATATATATATATATATATATATATATATATATATATATATATATATATATATATATATATATATATATATATATATATATATATTGGTGGCCGGTGAACGGTTCTCCAACGCGAGCAGTCGGTATTTCTCAATCAAGAAACTCGCTAAAAGACGCTGCCTGCGCCAACGTTGTCCCTTGCGGGTGAGGGCGCGTTCTCCTTCTTTGCGTGCTGGTAGAGCGTTCATCTAAGAAAGAGCGTTTCCATAGTCAACGCGCGACTTTCGCTCTCTCTCTCTCTGTCTCTCTCTCTCTCTCACAAGACAGCAGATGGGAGATTGAGAGAGCTCGCGCGCCGGTAGGCACGCGTCGAGGGCGAGCGCGAGCCTCCCGGCGTTGCATGGCGTTGCATGGTATCATTGCATCAATCATTTCTTTGAAGGTAACGCGCTACTAGGAACAACGGACGGACAGACCCAAACCATAAGGAGCTTCGCCCCTAAAAACGAGCGGAATTTATCAGAGAACAGACAGGAGTAGCCGATATTATTTTATCAATTAAAAGAAAGAAGTGGACCTGGGCAGCACATGTCATGAGGAGGAAAGATAACAGATGGACAGTAAGAGCGACGGAATCGATACCAGTAGAGGGAAAACGCAACAGAGGCAGGCAAAAGGTTAGATGCAGCGATTAAATTAAAAAGTTTGCGGGCATAAAGTGGAACCAACTCGCTCAGGATGCGGTGGATTGGAAGTCGTTGGGAGAGGCCTTCGTCCTGCAGTGGACCTAAACAGGCTGATGATGATGATGATATACGGAATTATATTAAAGATTGGGCAGATATGGCCAAATATGGCATATACGGCCCTTATATGGCCATAGCAGCCCAATTTTGAATATATACGTATATGGGCCCGTATACGGCCATATCTGCCCAATCTTTAATATATCCATATATGGCGCCTTATATGGCCATATCTGCCCAATTTCTTATATATCCATATATGGCGCCTTATATGGCCATATCTGCCCAATTTTTAATATATCCGTATATGGGCCCTTATATGGCTATATAGAATAGAATAGAATATTTATTTATTTCCAGAAATACAAAGGTTCTGGCGGATACCACTGGCGAAAAGCAGTTTGAAATACAGCTTGACTGGGCCGATGGTCCGTTACAAGGCATACCTGGCGGTTGTATAGGAGTAGTAATATTTTAGTAGCTCAAAATAAGAAGAGCTACTAACTCAAATGCAGAAAACAAGATCAGTATTATATAAAGAAATAATGAACATGTATTGGAATACGCAAGAAAAAGAAATATATGAAATAGGTACAAGAAAATCATACACTTTGGCACTGATAAACGAACACTATAAACGATAATAAGAAACAAGCAATAAGAAAGAGCACTCATAGATTACATGTTCACTAAATGCATCCGAAGTTCCTTCGGTGAAATCTGCCCGATTTGTAACATATCCGTATATGGGCCCTTAAATGACAATATCTGCTTGACACTATAGGCCATATGTGAGTGCTGAATACACATAAAAACAAAAACAGAACACAAATGCAAGATGGGCCTTTCACGTGCGTATTTTATTTTTCTGCTTTGTTTCCATTCTTCGGCGTTGCCTTTCGTCTTATTGCTTGTCAGTTCGCTGAGCTTTGCGCCCAGCGATAAGATTACCTTTTCCCGCTGTACTCGAGCTGGCACCGCGTTGAGAAGCCTTTTGTGCGAGCAGTAAATGGCAAAACACAATTGGAGCATGAAAGTGATGCTTATATATTCAGGGCCGATAAATAGCTCTAAAATATGTGCAGCTGATGACACAACAACACAATATTTGATATGTATACATGCAGGCATTCACGTAGGCGCCAAGAAAAACAACAAGAAAACGTCGAGCGGACCCATATCGTTAAACCGTTCTGCATCACAGTGACTACGCAATGTGCTGGTCGATATGCATAGCACGTTACGAGCAGTTCCTCAATTATTATTTCAATTTATTTCCTTGCTCTTTCAGGCGAAGGGAAAGGGTATGCTTGTCTCTGTTTTGCCAAAAACAATTCAAGTGAATTAAGCTGAAGCTTTCACGTAGGAAAAATTTGGCGGATCCCACGTGCAGTGGGAATCAAGGAAATGCGAAACACGCATCAGGAACGTAAAATGGATTTGCATTGTTGTCTCGCTATACCTAGTTTGGTACATATGAAGTTAACGAAACGGCCGCAAGAGCACCAAGACTGTGGCACGTAAACCATGCCACTCATGACACGCATGTCATGGTTCTAACGGTATGACCTGTCATTTACGATCGTCATGCAGTCATGTTATGCCAAACAAATTTTCGTATATATCCAATTAACGAAACGGCTAGGAGAGTACCAAGACCGTGGCATGTAAATCATATTGCTCATGACATGCATGTCACTATTTTCATGTTATGACCTATCATTTATGATCTTCATGCAGTCATGTTGTGCCAGACCAATTTTCGTACATATCCAATTAACGAAGCCGCCGCAAGAGCACCAAGACAGTGGCATATAAACCATGCTGCTCATGACACGCATATGTCATCATTCTAATGTAATGACCTGTCATTTACAGTCGTCATGCAGTCGTGTAGTGTCATAGCAATTTTGGTATACATCCCATTAACGAAACGCGTGGCATGTAAATCATGCCGCTCATGATATGCATGTCGCGATTCTCATGTTATAACCTATCATTTATGATCGTCACGCAGTCTTGTTGTGCCATACGAATTTTCGTATGCATGCCATTCACGAAACGGCATTATAGAGCCAGGACGGTGTCATGTAAATCATGCCGCTCATGACATGCATGTCATGATTTTCATGTTATGACCTGTCATTTATGATAGTCATGCAGTCGTGTTGTGTCATAGCAATTTTGGTATACATCCCATTAGCGAAACGCGTGGCCGCTCATGACATGCATGTGATGCTTTTCATGTTATGATCTGTCAGTTATGCTCGCCATGCAGCCATGTTGTAGCATACAAATTTTCGTATACATCCCGTTAACGAAATGACCAGGAGAGCACCAAGACCGCGACGTGTAAATCACGCCGCCCTTGCCCAAGGGCACTGCCGCCGAGGCGGCCAAATTCTTCATTGAGAACACCGTCCTACGTCACGGAGCCCCGGAGGTCGTCATGACCGACAGAGCCTTTACGGCTGACCTAACGCCAGCGATCCTGAGCTACAGTCACACAAGCCACCGCCGAACCACTGCCTACCACCGGCAGACGAATGGCCTCACTGAACGTCTAAATAAGACTGCCGCCGGAGCGGCCAAATTCTTCATTGAGAAGATCGTCCTACGTCACGGAGCCCCGGAGGTCGTCATGACCAACAGAGCCTTTACGGCTGACCTAACGCCGGCGATCTTGAGTTACAGTCACACAAGCCACCGCCGAACCACTGCCTACCACCGGCAGACGAATGGCCTCACTGAACGTCTAAATAAGACCATCGCCGAAATGCTGGCTATGCACGTCGATGTCGAACACAAGACGTGGGGCGCCATAATTCCGTATGTGACCTTCGCGTACAACACGGCCGTGGAAGAAACAACGCAGCTTTCTCCATACAAGCTTGTTTACGGACGGGGCCCAACAACGACGCTTGACGCCATGCTACCGGTCGGCACCGACGAAGAAGACCTCTACGTAGCCAACTACCCGGAGCGCGCTGAAGAAGCTCGGCAGCTAGCCCGCCTGCGTATCAAGAGCCAGCAGACGGTCGACAGGCGCCACTACAACCTTCGACGACGCCACACCGAATACCGACCCGGTGACCTCGTCTGGGCCTGGACGCCAATACGACGACGCAGACTGTGTGAGAAGCTCTTGCGCCGCTACTTTGGACACTACAAGGTAGTCGGACGTTGTGGTGAACTGGACTATGAGGTCGCGCCCGATGGCTTAACGTCATCCCAGCGGCGCCGCGCACGACCCGAAGTTGTACACGTGGTGCGACTGAAACCTTATTACGCGCGCTGATTAACTGCTACGTATTGTTAATTTACTGTATGTACTCTTACACTCTTACTTGCATGTTTTGTTTTTAGCATCGGGACGATGCTTTTCAGAGGCGGGTAGTGACACGTACGTGCGGTTGTTTTCATTTGTTTCAGAGAGAACGCCGCTATCACCTTCCCATGAATCGCACGCTTGCTGTGATTGTTTACGGGGAGCGCGGTTATCAGTATTCTGTTACGCGCAACGTAGGCCACGTTTAAATTGCATGTCACTTCGGGAACCGTGTCGATCTGTCTTGAAACTTGGCATGCCTGATGCGTACATTTCAGTGACTTCTGGAATTCCAGAGATAATGCGAGAACGCGTTATGACGCGTGTATAAAAGCCGACGCATTATGCCGCTCGTGAGGCTTTCCGTCGACCGACGACTGTTCACGCCGCTGTTGCTGTGAATTGTGATTGGCCTTGTTTTGCTGGGCACAAGTTCGCCCAATAAACAGTTCGCCTGACATCGCTTGAGTCCTGCGAGCTTCGTCTCAAGTGCTGCGCGTGTCACAACCACGTGACATTTGAGTAAGGTGAGGCCTTACTCCAGGAACACAAGGACTGCTTCTCGTCGTCATCGAGGCTTCGTCTGACGCCTCTCGCGAAACATTGCATCATAACTCACGAATATGCCCGTCCTCTCCGTAAGAGTCCCTACCGAGTTTCGGCACGGGAACGCGACGCCATCAAGCAAGAAGTCGACGAAATGCTGCGTGACGACATCATTCAGCCGTCTACGAGCGTCCGTGGGCATCACCCGTCGTGTTAGTGAAGAAGAAGGATGGAACCCTACGTTTTTGCGTCGATTATCGTCGCCTGAACAAGATCACGAAGAAAGACATGTATCCTCTTCCGCGGATAGACGATGCCTTGGATCGACTGTACAACGCAAAGTATTTTTCGTCGATGGACCTCAAAACCGGCTACTGGCAACTCGAAGTAGACGAGAGAGACCGAGAGAAGACTGCCTTCGTAACACAAGACTGCCTGTTCGAGTTTAGGGTCATGCCCTTTGGTCTTTGCTTGGCGCCTGCGACGTTCCAAAGGGTTATGGACACAGTATTGGCAGGCTTGAAGTGGCAGACTTGCCTCGTCTACTTGCACGACGTAGTCGTATTTGCTTCCAGCTTCGACGAACACCTCCGGCGCCTTGAAGCTGTTCTTCGGGTAATCAAAGCCTCCGGACTGACATCACCTTGAGTTCTGCGTGCTTCATCTCAAGTGCTGCGTGTGTCACAACCACGTGACACTATCTATCTATCTATCTAGCCGCCTATGATTTTGTTCTCTCCGGGCCGTTTGGCTAATGGGATGTTTACGAAAATTGGTATGCCACATGACTGCATGACGAACATAAATAAAAGGTCTTAACATTGATTGATTTCTGGGGTTTAACGTCCCAAAACCAGCTCTGATTATGAGAGACGCCGTAGTGGAGGTCTCCGGAAATTTCGACCACCTCGGGTTCTTTAACGTGCACTGGCATCGCACAGCACACGGGCCTCAACATTTCGCCTCCATCGAAATGCAGCCGCCGCGGCCGCGATTCGCTCCCGCCACCTTCGCATCTGCAGTCGAGTGCCATAACCACTAGACCACCGTGGCGGGGCAGGTCATAACATGAAAACCATGATATGCATCTTATGAGTGGCATGATTTACATGCGACGGTCTTGGTGCTCTCCTGCACGTTTCGCTAATGGGTTCTATGCGAAAATTGGTATGGCACAACATGACTGCATGATGAACATAAATGACAGGCATAACATGAAAATCGTGACATGCATGTCATGAGCGAAATGACTTACATGCCACGCGTTTCCTTAATAGGACGTATACGAAAATTGGCGTGCCACAACATGACTGCATGGCAAACATAAATTACAGGTATTAACATGAAAATCATATGCATATCATGAGCGACATGATTTACATGCAACGGTCTTGGTGCTCTAGCTCCTCGCCGTTTCGTTAATAGGATGTATACGAAAATTGGTATGCCACAACCAGTGGCGTAGGCAGGCATGGGGTGACCGGGCTGAAGCCCCCCCCCCCCCCCCCCCCGAAAATTTTCCAGCCGGTGCCCCACTGCCTATCTATGCTGGCCCATCACATATATGGACAAAGGTGTCCATTCTGGGAAGGTGCGGCTATGGGCATTCGCGTCTCTGCGGTTGGCTTAAAAACGAACAACGGGGCTCTTTCAACTCACAAAGGAAGTTGACTTGTCACTCTATGGTGGGGAAATTTGTAGTTTGTCTGCAGGAAACGGTGGTGGCAAACAAGGGGCACCTGTGATTTGTCGGCAAAGAGTGCTGCGATAACAGCCAGAAAAGAGAGCTTGCAGTCCTTCCTGCACAGCGCCGCGGCAAGCAGACGCTTCTGCAATGTGTTGACAATCAGCTCTCTGCGGTGATGGAAGAATATGGCGAGTCTGTGCACCCGGAAACACGCGTGGTCTTGCTGCGGGTGAAACGTTCGCGGGCTAAGGTCACGAGCTAGCGAACCAAGCACAAAGTGTGCTGTTGTTCCCTGTGCAACGCCTTCCGCTGTGCCCCCCGACCCTTCTTGCCCTCTTATTGCTGTTTCCGTGGGGCGCTGACGCTTTTCGTGCGATTTATGCGCTCGCGTGGGGAATGTGGCGTACGTACATCGCATGCATTTTTTTCTTTCTTTTGCAGCAGTGCCCCTACATGGGTGGCCCAATACAGTCTCGCTTTCGTCATTTTTCTTGACGACTTACATATGGTTGCAATGCATGTACGCGCACGGCGTGTCCCCTTCCGAGGACGATGCCGCTGAGAGAGGAAATTTCAAGCAACCTTCCGACTGGACAGCACTGCTTTGCAGTGCTATCCACAAGCAAGTAAACTACCAAATAACGAGTCGACAAAAAGACCGCGCTGCGATCCATCGCCGAGCGTGCACAAGGGTCAACAGCTCCGCTACCAGCAGGCGGTGGTCGCGATATTCATTCAAGAAGAGGTGGCCATATTCGGAGTGTCCCTTTCGCAGCAATATGTATCAAGTAGAGCAACGGCTCTCCGCCTTCTGGGGAAGCTTATCTTCCCAGCGCCAACAAACGAGCGAGACCTGGAATGCTAAGTCCTTTTCTTCAACTGATTTGTACTTACATGATACCTTATATCCTCTGACAATACAGTGGCTTTGTAATGTGCCTAATATGACTTGTATGGATTACAGGTGAATTCTCTGATAGTGTTTGAATAGTCCCTTCCTATTGCACAAATGAGGTCATACGATGCGTTATTAATTTCAGCAAGCCAGAAAATTAATTTGAAATCACTTCATTTCTTGAATACAATATACAGCGTTGGAAACATAACAGCCGAATTAACTTGAGTCGCCGAGACGATGGATCGATCAATCAGTACTTGAGACAGTCCATCAGCGGCCAATGGGAAAATAAAATGAGAAGAAATCTCTTTATACCAATATCTTTCTAGAGCAAAGAAGTAACAGCACAAAGGAACACAGACGACGAAGAAACGAAGACCACAGGACAAGCGCTGACTGCCAACTGAATGTTTATTGCGTGAAGACCAGCCTATTTATACATTCTCAGAAGAACATGCGCACATCAAAACACTCACAATCACAAATACAATCGTTCTTTTATGAAGTCTATCTCGTTCTGTGATAGTACAAGTGAGGGCGAACTAACACAATTATCTCCTTCTTGGTTGATATAGAACGCCTCTAAAATTTATCTTTCTTTCTTACATTTTTCTTTACCAATAAATTTTGTTTTTTTAAACATGGGAACGCATGTGCACTTCTTACAATGGTGAACTAAATGGCTACCATATCCATTTCTTACATTATTTGCGTGTCGAAGTGCGCGATCATTAAAGCATTGTCCTGTCTGACCAATATACACTTTCCCACAGCTCATGGGAATTCGATACACTACCTTACTCATGCAATCAGTGTAACGGGTTGTGTGATTAGTGGTGCACGCGGAGGTCCTGTTTTTCGAATTCATGAGCGCACTTATCGATGACAGCTTGCAAGGAGCATTGAAAATCAAGTTAACATTGTGCCTATTTGAAACTTTTTTAAGATTGTGAGACAACTTGTGCAAGTATGGAACTACGTGCACGGGCCTCTTGTCTTTCCCCTTACCTTTGTTGCCCTGCTCTACTTTTGTTCTCTGCAAAATCGTTTCGCACACAGATGTAATGACAGATTGGGGAAACCCTGCGTCTCGTAACCGGGCTAGCTGATTCATCAGACTACGTTCACATTCGTGCTCACATGACTTATTTAATGCTGCCTTAATACAAGTGGTAGCTATGCCTCTCTTAATCAATTTGGTCTGCGCGCTGTCATATGGCAGCAAGGTTTTCTTTGCTGCAGCAAGGTTTTCTTTCGGCTACAGTATCTGGTCGAACAAATCGAACAGAGAAGGCTGCATATCAAGCAATGGTGCAAATGAATTCTATGAAGATAAAAGAGCGCAGGAGAACGAGGAAGAAAAAAAAACACGTACAAAGGACAGGGAGATTCACCGCTAGGGGGCACGGAGTGCGGACGTGTTTCGCGTCGGCTCCGTAACTTTCCTATGTTTTTCGCGGATTGTTGCGATTATCGTCGTGCACTGTTCCCACCATCGATCGGCGTAAGTTGCAAGTACTTTTTTGACACCAAGCTTTGCCAGGTGGGCCCACTTTTTGACCGCTTGCTGGCGCATTTTCTTCCGCCACACAAGCAAGGACGCTAGGCCTAGCGTCTCTACGACACCTTAACCCGGCCGCTGCGGCGGTGGGGCCCGCCAGCCTAACGTGTCGCCGGACCTCCTCGGAGCTCCCGATCTCCGACGCCAACGTGCCAGGCCTTACCAAAGCTACATGGATGTTGTAGAGGTAGAAGGAGAGGACCTTCGGCCGGAAGATTTCGGCGAGGGAGCAGGATGGTGCCACGTCAAGAAAACAAGACAGCCCGACGGTGCGTCCGAATCGGCGCAAAAGCAGCAGCTGAAGACGCAGCAAGCGGCGTCTGCCGCGTCGACTACGGGGGTCGCCTCAGCTGCCACCACGGCGGCGTACAACAAAAGGAAGTACGCTCGTCAATTGCAGCACCTTGCCAAGGCGAGCCGAATGCCAGAGCTACCACCCGATGACTACAAGATTATTGTCCGCCCCAGAGGTGGATTCAACGGCGCCGAATACGGAATGGATCGCATTTATTGCTGCCTAAGTAACGCGGCGGGTATAGGCAGAGAAGCGACTAGAGAAGATAGCATATGCGTCAACGTTAAGCAGAACGTCGTGGTGCTCAGCACGCCGTCCTCAGAAAGAGCCAAACTCCACGGAGCCATCAACAAGCTTTGCATCGGTGACCGGGCGTTCGAGGCAAAGGCCTATCAAGCTGCCCCAACACTTCCAAGGGCCTGATAAGGAACATCTCCAAGGACGAGAGCCCGGCGGACATACTTAATAACCTAGTGACGCCGCGCAACCCTGGCGTGCTGCACGCCAAGCGCATGCTGGCTACGGACAACATAATAGTGTTGTTCGACGGTTTCCACGTACCCAGACACGTTTACTACGGACCCATGCTTGTCAAGTGCTCCCTCTATAGGAAGCGCATCGACGTTTGTTATGAGTGCGGGAGGCTGGGACATCGCTCGGACGTATGCCCCAACCCTGCCGACAAGATCTGCCGTGGATGCAGAGGCAAGAACCCATCAACTGATCATCGCTGCGAGCCGCGGTGTCAACTATATGGCAAGGGACATCTCACGGGGGACCGCAGCTGCAAGGAGAGATACAAGACCCCACACATCGTCAAGCATCGCCAACTGGAGTGAAGACGGTGTTGGGATCCTGGTGGGAGTTACAGGAGTCGGGCCGTCAGTCCTAGGATCCACCGCTACCAGGTCGACGTTCGACCCATCCCGACTCCAAGGGAAGGTTGCCGGAGTGCGGGGTTGACACGGAGACGATGACGATTCAGAAGAGGAAGAAGAGATGGTTGATTTTACATGATGATGGGAGCTCGGAGCCTAACGGAGCTTTGAGCTCGTATTATATAGAACAATATGTACAATAGAGTCCAATCACGACGTTGTCTCCGCCCTCGAAGAGAGGAGGTCACACCCCGCCTTCGCTGCTTCTTTGCGGCAAGGTGTGACGTGTCCCGAGTAGCGGCCGATGCTGATTCCTGGAGAAGGTGCGGCCCGGCGAAGAGGCTTGCTGGAAAACAGGAGCAGCACAAATAAAAGCACTCTACCCGGCCCTGTCCTTTTGAAGACACGCCGCCGGTTTCTCACAATGGGGAAGCCATAGGACACCTGCTGGCAGCAGACCTCGGTGTCGTCCGGTGCGGTGATGCACCTCTCTCGCTGCGTCGGTGCGGTCGACAAGTTCATATTTCCCAAAAGCGGCGCAAACGCACACACACGCACCGCACGACACACCGACGGTCCAGGCGGATTCCAGGAGCTTCCCGCGGGCTGGTTTGAAACTGGCGAACAAGGCCGTCGCTGCCCCGTCAAACAATAGACTTGTCTCTTCGAGACGGCAGCTCGGCGAAGCCCATCCGTGGGAACGCAGGCATACGCGCTCCCCACGGTCATTTCCACGAAAGGTAGATCCAGCGGCCACCGGCAGCAGCCTCCCTTCACCACATCCATGGGGGGCCCACGCCGATCTTAACAGTCCCTCCGGCGCCAGGAAACTCTCGAATGGCCAGGAACGCAATTGCTGTCCATGAGAGAGATCTAGGGTTTGATGAAAATTGTGGACGTGCGGCTCGAACATGCCGCGAGGACGAACCGCAGCCAGAACAAACCAGGCGCCACAACACTACACCACGCGCAGGCATTCAGAATCTGCTTCGGATCCACCAGGCTTATCAAAACCTCGATAAAACACCATCAAAAAATTTCGGACTCTTTTTAGCAAGTGACCATCTTCCCTCGCAAAGTATTGCTCACGACAAACCTGGGGCAGCTATGGACGAGTTCCCACTCCAGAACTACCCAAGAATTGGTTCTACAGAATTTGTCGAGCAAAAGGTTAACAATGATGGCACCCACTTTAAGATTCATACTCTCCTACTGAGTGCGTCAGCACCTCCACTGACGTTACATTTCCCATACCGAACGGTAAAACGTTCTTGGAGGATCGGAATCCATCGGAGCAAGCTTCCTTTCTTTTGAGGCCTTTCGCCTAACCCGATAAGCGGACAGCGATCAATCTCGAGAGCAAGATCCGCTTCGTGCACGCAACTGGCAATTCTCTGTGCCACCCATACTAAGCATACACGTTACTTTTCAAACGCACTACAGATATCCTCTCTCACTGTCAGCTAATTTACCACATTCAAAAGAAATGGAATGTCCTCCGTCCTCTCCTTATTTAACTTGAAAACACGTCCGACCCTCTGTCACTCGCCTCGCACTGAGGTACAACGTAACCTTCAAATAAACACTCAGGATAAGAATTTCAACCTAAACAAAACTCACTTACAAAACTCACTTCTAAACTAAGTTCACAAAAACTCACTCACGCTGATAAGCCATTCCTACTCTGTGGTGCCGAAGCTCACTCTCCAAAAATAGACATTAAGTGTTCAACGAACAACTTACTAAAGAAATAACCTTAAAGTCATAAGTCGCAATTTGCGTGGCTCGAAAACAGGCACTACCTACACTGTCATGAACACCTCCGCAAAATAATGTACTCCTTCACAACTGCAACGAGCTCTACGCAAATGAAAACCCTTCCAAGTACAGCCTACTGACAACTTCGCTTAGTTTACCGCGTCCTGACTCAACAACGCTGTTCCTAAATTGAGTGCTTCAACATGACACGGTTCTTACAGTACCTCAATGTGACCGTACACTTAACTGACACGTTGTCCCTTCGACCAACTTCACGTAACTGCGCGTACTAACCGCTACAGCAGCCAATGCTTACTCGAACTAAAATTCAATGCCATGTACATGAAAGTAACAAAAAAGAAAATGGGCATTGCTCGTGCGCTGTAAACTAAGTATCTAAAAGTACACGACAAGACTGCACCACTGAAGCCAAACTTCTCACAAAACTGAATTGGCTTTACTCTAGAAAGTGCTCTGAAATGCGCCTTTATTTACGCAAGGTGTAATACGCAGTACACCATTTCCTGTCAAACATGCAAGCTACTAAATTCGCAAATGTTGGTTTCGCGCTATGAAGTTTTCCTCGGAAATTAACCTCAATAAGTGCGTTTACTACAGCCTGATCTGACTACAGTGCTATACTGCTCATTTTTCTTAAAACTGTCTCAAGAACCTATAATGAATTAACTCAAGTCGATTCTTAAAAGGAACCACACTCTTGCATGCGCTTGTGAAATGACCACAACGGACCGCTCCGCGTTCCCCGTACACGAATTCCTTTGATTCGAACCCTATGGGGTCTCGGTCCCGACGGCTTTCTCGCTCGCCATAGACACACACCGCAAGCTGTTCCACGTGTTCTGCTGTCATGCTTGATTCGGCTTCGCGGCCGCTTTCCTTCTGTCCTCTGACGGGCTAACCTGAAGCATAGATGGAAGGTCGGTCTATCTCGCTTTCTGCGCACTGTCGCGGGACGCTCAACTGCAGTCTTACCCCTGAGACCAATTAGACACAGTCGGCGTCTCAAACAAAATCTAACTCGTGCGTTCGGCCGCGCAGGGTGCCTGTTACTGACCAAACCACCTCGACACTGTACTCTCTTCCAGAACATCGCCTTTCCCCTTCGTCGGAGGGGCTTCACCCGTTTACCGAGAACGTGCCTCTTTCTCGCTGGCCTTAGCGAAGGGGACAAAGAGCACTTCTCCCTGCCGCGAGTTGGGCTGGCTCTTTGTCTCGCACGCTCCCTTGCTGGTTCCTTCAAGCGCTTCCTATGTGCTGCTCGAGCTCGCTTTTTTCTCTTTCTGCGGTGTTTACGGACACCTGACGTGCTTGCATTTTCCTCTGAACTCAGCGTCGCGTATTCAAACTCTTCGGATGCCCCTGCGATTGTCTCCTCCTTTTCCACAAAAGAATCGCTCGCTTCGGAAGTCGTGCAAAGGATATTTACTTGTTCAAGGGCATCTGTAGCGCTTCTCAAAACCTCCTCACTGCGCGTGCACTCGGTCATTTCTCCTAAATTAGCTTCATGCAGTTCTTTGTACTGCCGCTCGCTGCTACAAACTGCGCCGCATGCATTGCCCTCCAAGGTCTGACCATTCGTGGAAGCCGCTACACTTTCTTTACTCATTTCATCGACACTTCCTTCACTACACTGAGGCTCCACTTTAATACGGCTTCTGGCCACTTGGCCCCATTTCTCACAGTTGTAAGTATCAACTGCCTCTTGCGGTTGAAATGAACCCTCGAATCTATCGGTATCAGAGTATTTCGCCACCTCCAGCACAATACCCTCACTTTTGTCACTTAGTGACACCTCGCTTTTACCGACTTTTTCCATTTCTTCCGCCTCTAGACCACAATCATTAGTAGCTGCCTCGCTATGATAAGAGCACTCCGTTTTACAGCTCCTGGAAGCTGTCTCGCTCTCATCATAGTCGTTCTCTCGCTTAGAGTTACTGGCTACTTGGGCCCGCTCTTCACAGTTGGAATCAACCACTGTTTCCTGTCCTTGAAACGTGCACGCAACGTTAGCGGACGCCTCACAATCTTCCGCCATCTCAAGCACCTCTTTCTTTGTCTCATCCTTAACGGAGACACCAATACGCCTGAACAAGGCTTCCCGCACTTTACTTTCCTTACGCTTTACGCTTGCTCTCTCAGGAGTTCCGCTAATTCCTCCTCGAACCGTTAACCAATCTCTCTCAATTTTGAGCTCCAACAATTTCCTCTCCCTTTCTTTCTTCTCTTTTTCATACAGTTTCTTTGCTTCCTCCCTCTCTTTCTCGTATGCTCTTTTGGCTTCCTCCTCTTTCAGATTTTCCTGAACAAGACCCCAAGCGAATTCAATGTCTTCAACGCTGCTACCACTTTTCTCTATTAATTTTAGTAGCTCACACTCAGTCATCGACTCTTCCCACTCGAGTGCCAACTCGTCGCACAACTGCAACAGCTCTGCCCCTCGCAACCTACTCAGGTCCATGGCCACTTCTTAAAACGATGGTTTTGCTTGCGACCAGATGCTTAAACACCCGCACTTTGCATCTAAACGCACACGCACACACCCAGGAATTCAAATTGTTAACCCAGAATTTGAAGCCTGGTAAATCTCAAAGCAAAAACCAAACGCTCACCCGCAAATGCAGTGCCATGTCACCAGGTTCATCCCAGCCGCTGCCATCCAAATATTGGGATCCTGGTGGGAGTTGCAGGAGTCGGGCCGTCAGTCCTAGGATCCACCGCTACCAGGTCGACGTTCGACCCATCCCGACTCCAAGGGAAGGTTGCCGGAGTGCGGGGTTGACACGGAGACGATGACGATTCAGAAGAGGAAGAAGAGATGGTTTATTTTACATGATGATGGGAGCTCGGAGCCTAACGGAACTTTGAGCTCGTATTATCATCATCATCATCATCATCATCATCATCATCATCAGCCTATTTAGGTCCACTGCAGGACGAAGGCCTCTCCCATCGATTTCCACTCCACCCTCTCCTGAGCGAGTTGGTTCCACTTTACGCCCGCAAACTCTTTAATTTCATCGCTCCATCTAACCCTTTGCCTGCCTCTGTTGCGTTTTTCCTCTCTTGGTATCCATTCCGTCGCTCTTACTGTCCATCTGTTATCTGTTCTCCTCATGACATGTCCTGCCCAGGTCCACTTCTTTCTTTTAATTGATATAATAATATCGGCTACTCCTGTCTGTTCTCTGATCCATTCCGCTCGTTTTTTATCTCTTAGCGTTACCCCTATCTTAGCGTACCCCTATTTTCTTTCCATTGCACGTTGCGCGCTCCTTAGTTTCATCTCTAGTCTTTTAGTTATCCTCCACGTTTCTGCACCGTACGTTAGTACTGGGAGGATACAGTGATTGAATACTTTGCGCTTTAGTGAGAGCGGTAAGTTTCCAGTCATGATTTGGTAATTCCTTCCGAATGCGCTCCAGCCCATCCTTATTCTACGGAGAATTTCTTTTTCGTGGTTGGGAGTTCCTGTTATTAACTGTCCCAGGTATACATATTCGTTTACACATTGTAAGGGTTCATTGTCGATTGTAAATTCCTGTTCCTTAGCTAGGCTATTGAGCATAACTTTGGTCTTTTGCTTATTCATTTTTAACCCAATTTTAATACTTTCCGTGTTTAGGTCATTAATCATGTTTTGTAGTTCGTCTCCATCATTGCTAAAGAGTACAATGTCGTCTGCAAATCTTAAATTGCTGAGATATTCTCCATCTATTCAAATGCCCTTTTCTTCCCAGTCTAGACGTTTAAAGATTTCCTCTAAACATGCAGTGAATAGCCTCGGGGATATCGTATCTCCCTGTCTCACACCTCTCTCGATCGGGATTTCTCTGCTTTTCTCATGTAGGAGTAGTGTGGCTGTGCAATCTTTGTATATGTTTTTTATGATTTTCACGTATACGCCAGGTACCCCTTGTCGTCGTAGAGCTTCTATAACTGCTTGTATTTCTATGGAGTCAAATGCTTTCTCGTAGTCGATAAACGCCATATAAAGAGGTTTGTTATATTCGGCGTACTTCTCAATTACTAGGTTGATAGCGTGGCTGTGGTCCATTGTCGAGTAACCTTTCCTAAAACCAGCTTGTTCTCTCGATTGGTTAAAGTCGAGGGCTTCTCTTATCCTTGTAGAAATTACTTTTGTAAATAGCTTGTATATTACTGGGAGTAGGCTAATTGGTCTGTAATTCTTTAACTCCTTTATGTCACCTTTCTTGTGGATAAGGATTATATTAGCATTTTTCCAACTGCGCGGTATACTACATGTCTTGACACATTTCGTGAAGAGCGATGCAAGTTTTTCAAGTACAACATCTCCTCCGTCTTTGATCAAGTCGGCTGTTATACCATCTTCACCGGCTGCTTTACCGCGGGCCATGCCTTTAGCAGCTTTTTTGACTTCGTCAGTGGTTATACATGGAATTTCAGTATCTTCCTCTGATTCTATTTCTTTTAAGGTTGTATGGTCTGTCTGAGAGCTGTACAGTTCCGAGTAGAAATCTTCTGCTACCTTTACTATTTCGTTGAAATTATTGATAACGTTACCTTGTTTATCTTTTAGCGCATGCATTTTATTTTGTCCTAAGTGCAGTTTCCTTTTGACCGATTTAATGCTGATGCCTTTTTCTACTGCTTTCTCTATTTCTCTCGTGTTAAAGTTTCTTATATCTCTTTGTCTGGCTTTACTGATCAACTTTGATAGTTCTGCGAATTCAATCTTATCTATGGGCGAAGTTACTTTCATTTGTTGACGTTTTTTTATTAAGTCCTTGGTAGATTGGGACAGCTTATTTGTTGTTTGCTTTGCTGTTTTGCCCCCGAGTTCTATCGCTGTTTCAAGGATTGTTTTCGTTAGAGTTTTGTTTATTTCTTCTACATCGTCACCTTTTTCGCCTAAGGCCTCGAACTTGTTGCTTAGGGCGACTTTAAATTCTTCGTTCTTCGATCTGATTACCTCTAGATTACATTTTTTTCTAGTGAATAATTTAGTTCTTGTTTTCTTTAGGTTGAGTACAATCTTTGCTCTTACTAATCTGTGATCGCTGCATTTTATCTTCCCCACTACTTCTGTGTCTTGAATTATACCTGGTTGTTCGCACATTATAAAGTCGATTTCATTCTTTGTTTCCCCGTTAGGGCTTTTCCACGTCCACTTCCTATTCTTGTGTTTCTTGAAAAACGTGTTCATTATTCGGAGTCGGTTTCTTTCGGCAAATTGCACGAGCATATCCCCACGGTCATTTCTACAGCCGACTCCGTAGTTGCCAATCGCCTGCTCCCCACTTTGTTTTGTCCCTACTTTAGCGTTGAAATCCCCCATGACTACAGTGTATTGCGTGCGTACTTTCGTTATTGCTAATTCGATATCCTCGTAGAACTGCTCCACTTGTTCGTCGTCGTAGCTCGTTGTTGGCGCATATCCCTGGATTATCTTAAGTTTATACCGCTTATTTAGCTTTACTACGGTGCATGCTACCCTTTCGTTAATGCTGTAGAATTCATCCACATTACCCGCTATATCTTTGTGAATTAGGAACCCGACGCCATATTCTCTCTTTTGGGGTAATCCTCTATAGCAGAGGACATGTCCATTGTTTAAGACTATGTAAGCTTCACCTGGTCTCCTAACTTCGCTAAGGCCAATGACGTCCCAACTAACTCCTTCTAGTTCCTCGAGTAGTTCCGCTAATCTAGCTTCGCTGGAGAGGGATCTTGCATTGAACGTTCCAATGTTTAGTTTCCAGTGGCGGCCTGTCCGGGTCCAGTGATTGTTACTGCCCTCTGGTGCTTCACAGAGCTGACCGCCGCCATGGACAGATGTTCTGCAGCTGCTGGACACTGAGGGCGAAGGTTTCATTGTAGACATCGTGTGGGAGGTGGTGGCCAAGTACTTCACCAGGGAGGCCAATTCCTGTTCTGGTGTAGGAGTGAGTCGTAAACGGCAGTTGAAAGACTGTAAGCCTTTCAGGTACCCAACCGACGCCAGGCCCCCTGCCGACGTGATTTCGAGTAGTATAATAACAAACCGCAAAAAAAAAAAAGGGGGGGGGGGGGGGGCGTCGAACCTGTGACCCGTGGCGGCCCCGGTTTCGGCGCCTCCGCTTCGTTAAACGTACATTCTTTCAAGGCCTTTCATGGGCGATAATTTCTATCCGAATTAATATTGCGTACACTATTTGATCTCAAAATGTCCGCGATGTTCTAGTTTTGCTGATCGCGACATCCAGAACGTCATGGTTCTTAAAACTGCTCTGACAGGTAGACTGACGCGCGTGGAAAATCGTGTTTTAGCGAATCGTTTTAACTTGTCGGTTGTAGCTAAGCAGACCTGTTTTCGCGTGCAGAGTTCTGCGCGTTTGGCGAGCGTAGTCAAAGTTGGGGTAAAAGAAATTTTTGAAAACCTTCCATGTTCTCCCGCATACAGAAATCGTTTTTACTACGTACGTGAATATGAAGGAAAAAAAGAACAACAAACAAATTGCTGGTTGTAACCAATCGCGGTTGCATGATGTGCAATGAGTAATGAGATCTACCATTTAGTATGCCGGAATGGATGTGTGGAGACGAAATGGAAATAGACAGGGATCAGGGAGGTAACAGGCACACAGATACATACATACATATCTATAAACTAGCAAACACGCAAGCATACACCCCATCAGACACACGCAAACTATCTATTGTGGTGGTGAAGGCAGAGTGTCGCGTTCATTCTTATAGGAAATGGGTTCAAACTGTTAATGCGTCATCCAATTTACATCGACCAGCTAAAGATTTGAGTGAAGGTTAGTAGTGTACGGCTTGAGTCTTACGGCAAGGAGGAATCAAGGCGTAATGTATAATCCTCATTGTGCTTGTGATGTTATTTTGTCATCTATCTATCTATCTATCTATCTATCTATCTATCTATCTATCTATCTATCTATCTATCTATCTATCTATCTATCTATCTATCTATCTATCTATCTATCTATCTATCTATCTAATTTTCTTCGTTTCTTATGAGTTGCTGCTATCGGAGTCCGTCGGTTGTTATATCCAGCGCCGCATCGGTTTTTTTTTTTTTTGTGCGGAATATTGTGAGAACATGCAGCTGCGTTAGTAACTGACCGATCCTACTATCTGTTATGAGGAGAGGTTTGTTTAACTGCTCACCGAAATTATCGTCGGCGCGTTGGGCCCGGCGCGGTTGTAGTCCTGTCATAGCTCACACGTGCATTATTGCTCGCATTCGACTTATATTCGTATTATATAGAACAATATGTACAATAGAGTCCAATCACGACGTTGTCTCCGCCCTCGAAGAGAGGAGGTCACACCCCGCCTTCGCTGCTTCTTTGCGGCAAGGTGTGACGTGTCCCGAGTAGCGGCCGATGCTGATTCCTGGAGAAGGTGGGGCCCGGCGAAGAGGCTTGCTGGAAAACAACAGCAGCACAAATAAAAGCACTCTTCCCGGCCCTGTCCTTTTGAAGACACGCCGCCGGTTTCTAACAATGGGGAAGCCATAGGACACCTGCTGGCAGCAGACCTCGGTGTCGTCCGGTGCGCTGATGCACCCCTCTCGCTGCGTCGGTGCGGTCGACAAGTTCATATTTCCCAAAAGCGGCGCAAACGCACACACACGCACCGCACGACACACCGACGGTCCAGGCGGATTCCGGGAGCTTCCCGCCGGCTGGTTTGAAACTGGCGAACAAGGCCTTCGCTGCCCCGTCAAACAATAGACTTGTCTCTTCGAGACGGCAGCTCGGCGAAGCCCATCCGTGGGAACGCAGGCATACGCGCTCCCCACGGTCATTTCCCCGAAAGGTAGATCCAGCGGCCACCGGCAGCAGCCTCCCTTCACCAAATCCATGGGGGGCCCACGCTGATCTTAACAACGGCGAGAACAGGACGCCGCTGCAGCATACGCCAGCGGATACAACATCAGCACTGGAGGCAACGGCGGACACTACAGTCCAGAGTTCTACAGTCATTCATGCAACGACAACCAAGGAGGACGCTCGACTAGCCGAAACGCCGGTGACGGCGGGGGGAAATCCCGGTCCCGCTCTCGCAGTCGGACACCGAGGCCGCGAAGCACGTCGAAGACGCGTGGTGGCGCCACTCCAAGGGCCGCAGTTTCCAACCATCACATGCAACAAAGTCAGCAGCAGCAGACGGGGCGGCAGCCGCAGAAACAAGGACACGTGGGCAATGGGCAACAGGTGAGATGGTCGGACGTAGCTGCTTTCCCCACTGGCGGCGTAGCTTCGGCGGGTCGTCCCCGCGGTCCCGCCGTCGGTGGCGGGGGTGGGAGCGAGCTCGAGCGAGCGATAGAGAGAGCGCTAGAACAACGCCTGCGACCGTTACAACTGATAATTACAGAGCTTAAACGCGAAAACGCCATCCTTAAAGCGGAAAATTCAAAATTGAAAAGCGAGGCTCCGCGACCGCAGCAGCCGCCGTAACAAGTGATGACGCCACCACCTCCGGCGCCTCGGTGTTCGACTCCGTCGCGACCCGAGGCGGCGGTGATGGACACGGACGATGCGAGCAGTTCGTGGGAGGGCGCAGACGGAAACGAGGATCATCCGTGTACCGCAAGAATTGCACTTGATCCTGCACGACACAAGACCGACCGGCGAGGTGGCCGTTATGAGAAACTACAGAAACAAATAGATACCATTGAGAACAGCCTCGATGAACGTTTTGCCAAACAGGCGGCACAGATGAACGACATGTTTAATGGTGCGATAGCTAAGCTGTCTGAGCAAATGACATAAATGCTCACCGCGCATATGGCGCGCATAGAAAACATAGAAGCACGACTCCCGCAAGCTGCGGGCAGACCGATTAGAACGATGAGCAAGCCGTACGCTAGACAGCAACAGAATCAGAAGCAGCAAAACTTGCTGACAGACGCAGACACCCAGCTGCAGCCGCACACAAGTCGCCTCGACGGCGATGGGTCAAATTAAGCACTAGCATCACCATGGCTAGACACGCGCACAATCGCCTCAATACTAGCAAACAACAGTACACGATCTGGCAGTGGAACTGTCGGGGATATAGGAGGAAGCGGGGCAATCTCGAGGAATTCATTCGCAGCCGTGAGGCGAAACCGGACGACGTTATCCTTTTACAGGAGACAAACCATCCGGCAAAATTGGCTGGTTACAAAGCCATAAACGCGGCACACACGGAAAAATAGGCAGAGGAAAAAACCGGTTACGCCCTGCTCGGCACATGGTGAGACGCCAGGGGCGGTCGCGGGGACGCGGCGGCGGGGCGATGCGCTCTCATCGTCGGCGCCACTGCGATCGCTACCGTCTTCCTCGCAGCGTCCAGCGCCGGTCGCCGCCGTGCTCGTTCAACGTAACGTCACAGTGGCGCAGCGCGAGCTTGAATGCGTAACAATACCGCACGTTTTTGTCGAATTAATTCCTAAGCGCGGCCGAGGACTATTTATCCTTAACGTATGCAGCAAACCCACGTTACAGCACCGATTCGGGGAGCTGCTACGGAGAGCGAGCGCGGGCGCCAACGGCGAACCACTGCTAGTTGCAGGCGACTTCAACGCGCCCCACGGAGCCTGGGGATACATGCGAGAAACGCCCAAGGGCAAGCGCCTTTGGGAAGACTCACAAGACCAACGGCTTGAACTCATCGCGAACCCCGCCGATCCAACGCGCAGGGGAAACAGTGTGAGCGCAGATACGCTACCGGACCTTGCGTTCGTGTCGAATGTAACCGCAGCGTCTTGGCAAAACACGCAGGAGGATTTGGGGAGTGACCGCTCACTAATAGAGATTACGGTAGTACGGGGCCGAGCATTTGTGGAACGCATTCTGAAGGCAAAGGCCGTAAACTCAAAATAGTGCAGTGGGACGCGTTCCGCAAGAAACGAGCAGAGGGAGGGCGAGGCGACGAGCCGATCACGGACATAGACGAATGGACGACGACGCTCAATAGAGACGTAGAAGCGGTAACGCGCGACATCCCTCCTGAGGCGAAGCTCGAGGTAATTGACAGCAGGCTCCTACATATGTGGTAAGCAAAACGAGCTCTCCTCAAGAGGTGGAAGCGCCAAAGACATAACCGGGCGTGGCGGAAACGCATAGCAAAGTTAGACAGACAAATCGAGGAACACGCGTTCCAAGTATGTAGAGCTAGTGGGAAGACGTGTGCAACGGCCTCGAGAGGCAGATGAGCGGGGCGAGTGCTTGGCGCCTCTTTCGGCAGCTATTAGATCCGGAGGAGACGCGGGCTGCTCAAGGCCATAAAACTCGGAGACTTGCGAAACATTATAAAGGCGATGACTTCCTCGGCGCAATACGGGACCGCTACTTTAAGACGGGAAAGAGCGTCCAACACCCCGATTATGACGGCGTAGCCAATGCAAAACTAGACGCCGAATTCAGCGAAGCGTAAATTCGGGCTTTCCTTTTCGAACTAAACACCCGATCGCCGCACGGCCCGGACCGGGTTACCAACAAGGCGCTGCGAAACTTGGACGGTGAGTCAATCTCTCAACTCGTAACTTACGTCAACAAGTGCTGGCGAGATGGCTCCCTTCCCGAAGCGTGGAAAAAAGCTCGCGTCATCATGGTTCCTCAACCGGGCAAGCCAGTTGCGCTCGACAATTTAAGACCAATTTCGCTCACATCTTGTGTAGGAAAAGTCCTGGAGCACGCAGTTCTTACTCGCGTTGCTGACTTTCTTGAGGACCACGACGTATTCCCGCACACCATGCTGGGATTCCGCCGCAATCTCTCCGCACAGGATGTGTTGCTTCAGCTAAAGCACCACACTATTGACGACAGTACCAGCTCCACCAAGGCGATTCTCGGCCTAGATATTAAAAAGGCATTTGATAACGTTAAGCACGAAGCGATTTTAAAACAAGTTGAAACGTTAGGACCAGGCCAAAAAACATACAATTACATTCGCGATTTTCTTGCAGGTAGACGCGCACGCGTCGTCGTCGGAGACGAGGAATCGCGAGAATTTGAGATGGGCTCGACGGGCACGCTTCAAGGCTCCGTAATTTCGCCGTTACTCTTTAATTTAGTACCGTTGGGACTACCAGAGAAATTGATAAACATAAACGGATTATATCATAGCCTTTACGCGGATGACATCACCCTCTGGGTTTTCGGAGGAGGTTGCTACGGTCACGTCGAGCGAACGCTACAGGCGGGAGTAGATGAGGTTCAGGAGTACTGGCGAGGAACGGGCCTCGAGTGCTCGGCAGCCAAGTCCGAACTTTTATTCTACAAACCCACAAGTAGAGGACGCAGAACCCCGCGTGGCGAGGAGAGAGAATGCTTCAAAATCCGAGTTCTATTGGCAGACGGTACTCCCATACCACATGTAGACAATATTCGAATTCTAGGATTGCACCTGCAGGGCAACGGTCATAACGGTGAGATGGTGCGCAGACCCGGTCGTTCTGTAGACGACACGATCCGACTCTTGCGTCGCATCATGAATAGACGTAGCGGTATGCGAGAACACTGCGCGCTCCGTCTCGTGCAGGCGTACGCAATAAGCCGTATAACATACGTCGCCCCTCACCTCAAGTGGATGGGATCTGAAAAAAAGAAAATCGACTGCATGATACGAAATGTTTTCAAAAGAGCGGTCGGCGTTCCGCTCAATGCGAGCACCGAAAAATTTGTAGCGCTCGGACTTCACAACTCACTCGATGAGTTAATTGAGGCCCATACCATTGCGCAGTACGAACGCTTATCGAAGCCAAAGGCCGGTCGACATATCCTCGAGTCGCTTGGCATCCGATACCACACTCAGCAGGGAGAAAAGGCGGATGTTCCTGCCTCGGTCCGCGAGCGCCTGATCGTTCCGCCGCTTCCCAAGAATATGCACCCGACGCACCACGTCGGGCGTCGTAACGAGCGAGCTAGAGACCTTCAAAAGAAGTACGGCAACAGCGATGAGATGCCGCAAGATATGGTGAAAGGAGAAGCGCACACGCAGTTGCGTTTGTTCACCGTACGGGCAAATGCCTCGCGAGCGCCACCGTGACTACGGGACACACGGAGGCGGCCGAAGAAGCCGCGATAGCCCTGGCACTCGCCGCAGTGCCGAGCGCAGCGATCGTGATCAGCGATTCGCAGGCGGCAGTCCGCAGCTTCGCGCGCGGTCGAGTCTCACGGGAAGCGGCCCGCATTCTTCGTATGTGCGACGATCGCGACTCGGCGTCGCGCTCACAACCCCAAAATTCTACAGTCTTCCTCCTATGGACCCCGGCACACACCGACGTCCCGCTCACGGGCAACGAGGTGGCCCATGCTGTGGCTCGAGGTCTCACTCACCGAGCCGCGGCACATTACATGGTCGCCGCCTCCGCTCCCGAGAGCGGGGCTTTGGGTCTGCCGGATCGAGACACTTCTACAGCCTCGCAGCAGCAACAAGGATCACAGTGGTCATGGGGCGGTCGTCTGACAACGTTCCGAGACATTGCACAAAACTATAGGCTCGAAAGACGTAAATTCCCGCCACCGCATGATAAACTAAACAGGCGCGATGCCGTAAGCTACCGCTTACTGCAGACGCACTCATACCCTAGCCCGGCAGTATTACGCCACGGCTACCCGAACTTATACCCCACCTATAGGTGTAAAGTATGCGGGCACAGAGCAACGCTGAGCCACATGCTCTGGGAATGTGCCGGCAACAACGGTCAGGCAACCGCCGCAGTTCGCGATGCGCCCTTAACGGCACTCTATTCAAGATCAACGGAAGCCTCGAGCTCACTCGTTCCCGCCGCCGCCCCGGCTGCGGGAGCAGCGGGAGACCTTCTCCGTCGGCGCCGCCGCCGCTGGGAGGAGGCCCTCAAAAGCTCGGAGTTGAACGACCAGCTCTGGGCGGTCCGGCAAGCCGAAGATGCCGCCCGAGTCCAGGGACTCTGAGCTGCCACCTGAGGCCACCGCGATCCAACTGCCGGCCCAATCTGAATAATAAAGTCTTCTCTCTCTCTACAAGGGACAGGCATTTCAAACATGCAAAACAAACTTGCCCACATCGAGAAACTAGTTCTAGTTTGCACCTAAGAAACTAGTTCTTAGGTGCAAACCTAAGAAACTAGTTCTTAGGTTCATGCACCTAAGAAACTAGTTCTTAGGTGCATGAAATACGAAAATTTCGCGCAACTGTTAAATTCCAAGTTAAAGCACCGAGAAAGTCCTGCAATTATTCGCCATTGGAATAGTTACAATTGAGGGTTGTATGCACTACCATTGTTTGCCTGCCTGGTGCGCGGAGTCGGGGACGAAAATATGGCATGTCTGTAACATGTAACTCACTCAACGGGATATTACTTCTCTGTTAGGCAGAAGGAAACTCACTATTCTTGGACCTCGTTTAGTAAGGGAGCCAAATAAGTTATTTACATCAGCTCCTATGTTTTTCAACAGCAACCTAAGTAAAAGGTACAAAGCCCGATGAAGGTCATAGTGAAAATATTAGCGTGTAAGAACCATAAGAAAGCTTTCTTTTACAAACATTTTTTTAACCTTGATGTTCTAAATCGACCGCTAGGCATGTAATATTGTCAACTCAGTGTAGCAAGCGATCGTGTAAGGTTAAAACATTTGACGTTTCAGTTTGCAAGAACCAGTGAGATACGGCTAGTAGTACTCATTAATCTAGTATTTGTCGATGCTGGCGCTGCATCAAGTGAGGGTATTTGTGAACTTCATAAGTTGAAAGCTTATGGCGAACGTAATTGATACAGGAAATATTGGACCTAATACCGATCCTTGTGCCATTGTGACGCCCCGAGGGGCGTGGACGGGGCGAGACAGGGGAACGCGGGTAGCGGGAATTTTTGGCTTTCTGGAATCCTATGTTTCGGCTGCCGGTGCGGTCAGAGAATCGCTGGGGCTTTCGTTACCGGGGAGTTTTGCGGAAACCGCGCTTTGACAGCAGAGGTGACGTTTGCGCGGCGGCCCCCGATGAAAGTGTGCATTAGCCGGCGACCTTGAAGACGACAGAATGGCGACGTCAAAGCGAACCCAGCGCGCTCACAAGTGCTTGAGCAAAGCCAGCGGAGCGTCCCCAGTATGTTTCGATCACCGTGCAATGCAGTAAGCAGAACTGCTTCTCGGACGCGCATATCTGACCGGCCACAAAGGAGCGACTGCCGACAAGCGCGTCTTTTCACCGGGCGCTCCCAGCGTGAGGGCGCCTAGACGGTGCCGAATTGCTTGCGCATGGAGTGTTTCGGAATGGAAGCGGTGGCAGCTAACGCTCGTTATGGTACTCTGTACACAAGTGTCGCCGTCTAGGCTGTCCGACGTCCTGTCCCAATGTCGTATGTTTATATTTTGGTTTCCATATTTTTGGAGAGGAGCTCGCACTGCGTTACACTGTGGAGGCGAGTCGCAAATAGTCGCACGGCGGGTTGGACTGGTGCGTTTTCTGCCGGCGACGTTGCCGTAGACACCCTGGTGAGGCGGGGCTGTCAGGAAGGAAAACTCGTCTTGGGACAGAGGAAAGGGCGGAATGTTGGAGATTCGAGAGACTCGAAGAGAGGCAGTGCCCTTCCTTCATGTGAAGAAGTAAGCTTCGTTTGCGATCCCTCGCGCGTGCCTGGCCGTTCGGCTCTCCAACCTCGGGGAGACGATGTAGTCTTTGCGAGAGCATGATGCGAGCAGCAATGATCGGGGAGAATCCGTGAGCTACGGAGACTGCGAGGTCGACATCCAAATTTCTAACAAAGCACCAGTCCACAGGCCGGCGACGAGACCTATGCGCCGATGGAGCCCACCCAGATAAGCGTTCCTTTCGTTAGCGGCAGCAAGCGTACTTAAGACATTGCGCCGCTAGTTTATGAGCTGTTTTTGCCCATTGTATCGGCCGTTCATTGACGAGTTTGTTTGCCCTGTTAATTCCTGTGCTGCACTATGCTTTTACGCTGCTCTTTGCTGGCCTTGCATCATTACGTTGGCTACTAAATGTTAATTGCCTACTTTGATCGTGTTCACGTATTAAATTCCGTGTTTTGTTGAGTTAATTAAGCCTGTTGCCTCTTTTATTCCCCGCCACAGCACGAGTCCGTTCTGGTTAAATGGTTGTTTAGGTGTGTGGCTTTACGTGAAGCATTTCGGAGTCGTAGCGTAGTTGTGGTATTGAAGTGTTGCGGCGTAGAACCGCCTCCCCCTTTGCGCGAAGTAGGGACATCTCAACATTTCGGAGTTCACTTCAGTGAGCTCCATCAGTGAGCTCCATCAGCTCCATCAGTGAGCTCCATCAGTGAGCCCCATCAGAGCCAAATCAGATTTATCCATCGCAACTTGCATTCCGCATACCTCGAAGTAACTGCATGATTGAACTGGCGTTAGTCCCAACAACACCGTGAGATTTTTAATTTATCTGGCTAGAAGTGTGAAGTGGCAAACTACAGAAAAAGCTTTTTCAATATTAAGAGCCATTTTACAACGTTTTTCAGCTTAACAAATGTGTCAGTAATTATTAGTGAAAGGATCGGGATGGTGGTGGTTGTTAGTTTAGTGGAGACAAAACCATGTTTTGGGTAGGCCTATCATGTTAATGAGGACGGCATTTTTCTGCAACGCAATATGCTTAATTCTTTTAAAAAAGAAGTGGTAATTTGTTCAGGACAGATAGATCCGGGGCTGCTTAGAACCATAATCGCAGGCGAATCTCTGTTCTTAATCAAAAGAAGAGGCGTGCAGGACACGGACACAAGGAGAGCAGTGAACAACACGAACGCCGACTAACAACTGATGCACAACACAGAGGCGGAAAATAAAGAAGACTGTATAATGTTCTGTAGACTGTCTCTGTTATTCCTGCAAGTGTATCGAAAATTTCGTGAAAGAAGCGCCTGTATAATGTAGCGAACACGTAAGTTTGGGTGAGGACACCATACACACGAAATATGTACTACAATGTCGTCCTGTGTGCCTACTAGCATGTTAAGGTGGAGAGAGTCCTCCGGACTTTATCAGGACAACGCCACAATCAATTCATGAAGGGTTTCAAAATATGTGTTTGTTATGGCGTCGTTTTCAGCTTACCTTCCTCAGGTATGCTGCCCGCTGTTCCCGGCTGCGCCTTCGATCACGAATTATTTACAGCATTTCATGCGTATGTGTACATGTTTCATTATCCTTTATTCTGAAATTATTATCAAGGTAGTAGCGTGCGCAAGTAAGGAATCTTCACAGTGGCGGAGAAATAAATGTCTTTCTACTAGATTTCGTCGATACATTGCCGTCTGTGAAAGTTTTGAATGTCCGAGAAGATCGTTATTTCGGCGCTCAGTTGACATGAAACGGAAGGCTGAAGTAGGCCGCATATGCTGTCCGAATGTATACTCATTGGGCGATGGTCTGCGCAAACGCGTCACGTGCATATTTGCGTTCAGAATATATATATATATATATATATATATATATATATATATATATATATATATATATATATATATATATACTTCCAGGTAAACACTCCCAGGATAATGCGTACATAAATACACAATAAAGTGGACGGGGGGACGACCGCCTTTGTAGCTCAGTTGGTAGAGCATCGGACGCGACATCCGAAGGTCGTGGGTTCGGGTGCCACCGAAGGCAGGTTTGTCTTTTCGTCCACTTTAATTCCTTTCTACTTTCTCCACATTTACAATACCACAAGTAACTTCCCCTATGCTTTGCTAGGCTTCATTGTCTGTTTGCTCATTAAGTTGTTTCTAAAAAATAAAGAACGAGCCCTTGACCCCTTCCCTTTCGTTATATATATATATATATATATATATATATATATATATATATATATATATGGTGTGTAGCGAATTTGATGAACGCAGGTTAATAAAACAAGGCGTTTATTTAGAGCGAACCTGTGCTCACAACTCAGTCACTGCCTAGCAAGACAGACGCGTTCTAATGCTCGCGTCGCACCGTCGTCTTCTCCCCTCTCTGTCGTCTCGTGCCAGAGGCGCGCGCAAGCCGGGATGAGCGTTGCCTGTGGTTGGTGAAATGCACCTTGCCACAGCGCGCGAACTTCCTAAGGATGATGGCGGGCTATTTGAATGCAGCCAAGATGTCACGGCATTATCCCCCTTCTGAGACGCATCCTCCCGATGCGTGGGGCAAGGCAAGAGTTCTTTAAGTGCGAATGCACTTCTTAAGCGACCCCGAAAACTCCGCCGGCATCCGCGCTCCTCCTCCTCTCCCCTAGCAACGGCGCGAGGAGCGGAGAGGAGCGTCTGTAGCAACGGCGCAGCGACGTCACGCCCCACGTGACTGCGCGCACTCCGCCCTCCGCTCCGTGGCTGCGCGGGCCCCGCGCCGGCTCCCCACCGCTCTCCGCGCCGTGACGTCACGGCGCGTTGTGCAGCTGGCGCCTCCGCGCCGTGGCTGCGCGCGCCGCGCCGGCTCCTCGCACCCTCTCCGCGCAGCTGGTGTGCCTCTCCCCCCGTTAGGTTTGCCACCCTCGGCCGCCGAATAGGTGCTGATCTGTAGTGACGTGTGTAGTATGTGTATGTGTGTGTGTGTGTGACGCACTCGCGAGGTGCATTAATGCATCATACGAAAAGCGTGAAGTGTAAAATAAATAAATAATACTTCATATATAAATGTGTGTGTGTGTGTGTACAAATGCATCATGACAACAACACTTTAAATCATTAATTCCACTTAATCATCATCATCAGTAAAAGTGCTTTGCACTTAAAAACGGCCAGACCTCCGTGGGTCGGCTGGCACGTGCTCTCTCGCTGCCGTCTCCTTCGCTCGGCTCTGCAGTTTAGTCGCGCGCGCCCCCTCATAGCATCACCCCGTGCTTCGCACTTCCTCATACTCCCCTTCGGGGAAATGCGGGTATTTTTTTTTTGTCCGTTGTGTTCACGTCCTCTCATAGTGGCGTTTCATGCGAACAACATGCACAACCTCCGTAGGTTTTCGGTGTCTTGAGCTTTGATGACCAGCGGGTTTGACTTCGTAATTGACGTCACTTATATGGCGGAGTACTTCGCAAGGACCGAAGTATCGGCAAAGGAGCTTCTCATACAGTCCACGACGTCGCACCGGCGTCCAAATCCATACTTTGTCACCGGGCTGGTAATTCGGTTGACTGCGACGCTGGTTATACCGGCTAGAGTCGACACGTTGTTGATGGCGTATTCGATACCTTGCCATCTGTCGTGCTTCCTCAGCTCGTTGCAAGAAATCTTCCAGATCCGATGGTGGTCGTTTTCTTCGTCCAGGGGCAACATAGCATCCAAGGTTGTTGTTACTCTTCGGCCGAATACAAGTTGAAACGGTGGAACTCGGGTTGTTTCTTGAACGGCGGTGTTGTAAGCAAAGGTGATGTAGGGCAAAATTTCATCCCACAGCCTATGTTCAACATCGACATACATCGAAAGCATATCAGCCAGCGTTCTATTGAGGGGTTCAGTCAAACCGTTTCACTGAGGGTGGTACGCCATTGTTCTTCTATGATCGGTATGCGTCATTCGCATTAAGCATCGCATTCGGTCAGCAGTAAACGCTGTGCCCCGATCAGTAATAACAACAGAGGGAGCGCCGTGCCTTAGCACTGTGTTGTTCACAAAAAACCTTGCTACTTCGGCAGCTGTCGCACTGTGCACGAAATCAGTTTCAGCGTAACGGGTGAGATAGTCCGTGGCTACAACTATCCATTTTTTGCCTGAAGATGACGTTGGGAATGGGCCGAGGAGATCCATGCCGACTTGCTGGAAAGGAGCCTTTGGCGGATCTATTGGCTAGAGAAAGCCTGCCGGTTTGTCAGATGGTGCCTTCCGCCTTTGGCACTCGCGACAGGTCTTGACGTAATGTTGCACTGATGCCAGCAGCGTGGGCCAGTAGTATTTCTGGTGGATTCTGGCGAATGTACGGCTCACGCCCATATGGCCGGATGTTGGCTCATCATGACATGCGTTAAGAATTTCTTGTCGCATAGCTGTAGGCACGACAAGTGAAAACTTCTCTTCGTTGTTCTGGAAGTTTCTCTTGTAGAGGATACTGCCGCGCAGACAGAAAGTGGAGAACACCCTGGCGAAAGTACGCGGAACTTGAACCTCAAGTCCCTCTAGACGCTGTATAAGTGGCAGGAGCTCCGGGTCATTTCGTTGTTTTTCCGCGATTTCTGAAGCCTCAACAATGCCTAGGAACGGGAAGTCTTCGTCTTCCGACACAGCTGTCTCTACTGGTGCGCGTGACAAGCAGTCGGCATCAGTGTGTTTCCTTCCGGACCTATATACAACAGTAATATCATATTCCTGGAGCCGAAGGCTCCATCTTGCTAGTCGTCCTGATGGGTCCTTTATATTTGCCAGCCAACAGAGCGAATGGTGATCACTGACGGCTTTGAATGGCCTACCGTAGAGGTAGGGGCGAAATTTGCCTATGGCCCATATAACTGCAAGACATTCTTTTTCTGTTGCGGAGTAGTTTGTCTCTGGTCTTGAGAGTTTGCGGCTGGCATAAGCTATGACTTTCTCTTGACCGTTTTGCCACTGAACGAGTACGGCACCGAGGCCAACATTGCTCGCATGAGTGTGAACTTCGGTGTCTGCTGTCTTGTCAAAATGTGCAAGGATTGGAGACGCCTGCAAGCGTTTTCTTAGCTCATCAAATGCGGCTTGTTGTTCGGCGTTCCACTCGAAGGGCACATCTTCTCTTGTCAGTTTTGTGAGGGGTTCAGCAATCCTTGAAAAGTTTTCTACGAATCGTCTATAGTAGGCACATAAGCCCAAGAATCGTCGCACCGACTTTTTGTCTATGGGTGTGGAGAATCTCGCAACAGCGGCTGTCTTTTCGGGGTCTGGCCGAACGCCTTCAGCGCTGATGACATGGCCGAGAAATCGTAGTTCTTCGAAACCGAACTGGCATTTTTCTGGCTTAATTGTCAAGTCTGCTGATCGAATAGCATCCAATACCAGCCGTAGACGTTCTAGGTGTTGGTCAAATATAGAGGAAAATACAACCACATCATCCAAATACACTAAGCAAGACTGCCATTTCAATCCAGCGAGAACAGTGTCCATCATTCGTTGGAACGTCGCTGGTGCGGAATAGAGGCCGAAGGGAAGCGCTTTAAATTCGTAGAGGCCGTCTGGGGTTACGAATGCTGTCTTTTCACGATCACGCTCATCGACCTCTATTTGCCAATATCCGCTCTGGAGATCTAGAGAGGAGAAAAACCTTGCATACCGCAGCCTGTCCAAAGTGTCGTCAATACGGGGGAGAGGTTACACATCCCGTTTAGTTACAGCGTTAAATTTCCTATAGTCGACACAGAACCGTAGTGTATTATCTTTCTTCTTTACGAGCACTACGGGAGACGCCCACGGACTGTTGGAAGGTTGGATGACGTCATCTGAAAGCATCTCCTCTTCTTTATTATCTGTCTTTCCTTTGGTGAAACTCGATATGGGTGCTGGCAGACCGGTCTCGTGGCTTCCTCGGTTATAATTCTGTGTTTTGTGACGGACGTACGACGCACTTTTGACGATGTGGAGAAACAGTCAGAAAAATTCTTAATAAGGGCATATAACTGCTGCTTTTGTGCTTCGGTTAGTTGTGGATTAATGGTAACCGAGGCGTCGACATTGCTGCAAGTTTTCGGCAGGGCAGTTCGCATTGTCGTGAGGCTGCATATTTCGGTCGCCGCTTGGAATTCGTGGAAATAGGCAATAGCTGTTCCTTGTGCGATGTGCTGGAATCCATTTCCAAAATTCGTAAGCATTACATCCGCATGGCCATTGCTAAGGTGAACAAGACCTAGAGCCACGCAAACGCCTTTGCTCAAAAACAGTCCTACGTTCCCACCCGCTATACCTTCCCGGTCGTGAAATCTTTCGTTCTCCACGATGACCATTTTACTGCAGCGTGGCGGTACAGTTACATCATCCTCGACAACACGCAGTGCCGTAAGACGTCGCTCCTCCGATTCTGCTATAGGTAGAGCTTGGTCTGTTGAGAATGATACACTCGACCTACGTAGGTTAATTATGGCGCCGTTGGCTTGCAAAAAATCCATACCTAGTATAAGTTCTCTTGAACATTCTGGCGGCACGATGAAGTCAGAAACGTAAGTAAATCCCCTTATTTCAAGTCTTGCGGTGCATTTACCAAGGGGCGTGATAAGGTGGCCGCCTGCGGTGCATATCTGCGGACCTGTCCACTCCGTCACAACATTTTTCAGCTTCCTCGCCATGGCGCAACTTATTACCGAATAATCAGCTCCCGTATCAACTAAAGCATTCAGCTCAAGGCCGTCTGCTACCAATCTCAAGTCTGAGGTAATCTTTTCGCTAGTGCACCCTGATGTGACCGTACAAATGAGAGGCGGCCTCCAGGCTCCGGTGACGAGGGACATCAGAGAAGCTTTTATTCTACATCAGAGGGCCCAGACGCACCACCACCTGTGGGCCAGAAGTCGGAAAACCCAAGAACGCCGAGCACTCCCGACACCCTCCTTTTTATAGCTTGTCGGGAACGCGCCACCTGTCCCGTGTCCGTCGCTGGACGCAGCCTGCGTCCGACAGCAACGCGATGAGCGCTCCAAGCAACGCACAGGAGAGCGTTCGCGCCCATGCGGAACGCCGACCGCGCAAGACCGGGACGCCGCCGTGCGTCCCTTGCAGGTTATAACAGCCCGTCCGCCGCCCGAAGAGGTCACGTAAGGGCTGCAGTGGCGCTGCTCCCTGAAGTGGCCGTTGTGCGTCCCCGTAGGCATCACACTGATGATCCACCACACCATATATAAGCACGCACACCACACCACAGAGAAGAAGCACGCACATCCAGTCTTACGGTGGCACACCTTGGCTTACGACGATTCAGCACAACACCACCCACTCGGTCTCACGGGACCATCCACAACTGCAAGTCCCGCTCGCCACTACCCATTGGTCCTTTGGTTGAAGGTGGCACGAAGCGCTGCACAGACCGCAGTGTCTAGTTCGTGAAATTCCTCTTGCCATAATGTAGACCGTGTAGGCCTAGCTGTGCTCCTCTCCTGCCTGACTTTAGCGGGGAAGTGTGCTCTCATACCAGACACCCACACTGAGAACACCCAGCTCTCCGGAGATTCACCAGGTGCATTTACTGCAAGGCTCCTTACTTAAAGACAGAAGTCTGCACTATGGTGATGGCCAAGCAAACTCTAAGCAAAACAATAATAAAAACCTACGCACACACACACAAAACTAAATAGCTGCACTTCAGCCCTCCAGAAGACTAAAAAGATATTTCACTTTACTGCGTTTCCTTTAGCTGGTATCTTTGGAAATCCTCTGCTGAAGCCATCGGCGTTAGCGTTCTCTTCCTTTGCGGTATTTGATCTCAAATCTATGCTCCTGTAACGCTAAACTCTACCGCAACAGCCTTCCATTTCTCGACGACATGCTACGCAGCCATGTCAAGGGACAATGATCTGTCTGGACCACGATGTGGGATCTATTCAGGTAGCATTGTAGTTTCTGTATTGCCCAAACGAGGCGCGCACACTCTTTTTCGGATGCACTGTAGGCCTGCTCACGAATTTTGAGTTTTCTGCTCACAAATTCCACGGGGTGTTCGTTTCCATCAGCGTCGTTTTCACTAAGCACGTCTCCCGTTCCCCTATCGCAAGCATCACACTGCAGTACAAACGGGCGATCAAAATCAGGCGCCTTCAACACAGGCCGACCGGCATTGACTTCGCTCAGTTGAATAGCCTCGGGAAACTTTATGGCTGGAAAGACCATTGTCAAAAGGTACTTATAGACGATTTTCCGCAGCTAGTTTGTCTAAGCGAAACTAGATGGCGCCACCCCAAGAGAAGCACCATGGCCTTCTCCTCGGCGGCGCGTCCGCGATGTGGCTTGTGGCGTCCGTTGCCCTGGCCTACGGCGAGAAGCGGGCGGCCGTCGGCGACGGTGAAGGGGAAGTAGAAAGGAGAAGGCCATTAGATCACGTGTTCAAACATGGCAGCGCCCGTTCGCCGCTGCGGAAAAGCGTCTATAGCCTGATTTAATCACGGGGAGAGGCCCTACTACATCTACGGGAAGTTTGAAAGGCTCTGTGATTAGCGGCACCAACTCTATGGGTGCTTTCCGCATTAGAGTATCCTCGTCGACATTGAGGAGATCAAGTGAACTTTCAGAATGTGGTAGCACGATACGGGGAAATGCCGGTTCCACTACGTCGCATGCAGGCTCTTTTGCTGATAACGGTATAGGAGCGTCTGTAGCGCTACTATCGCCCAGTGTCACTGGTGCTACATACCTACTTCCGTCCTCACCCGCACTAGTGGATACTTGCTCACAGGGATCCACTGCTCGTGGCTGCTCGCCTTCGCCAGCCCTCTCAGCGGCGAGCTCGCGTGCTTTGGAACGGGTAATGGCCTGTACTACGAATTCCCCGAAGCTGAGACCTCTCTTTTTCAGAAGCATATCAGACTTGTTCGAAAAAAGGTACGGGTACTGTTTCGGTAGATTCGGAGATACTGCCGCCTCAGTCTCCAGTACTCCAAACGGACCCTCAATCGTGACCTTCGCGATAGGCAGGCAAATGCTGTTCTTCTGTGCTACCTGCCTTATCCACGCACACTCACCCGTGGAATGTGTAGCTTCAGGATGAACAATGTCCATTGTCGCCCCAGAGTCACGAAGGACCTTGCAATTTTGCCGTTTACGACTAAGTCTCGAAGGTACGGTCTCAAGAGCTGCATATTTTCATCGTCACTACCCGTAACTGAAAATACTAGTTTCGGTTTCCTACAACCAGCCGCTATGTGTCCTGGCTCTTGGCACCGGAAACACAGCAGTGGCTTTTTCGATTCAAAGTTCTTTTCTTTCTCCGAGTTTTCCTTTGCTTCGTTCTCGGTCGCATTCTTTACGGTGAAGGGGCCTTTACGTTCAGGGCGATCTTTTAGCGGCTGTTTGCTGAATGGGCGAACACGGGCTTTCTCTGACTGGCGACGGACTCTGTACTCATCAGGTAGCTCAGCCGCACGTTCAATGTTTCTCTCCCCTGGTCTATCCTGAATCCATAGCCGCATTTCCTCATCTATGGACCCATAAAACTGTTCAAGGCAGATCAAATCCACGACCTTGTCCCGATCCTCGTAGACGCCCTCTCCCTTCAGCCACTCTACCAAGTCGGCCTTCATGTTGAACGCGAACTCCTGAAATGTTTCGCTCGTAGTCTTTTGAGCGTCCCTAAACCGGCGGCGAAACGCTTCTGCAGAAAGCCGGAATTTCTTTAGGAGCGCCGCTTTGATCTTGTTGTAATCATCTGCGTCTGTTTCTGGCAAACGCGCAAGAGTGTCCGCTGCCTCGCAGGGCAACACCGTTAGGAGCTTTTGAGGCCACGTGGCACGATCAAATCCTACCCTCGCGCAAGTTCGTTCGAAATTTACGAGGAACAATGCAATGTCCTCACTCATCTTGTAAGGCTGCAAGAGGTCCCTCATGCTCAGTCGTGCGTCTGCCTGCATTTTCTTCTCTCACACTACTAGCGCATTTCGCCTCGACAATCTGAAGCTGAAGCCGCAAGCGCTCAATCTCCCTTATTTGGATTTCCGCTTCTTCTTTACGCCTGACAGTCTCTCTCTCTTTGTCTTCGCTTTCCCTTTTCATCCTTTCCTGAATAAGCTCCCAGCACTCGGACAGCTCCTCCTCATCGGCGCCGGAATCCTCAAGGGCCTGTATTAAAAGAGGCTTCCTAGGTAACGTCGCTACCTCGATCCCTATCTCCTCGCACAGCATCACTAAATCCGGTTTCCTCAGTTTGCTCAAATCCATGGCCACCCTGTGCAGACTTCCGTAGCTCAAGCTGCCGTGAAGGTACCCTAATAAACATCAACCTTCACAGAGCAGCAACCAATC
The DNA here is from genome assembly GCA_013339685.2 of Hyalomma asiaticum. NCBI lineage: Eukaryota > Metazoa > Arthropoda > Arachnida > Ixodida > Ixodidae > Hyalomma > Hyalomma asiaticum. The sequence goes on from CM023484.1 coordinate 124,499,638, forward strand.
TACCCCTTTGGATAAACGTTACCACCTATCCCAAAACACCTCGTAGAACCCCTACGGAAAGCGAGCACTCACCAGCGCCGGTAGCCGGAAAGAGCAGAACTATCCCGCCGCTGCCAACCAGTTGATGTGACCGTAGAAATGAGAGGCGGCCTCCAGGCTCCGGTGACGAGGGACATCAGAGAAGCTTTTATTCTACATCAGAGGGCCCAGACGCACCACCACCCGTGGGCCAGAAGTCGGAAAACCCAAGAACGCCGAGCACTCCCGACACCCTCCTTTTTATAGCTTGTCGGGAACGCGCCACCTGTCCCGCGTCCGTCGTTGGACGCAGCCTGCGTCCGACAGCAACGCGATGAGCGCTCCAAGCAACGCACAGGAGAGCGTTCGCGCCCATGCGGAACGCCGCCGTGCGTCCCTTGCAGGTTACAACAACCCGTCTACCTGAAATACTTCATCGTACTGAAGCGGCAATGGAGGATCTTCGTTACAGCGATTATCAGCGGCCTCACCTCCACAGATCGCTTGCTTCAGTTTTCCTGCTGGGGGCATGATGACCGTCTTGGCAGCCTTGGAGCTGCACGGGGGCTGGGCGATCGGTAGCGCATAGGTGATGGTGACCGTGGCTGATGCTGGCGGGGAGTGCTGGGGCTTTGACGTGTCGACAGGTATTCCTCAATCTCCGCGGGTCGTTCGCCGTTTCGGGGGCATGGCGCATTCATGGGAAAACCTCTCAATCCAGCTTGGCGGTACGGGCAGAACCTACACAGGTGACCGGCTTCTCCGCAGTGAAAACAAAGAGGCCTGCTCTCGTGGTCACGCCAGACGTCACTTTTCCTGGGCCTCTGCTCCACAAAACGGGGCACGCTACGTGCTGGAGGACGGTAGGCAACCGTCGGTTGGAACACACGAGGTGTACTGCGTGCTGTCGGCGGGTAGGTGACCGTCGTCGCCACTGGTGCACTGCTTTGTACAGCGGGTTGCCTAGGCACGTCGGAGTACGTTGGCACGTGCAGAGACAGCTGCGGCTCAGGCTCTGGATCCTGTATGACATGTCGCAGTTCGTCCCGGACAACGTCGACGAGAGATAAAGCAGGTGCGGCCTGAGGTATTTGTAACTTGCTCAACTCTTCTCTGATCACTGATCGGATGAGCTCCCGCAAAGTGTCAAAGTCATTCCGCATGCCTCCAAAAACGACGTGTGCAGGAGCGCAGCTTACCTCGCGATTGTATTGCCGAGCCCGCTGTTCCAGCGTCTTCTCGATGGCTGTTGCTTCCGACCTGAATTCGGTGACCGTGCGAGGCGGGTTACGGGCGAGAACAGCGAAAAGCTCTTGCTTTAAGCCTCTCATGAGATGTCGCAGCTTTTTGTCTTCAGTCATGTTGGGATCAGCACGCCGAAATAGACGCGACATGTCCTCGATGTACATTGCCACATTCTCGTTAGTCAGCTGGCTTCTTGCTTGAAGTGCTATTTCTGCCTTTTCTTTGCGATCTGTGACAGCAAAAGCCTCTATTACTTGCCTCCGGAATTCTTCCCAATACGTCAAAGAGGGCTCGTGGTTTTCATACCACGTCTTTGCAAAATCTTCCAAGGCGAAATAGACGTGGCGGAGCTTGTGTCTCTCATCCCATCCATAAACACTCGCCACTCTCTCAAAAAGCTCCAACCAGTCCTCGACATCTCCGAATGAGTCACCGTGGAACGTCGGCGGCTTGCCAGGTTGGTTCACGACCATTTCTGGCTGTGGTACCTGGCTAGTCATAGTGGCGGCGTCCGTCGTCCGAGTTTCCCTTGGTGTGAAGGAAAGAGGCCCGAATTCCGGTGAGTCACCTCGAAGACGCCGGCTTGCTCGCTGCTGCACTGGTGTCAATTCCACTGGGGTGGCTCGTTGGCGGTTAGGACTATTGCGACCCTCGTTGATGGGGCTTCGGCTCATACCCAGCACCTCCACCAGTAATGTAGCGAATTTGATGAACGCAGGTTAATAAAACAAGGCGTTTATTTAGAGCGAACCTGTGCTCACAACTCAGTCACTGCCTAGCAAGACAGATTGATTGATTGATTGATTGATTGATTGATTGATTGATTGATTGTGGTTCGGAAAGGACGCTAATTTCTGCAGCCCATGTAGGGAGCACGGCTAAGCGTCCGTGGGGGTGGGGGAAAGGGAGTGAAAGAGATAGGAGAGAAAGGCCGTAGTGGAGGGCTCCGGAAATTTAGACCACCTGGGGTTCTTTAACGTGCACTGACAACGCACAGTACACGGGCCTCTGGCATTTTCGCCTCCATCGAAAATGCGACCGCCGCGGCCGGGATCGAACCCGCTTTTTTTGGGTGGCAGCCGAGTACCGTAACCACTACACCACCGCGGCGGACTAGCAAGACAGACGCGTTCTAATGCTCGCGTCGCATCGCCGTCTTCTTCTCCCATCTCTGTCGTCTCGTGCCAGAGGCGCACGCGGGCCGGGATGAGCGTTGCCTGTGGTTGGTGAAATGCACCTTGCCACAGCGCGCGAACTTCCTAAGAAGGATGGCGGGCTATTTGAATGCCGCGAAGATGTCACGGCAATATATATATATATATATATATATATATATATGCTCTTACGGTGAGATGTGCTTAATCGGGGATGATGACCAATGAGAGAGGCCTAGGGACCGAAGGGACCACAGTGCTTGCTAGCGTCTTCTTCCTCTGCTTCTAAGCATCCACCGCGTACCGTAGCATTTCCCCCCTGGCATACGATGCCCACCAGGCGAGTCACGTCGTGTCCCGATGGTGGAAACGTTTAAGGCGGACGACATGGACGGCGTCGGTTTTGCTTGAGCGACGGCCAGCAGACAGGAGTCGAGATATCACGTAATTGACATCACTGAGGCGTGCGATGACGACGAATGGGCCGCTGTAGTGGGCCAGGAACTTTTGGTATAGGCCACGCTTGCGAAGTGGTGTCCATAGCCACACCAAGTCTCCTTTCTCATGCGACACGGGCTGATGATGCTTGTCATAGCGGATCTTTGAGTGGTCTTGTGAAGCGAAGGTTCGAAGGCGTGCGATGCGTCGGGCCTCTTCTGCGCGGCAAAGCGTATCGGCCAGTGAAGGCTCGTCGGTTTCAGAATATGGCAGAATCGAATCAAGAGCTTGCGGGGCTTTCGTACGTATAGGAGATAGAAGGGGCTGTATCCGGTGGTTTCATGTCGTGCAGTATTGTAGGCGAATGTTATAAAAGGCAAAACAGTGTCCCAAGTTTTGTGAGCTGAATCGACATACATTGAAAGCATGTTAATGAGAGTTCTGTTGGTGCGTTCAGTTAGACCGTTAGTCTGCGGGTGGTACGGGGTGGCGTGACGAAAACGAGACATAGAAAGGCGCAGCAGTTCTTCAACCACATCAGCAACAAATTGCCGGCCACGATCACTGATAATGACGCGAGGAGATCCGTGTCGTAATATAATGGATGACAGCACGAAGCGGGAGACCTCAGCGGCTGTTGCAGCAGGAATCGCCGCACTTTCGGCATAGCGGGTTAGGTGATCGACACACACTATAATCCAGCGGTTGCCCGACGTTGATCGCCGAAAAGGGCCGAGCAGGTCAATACCGACGACTTCAAACGGTGAAGCAGGGGGTGGGATGGGATGGAGAAGTCCTGAAGGGCCGCTAGTTGGGCGCTTGTGGCGCTGGCATAGCTCGCAGCTGGCAACGTACGCGGTTACACTCTGGCGCATCTTTGGCCAGAAGAATCGTTCCTGTGTGCGCTGAAAGGTCCTGGCAAAACCCATATGCCCAGAAGTAGGGTCGTCGTGCATTGCTTGGAGCACATCACGTCCCAATGTTCTTGGCACAACTAGAAGCAAGCGGGCGCCATTGCTAGAGTAATTCCGCTTGTATAGAATGTCATCCTTTATAAGGAAACGACGTTGACCATGCGCTTCCGAGAGAAAGTAATGAGCTAAGCTGCTGTCGCTGCGTTGCTCCCTGCGAAAAGTGGCAAGGTCGGGAAATGGAGGTTCAACAACCGCCAAGTATTCGTCGAAGTTGTCTGCGTCGCAATCGGTCGTCGGAAGAGGAAACCTTGATAGACAGTCAGCATCGGCATGACGGCGACCACTCTTGTAAGAAATCTGAAAGTCATATAGGATGGATTTGCAGGCTAGTTGGTCAAGCATCATGGAAAAAACAGCGCAAACACAGGGACGATGAAAAAGGGCACACACACCACACCACGGAGCGCTACTATCAACTGATTTTATTTCGGCGAACACGTACATATATACATATGTATGAGCCTCGTCACAAGTGTTATGCACTGATAACCACACAGGAAGATGAAAAGGTCATTTCGTGATAAAAACAACACATGAAGGAATAGGCAAATGTCATCACCGCACATGCTGCATGTACATTATAAAAAACGGTCATCTAAGGCTTGTTAGCAGAAAGATATGACATTTCTTTGTCTAAGAGAGCGACAGATGGGGTGCTGACACAGTTATCCTCCAGCAAGGCGATCCTATGCGCTTCTATAATTTCCCGCGTCAACTGGGAGGGGCTTTTTGCTAAAATTTCACATTTTTTATATAGGGGGTTACAACCACAACGCTTACAATGATCGCCTAGGTGGCCTCTAACATTGCTGGTGACGTTATTTTTATGTTCACGAAGCCTGTCATTCAGGCATCTGCCCGTTTGTCCTACGTAAAACTTGCCGCAAGACAAGGGTATACGGTACACCCCACGCTCAATGCAAGGAAGAAATGGCGGGGTATGCTTCTTGCCACAGGATGAGACTGGTTTGGGGGGTTTGTTGACGCGATTGCACAAGGTTGAGAGCTTATTAGGCGCGCTCAAGGCGACTCTAACATTAACTCTCTGGCCGATTCGCTTCAAGTTGTGAGATAGCTTATGTATGTAGGGAATAACAGTGCACCTATGAGGTTTCTCTTGTTTGGCTTTTTCAGCACACACACGATCATCAGACCTAGACAGGCTTATTTCCTTTATCATGTTTTGTGCGACAGACGCCAGCACGTGAGGAGGATAACCTGCCCCTATCAGTCTAGTAACCTGCGCACGAAAACTGTCACCTTTACAATGAACGCAGGACTTCTTAAGGGCATTGGACAAGCAAAGCTTAGCGATTCCTCTTTTAATTAGCTTCGAATGGGCGCTGTTGAAAGACAAGATAGGTTTCCTACTGCGCGGTTCGAAACACCAACAGACGTACTCGGAGCACCATTTGATACGTAGATCCAGAAATCTAATGGAGTTGTTAGTTGGGAATTCGCAAGTTAATTCAAGATATTTTGCACATGATCTAAATTTATCAAGCACACCGGAGGCAGAGCTATCTAGAGAGGCCGGAGCACATTCTAAGCACACAAGGAAATCATCGACAAACCTAAACACCTTTGTTACACACGAATTTGCAACACATGAGGAGACTTGGCGGTCAATTTACCTCTCCAATATTGACCGCCAAGTCTCCTCCAGTGTCTCCAGTGTCGCCTGAATGTGCCATGATTCCACAAAAAGCCGTTTGTGAAAACTGGTGTCCAAGTCGAGGACGCGGGAGTTGTCAAAGTCCATGCGGTGGTCGTGCACCTCGCTGTGTTCAGCTAATGCACTCCTTTGTCTATCGAGCTTGCGGACGTCGTTCCTGTGCTGTCGTAGCCCCTCTGGAAAGTTCTTCGTCTCTCCCACGTACGACGCGGCGCAATCTGAACAAGGAATGGAGTAAACCACACCTTGCGCTCTTTCCCTCGGCAGCCTGTCCATCGGGCGCGGAAAGAAACGGCCAAGCGTGGAAATTGGCTTGTGTGCTACTCTTATTCCCTGCTCAGACAGCACACGTGCGAGCGCTTGGCTGGTACCCTGAACATAGGGAATACACACACGTATGGGCTTGGAAGGCGGCGGGTCAGTGTCCTTTCGAAGGGGTCGACCGGGATTAGTCTGGCGGCGAGCAACCTTTCCAACGAAGGCTTTCGAGTAGCCGTTCTTTAGAAGGTCGCTTCTGACCACCTGTTCTATCCGCTTATTCTCCGAAGAACAAACCCTCCGTGCACGGGTCAGCAGAGCCGAAACCACCGCCGCTTTATGGTGGAAAGGGTGGTTCGAGCTAGCGTCGAGATAGCGACCGGTGTGAGGGCTTTCGGTACACCGAGAACTCGAGCATGCCATCCACCTTTGTCACAAGGACATCAAGGAACGGCAAGCAGTTGCTCTTTTCCCGTTCCACAGTGAACTGAATGGCCGGCTCTATCGAGTTTAGGTGGGCCGTGAATGCATCTACGGCAGAAGTTTTAAAGGGGCACTCAAACGAAAATTTTCGTCTGCTGTTTTTTCGCTGCAATACGTAGCTGGTGGCCTCTTGGCCATAACACGGCACATCATTTGCTCCAGCGCGCGTCAGATAATTATTTACGGCTGGTTTATTATCCACTAGTTTCAGTTTTGGTTTGGGAGAGCTCAAAAAGCCAAGGCGCCCGGTGCAACTGACGCCATCTAGCGCTCGCAATGGTGTAAACGAGTTCGACCACGTGATCACACATTACTGTGACGCACTTCCGCACGAGAACCGCCGCATGCTCGTTTTCTTTCGCCTGTAGGACGTCCTGCGCGTTGTTGTCGCTGTTGCTGTCATCGTTGTTGGGTGGCAACTACTTCTTTGAGGTCTGGCGTCGCCAGCAGTCTACTAACGCAGTCGCAGCGAATAAGCAATGGCGGCTATGACGTCATCAATGCTAGCTGCACTGTTCGGAGCTCGGCTGCCGTGGTGACGTCGGGGAAGTTGGGGGTCCCCTTCAGGTCACCTTTGCTGTTGTCGATGTCGCGATGTACGGCGTCTAGCGCTCGATTGCGCATGCGAACTTCAATATTCATTTAAATTGCCTTCGGAGCTGTGTTCGCCATTGAGATTCGGTAGATGACATCTATATGTCCACGAAAATCGATCCCGCAGGCCATCTTAGCAGCGAAATTTTGGTGTCAGTGCCCGTTTAAGAATGCAGAAGCAGTCGTGGACATACCGCAAAAATATCTTCGGAGTGATGTCGGCCGACTGCAATGCTTTCCTTCCACCGCTTCCACCACGAGGTTCGCTGTTGTGACATACACAGACGCACCCATTGCAGTACCAGTTCGCTGCTTGTAGTACTATCCGTTGACAGAGAAGTACGTGCTGCTGAGACAAAAGTTGAGCAGGGGGCTCAGCTCTTCGACGCTCAGGGTTGTTCTTTCCCCGAGGTTCTTGTCACGCTCTAGCGCCTCCCGCGCTGTGGTCGTCGCCAGCTAAACAGGAACGCTTGTGAACAGGGAGACCACGTCAAAGCTTACGAGGCATTCATCTTCGCAAACAGAAACAGGGGACAGAAGTTCAACAAAATGGCTGCTGTTCTTTACGTAGGTCGGCGTGTCCACCGCCTAGGTGGACTCTTTCCCTCATGTGAACTCCTTCGCGTGCTCTGTCGCCTCGAGTGCAGCGGAGAAAGAGCGCGTCTCCCAAAGTGAGAAGCTCTCAGCACTTTTGCGGCAAAAACAGCCTCCGAACTCCGAAGCTCCCAAGTTTGTTTTCAACCTCTCGTCCAAGAAGTTGTCACTACCTGAGACCAGCGTCCTTGCCAAACGCCACAGCTTCAATGTGTCGGGCAGTCGACCGCCAGTGGTAAAGACTGCGGCAGCTGTGGAGGACGGGGTCCGTCGTCTTGACTCCAAGTTCCAGGAATCAGTGAGGCTGAAGGCGATTGGCATCCTGGCACATGTCTTAAATAAAAAACGGCCATCCAATCTGTCTGCGGAGGAGAATCAAGCCCTACGAGAGCTGCGCGAGGACCCCGCCATTTTCATCTTGCCTGCAGATAAAGGGAATGCCACCGTCGTTCTTGACCGGCAAAACTACGAACGCAAAGGGCAAGACCACCTTGAGAGTGACACTTACGTCAAATTAAGGAAGGACCCCACAGCACAGGTACAAAAAGACCTGAACAAGCTGCTAGGAGACGTGTTTGGGAAACACCCACATGCCAGAGCTCTACACCTGCGTTTGATGTGCAGGAACGGTAGTGCGCCTGGCTTCTACGGGCTCCCGAAGATCCATAAGCCCGGTGTTCCCTTGAGGCCGATTGTGGATTTCACATCTTCTCTACTTCGAGCCCTGTCAAGTTTTCTACACAAAACTTTGGCTCCTCTCGTGGGAAACACGCCGACCTACGTAAAGAACAGCAGCCATTTTGTTGAAGTCCTGTCCCCTGTTTCGGTTTGCGAAGATGAATGCCTCGTATGCTTTGACGTGGTCTCCCTGTTCACAAGCGTTCCTGTTTAGCTGGCGACGACCACAGCGCGGGAGGCGCTAGAACGTGACAAGAACCTCGGGGAAAGAACAAGCCTGAGCGTCGACGAGCTGAGCCGCCTACTAAACTTTTGTCTCAGCAGCACGTACTTCTCTGTCAACGGAGCAGCGAACTGGTACTCCAATGGGTGCGTCTCTGTCTGTCACAACAGCGAACCTCGTGATGTAAGCGGTGGAAGGAAGAGCATTGCAGTCGGCCGACATCACTCCGAAGATATTTTTGCGGTATGTCGACGACTGCTTCTCCATTCTTAAAACTTCTGCCGTAGACGCATTCACGGCCCACCTAAACTCGATAGAGCCGGCCATTCAGTTCACCGCGGAACGGGAAAAGAACTGCTTGCCGTTCCTTGATGTTCATGTGACAAAGGTGGATGGCATGCTCCAGTTGTCGGTGTACCGAAAGCCGACTCACACCGGTCGCTATCTCGACGCTAGCTCGAACCACCCTTTCCACCATAAAGCGGCGGTGGTTTCGGCTCTGCTGACCCGTGCACGGAGGGTTTGTTCTTCGGAGAATAAGCAGATAGAAGAACAGGTGGTCAGAAGAGACCTTCTAAAGAACGGCTACTCGAAAGCCTTCGTTGGAAAGGTTTCTCGCCGCCAGACTAATCACCGCCGACCGCTTCGAAAGGACACTGACCCGCCGCCTTCCAAGCACATACGTGTGTGTATTCCCTACGTTCAGGGTACCAGCGAAGCGCTCGCACGTGTGCTGTCTGAGCAGGGAATAAGAGTAGCACACAAGCCAATTTCCACGCTTGGCCGTTTCTTTCCGCGCCCGAAGGACAGGCTGCCGAGGGAGAGAGCGCAAGGTGTGATTTACTCCATTCCTTGTTCAGATTGCGGCGCGTCGTACGTGGGAGAGATGAAGAACTTTCCAGAGACGCTACGACAGCACAGGAACGATGTCCGCAAGCTCGATAGACAAAGGAGTGCATTAGCTGAAGACAGCGAGGTGCACGACCACCGCATCGACATTGACAACTCCCGCGTCCTCGACTTGGACACCAGTTTTCACAAGCGGCTTTTTGTGGAATCATGGCACATTCAGGCGACACCTGGTAACGTGATCCGGTCTGCAGGTGCAATGCCAAGTGTCTATTTTAGCGGACTGCGGCACCTCGTTCAACACTAGCATAACCCCCCTCGGTTTGAAGAACCGGAAAAAGAGAAAATGAGAAAGGAAGGAAGAAAGAAGGAAAAAAGGAAAACAAGAAAGCGAAGGCCTTATAAGCACTGCTGCTGTCTGGTGCCCTCCAGTCACCCCTGAAGAAGGGTCCGAGTGGGACCCGAAACGTCGGGTTTTTTTGTCATCTTTAAGAGTAAATTTTACTTTTGATGATTAAAATTTGGTTGGTGTTGCCCCTTTTTTCCCCTTTAACCGAGAAATTCGTTTCGTCCCTTCTGATCCCGCCGCCACGGCTCCCTTGGAACTAAGACTGCCAACGCGCGCTTTGCTATCTCCGCTCAGCGCATTGGTTCTGAGAATGCGGTTACGGCTCCCATGTGCGGGCCTCGGCGCCACTGGCATTTTGAACGCAGGAAACCGTTCGCCAAAGCAAGCGAGCAGTGGGAGGTGTTACACTACGGAGGCTAGTTTGTCGCAGGCGCGCGCAGGGGGGCAGGGAAGCGCGCGCGGCGAGACCGATGACGTAGGGAGGGGCGGCAGTCTTTCGCTTTTTCTGAGCCAGTCTGAACAGCAAGCACGGCTCGTTCTGAAGGATGGACACACTGTAGACACCTTTCCCTTGACGTTCGGAGATCGCGGAACAGCATCTCTCCACCCGTGGCGTCGGCGGGGCGAGGGACAGGGACGCTGGGAACGGGCACCTTAAGCATCTGTATTCCAGTTTTTCGGCTGCCGCGGCGGTCAGAGAATCGCTGGGGCTTTCGTTATCCGCGAGTTTGCGGAAATCGCGCTTTGACACTAGAGCCGACGTTTGCACGGTGGCCCCAAATGAGCGTGTCATCAGGCGGCGACTTTTAGACGACAGAATACCGACGTTTAAGGGCGCCCCGCGCGCCCCTAGGTGCTTGAACAAAGCCAACAAGGGAGTCTCCGGCATACTGCAATCGCCGTGCAATGCTGCTCGTCGAGCACGCACACCTAACCGGCCACGAAAGAGCAAGGTGGGGCAGACACGTCTTTTCACCGGACATTTACGACGTGAGCGCGCATACACGGTGTCATATCTTGCACGTGGAGTGTTTCGGATGAAGAAGCAAACCTTGTTTGCAATACCTCGTGCGACCGTATCCGTACCCCGACATAGGAGGGATTATGTAGTCATCGCCGCGAGAGCCTGATGTCAGCAGCAATGATGGGAGATGATCCGTGAACTACGGCGACTTCGAGGGCGACATCCGAGTTCCTACCCGAGCATCAGTCCACACGCCCAGCGACGATACCGATGCGCTGATGGAGTCCTTGAAGAAAAGCCCTCTTTAATTGTGGCAGAATGTGTGCTTGAGACATTACGCGTATAGTTTGTAGACTGTTTTACCATTTGTATGGTTGTTGTTGAGATGTGTTGTTGAAATGGTTGTTGAGATGTGTAGCCAAAGGGGGTGGTCGTAACTGCGCAGCGTTTCGAGTGGGGTCGTAGCGTAGCTGTGGTACTTGTGAAGTGTTGTGTAGGACTTAGAACCGCCTCCCTCTTTGTGCGTAGTCGGGACCTCTCATCTAGATTCTGTTGCGATGAAGAAGAAATTGCAGGGATGGTTTATTTGATGTTCTTTCTTATTCGCACAACAAAGAGTTTTGTGTTCTAAGTGTAAATCGGTCCATTTCATGCATTGTAGTTCACGCTAGATATTGTTTTTATCATGTCTTGATCTTATTAGAATTAGACCCACGCTCATTCGCACGCGTGCACGCTTTTGCTACTTGGGTTGTGCTGCTGCGAACCTTTCACATCTGAGATACTTCACTTTTGGTTCCGGCCTTCATTTTTTGGTAGGCGTCGAATGAAATAATGTATGTGACGCATTTTATTTATTTATTTATTCCCTACACATCAATGTCATTTTGCCATCACATGAATGTGGGGCTGCTGTACAAATTGAACATACTATTAAATCGTGTTCCTTATACGCCATTAGAAACAAGGAAATAGTCCGACGTTATAAAATTCATCGGCAAACTCATCAGATAGTCATAGTTAATTGTCCCGTAGGTGTCGAACGGTCGGTCCGTTGTCGGAGCCCCTCGATGACTCCAGTGCACGGCGGCAGCGTGAAGAAAGCGCCTTTGGCCGGTGAAGGGGGCGTTTTGTTGAAACGCCAAAGCGTCTGCTCAGGTCCAAGCCCGAATATCCGCTCTTTCATTACTACAAAAAGCATTACTTCTTGAGCCCTTTGATAACCAGAGTTACGAGCAAACCAATAACACACAGGGCCCACATAGTGGGAACCGACGGCGCCAAGACTTTCATTGCGGTGTCGGTTCAGAGAACATAATTCACAACACGCAAGCGAATAGGTTTACCGTGCAGTACGTGTTATTTCCCAAGGACTGGCACCGACAGCCGGGCTCGAACACGTACTTAAACATTTGTCTGCCCGCCGGACGGTGCGCTGCACATGCCCTTCCAGAATTCGTCACGCAAGTTGTCAGAAGATGACCAGCAGTAGGGCCATGAGTAGCGCCGTTTCAACACACACCGAAGGTATAATAGGCAAACGAGGGCCCATATATCACTAAGCGGTCGCGGTCATTTTGTTTCCCAGGACAGCGACCTTGAAACTACTTATCCCGAGTGGGTGTTCTTTCGGCGGCAACCACTTAGCGGCATTCCTTCCCGTAGGAGTACAGTGGCTAGAATACCTCAGCATGAGGTATAGCACGTCCTACTCCTAACGCAGCCGACCAGCGTTCCCTTGCTTATGAAACCGGCCGGTAAAAAGCGCCGACGTTACCCTGCGCTTTTCAGTACCCGAATACAGCGGTCCACAAGCAGCAACGAAAACCCTGTGTGCCTCAGACTGACTGCCATGTAGTTCGAATTCCTCACACCAGCACACATTGCCCGCCACCATAAATAACTAGAAAAGAACATTATCACAAATGCTTTAAAATCGTGAGAACTAAGCAAAAGTACATATTCAGAACTGTCAGTCAGACTATTAAAGCACTAAAAGGATTCCTAATTCTGAGCGAAAAAGTTGAGGATCGGAAATGCGGGCGACATATCTGTAAATCTTGTTCCAGTATATATAGGCGTGGGTCAAGCACACGCTATTATATCTGAATGCAAATGTAAATGTTTATTTATAGCTTCTGGCTTAAACAAACTTGATACTCACATGCATCGCTCAGAAACTCACTCACAATGTGACTTTCTGTTTGCATAGTAGGAGAGTGAAGAGCAAAGCACAGAACAAGAGAGCGAGATGAACGACACGGGAACTGGCATCTGTGATGGTTTATTGGAAATACATCGTCGCAGCAAGACAACACGGGCATGAGCACAATTTCTAATAAACCATCACGGTTGCTGGTTAGCGCCCGTCTTGTTCGTCTCACTCTCTTGTCCGGTGCTTTGCGCTTCACCCTCCTAGTATGCAACACCAACTGGCCCAAAACTCTACTCTTCTATTTGCACATCTGAAGCGCACTATTCTGACTGCTGATTGGAAGACCCGTTATGTGTTGCGCTTGTAATAGACTAGGGTCAAAGTCGCAGTGAACATGCCGGGAGTACGTTCGCTGCTCCCAGAACTTACGCCCAGAAGCGTTTTTCGCATTTCTTATCTCCAGATAATCTACTGCTGTTGAGTTTCAAATTCGCGCATCTCAACGTCAATTTTAAAAGTGTTAAATTAATTTCCCCTCTCAATATTCCGACACTATCTTGAATCTTAAAACTCAAATGTAACGTAAATGTAACGACACGTTCCAACACCGAAATTCCATGTATAACCGCTGACGAAGTCAAAAAAGCTGCCAAAGGCATGTCCCGCTGTAAAGCAGCTGGTGAAGATGGTATAACAGCCGACTTGATCAAAGACGGAGGAGATAATGTACTTGAAAAACTTGCATCGCTCTTCACGAAATGTATCAAGACATGTAGTGTACCGCGCAGCTGGAAAAATGCTAATATAATCCTTATCCACAAGAAAGGTGACATAAAGGAGCTAAAGAATTACAGACCAGTCAGCCTACTCCCAGTAATATACAAGCTATTTACAAAGGTAATTTCTACGAGGATAAGAGAAACACTCGACTTTAACCAACCGAGAGAACAAGCTGGTTTTAGGAAAGGTTACTCGACAATGGACCGCAGCCACGCTATTGCCACATCCATTCTCCACGCACAAAAGAAGAAGATCACGGGAACTTAGAAGAAGAAGACGAGATCCCTGCGTGATCACTCAGTGTTCTTTTCGATTAAAGTGACCAGCTCTGTGTTCGTGATTCCTGCTGCTGATTTGTGCTGTTCCTGCATCGCGACACTGGTGGAGGTGCTGGGTAAATGTTCGGAACACCTCTTCGCAGCACCGTATCCAGTCCAGAGCGAGTTCCGCGTGTTGAAACGCCAGTTCACCGCGCCAGCCGCCGCCTGTTAGGCCTGAGCCCAGAGTGCGGTCCGCTACCAGAGGTTGCAACTGTGTCCGAGAGGAGTACCCAAGCCATGGCAAACCCAGGCCCGACACAGGTGACTGTTTCGAATCCTCGATCGCCTCCGCCCTTTCACGGCAACGCCTATGAAGACGCCGAGGACTGGCTCGAGGAGTTCGAGCGCGTGGCCAGTGTGAATGGCTGGAGCGCCAACGCCGGTCAAAAGTTGGCTCACGTGTACTTCTCTCTTCTGGACGGCGCCCGAACGTGGTTCACAAACCGTGAGGGAAACTGGTCATCTTGGGAAGAATTCACCCGGAAGTTTCTAGACACGTTCGGAAGCAGCGAAAGGCGAGAGCAAGCTCAACGACTACTCGAATCTCGCGTTCAGAAGCCCAATGAAACAGTGGCCATGTTTGTTGAGGACATGACCCGACTATTTCGTCGAGCAGACCCGGATATGTCCGAGGGGAAGAAGCTCAGTCACCTCATGCGCGGTGTGAAGGAGCAGCTGTTTGCCGGTCTTGTGCGAAACCCGCCAACAAATGTTGACGAATTTTTGAAGGAGTCGACGGCCATCGAACGTGCACTACAGCTACGGTACCGTCAGTATGACCGTGTCAACAGCAGTGTATCAACCAGCGCCGCAGCCGTGCCGGCGGTTCCAGCAACTGACGAGGGGTTGCGCCAGCTCATACGAGACATAGTCCGTGAAGAGGTGAAGAAGCTCCTCGCTACGCCGAGTGAACGCACGGTAGCGTCCGTCTCCGAAGTTGTGCGCCAGGAGGTAAGGCAAGCGCTTTCACCTCCCGAACAACCCATCGAAACGCGTAATCCCAGCTACGCAGAAATTGTCTGTCGACCGCCGCCTATTGCGCCGACACTGCAGTACTACCAGCAGCAACCGCCGCCTATTGCGCCGACACCGCAGTATTACCAGCAGCAACCGCCGACAGTACCTTGGTACTACAGGGGAGCTCCAACGCGACCAGTGCTCCGAAAAACTGACATTTGGCGCACTCCGGACTACAGGCCCCTGTGCTTCCATTGTGGAGAAGCAGGCCACGTTTGTCGCCATTGCCCTTATCGAGTCGCAGGGCAAGGATTTCCATCCGCTGCTCCTCGTCGCTCGAACAGCCGACCCAACGTCGACGCGAATGCGTCAAGCTGGCGCGACGATTCCCCTGTTTTCAGGCCGCGCTCCCCCTCTCCTGGACGTTCTTCTTCTCCGCTAACTCGACGAAGTGCCGCTGACGTTGCCAGAGGGCGATCTCCCAGCCCCCGCCGGGGAAACTAAAAGCAGCGACCTTTGGGGGGGAGGTTGCCACTCGTCGAAAATCTGAAAATCCCCCATTGCGAATGAAGGAAGAGCCGACAAAGTCCGACGATTTGACGAGCGCCGAAATTGTAAGCGCCGAAATACGAGTTACAGTCGACGGTTACGAAGTGACGGCTCTGGTAGACACTGGTGCGGACTTCTCAATTATGAGTGAGAGTTTGGCGCATAAACTAAGGAAAGTTAGAACAGAGTGGACGGGGCCGCAGATTAGGGGAGCTGGTGGCCGGCTACTGACACCCATTGGAAAGTGCACAGCAAGGATCGGCATAGAGGAATCGTCATACGTCGCAACTTTTGTTATTCTTCCCGAGTGTTGCAAACAGGCCATCTTGGGTATGGATTTCCTGCGCGAATACGGTGCAATCATCAATATACCAGAAGGTCTGCTGACATTTTCGAAGGATGAAACTGCACAACTACAGCGAAAGCCCTTGTGCCTCCTTGAGGACGTGACCGTGCCGCCGTTATCTTGTCGCCTCGTCCCCGTCAGGTGCACCACGCAGCATAATGGAGACGGCGTCGCTGAGCAAGTCCCTGCACTTCTGCTCACTCGAGGTGTTGCTGTAGCCAGAAGTCTCATCAGTGTGGTGCATGGGCAAGCCGATGTCCTTCTGACGAACTTTTGCAAGGAACGGCGCCACATTACCGAAGGCACTACAGTTGCTTACCTCGACGGAATTGCAGAGTACCGCGAATGCTTTGCAGTACAGCAGGGCGAGCAGGACACTTCTATAGCACCACCTGTTCTTGATGTGAACGCAAGTTTACCGCCGTCGGAGAGGCAGCGTCTTCTTGACCTTTTGAACCAGTTTCAAGACTGTTTCTCGTCGGTTTCACGGGTCAATCAAACGCCACTCACAAAGCACCGTATTATAACGGAGGAGACGGCACGACCCATCAGGCAGAACCCTTATCGTGTCTCACCTAAAGAACGCGAGGCGATCCAACAACAAGTGAAGCAGATGCTTGACGATGACGTCATCCAGCCGTCAAAATGTCCTTGGGCATCGCCGGTTGTACTAGTTCAAAAGAAGGACGGTAGCCTACGCTTCTGTGTGGACTACCGCAAACTGAACCGGGTCACAAAGAAAGACGTGTACCCATTACCCCGTATCGATGACTCCCTGGACCGGTTGAGGCATGCACGCTACTTCTCATCGATGGATTTAAAAAGCGGTTATTGGCAAATTGAGGTCGACGAACGAGACAGAGAGAAGACCGCTTTCGTGACGCCTGACGGACTTTATGAATTCAAGGTCTTACCCTTTGGATTGTGCTCTGCTCCGGCAACATTTCAAAGGCTGATGGACACAGTTCTGTCTGGCCTAAAGTGGCAGACGTGTTTAGTGTATCTAGACGACGTCATCGTCTTTTCAGAAACGTTTGAGGAGCACCTAAGAAGGCTTCTGTCGGTGTTTCAAGCAATTCGGTCCGCCGGACTAACACTGAAAGCGGAGAAATGTCATTTCGGTTTCGAAGAACTTCAATTCCTAGGCCATGTTGTGAGCCACAAAGGTGTTCTTCCTGACCCCGACAAGATTGCGGCCGTTGCAAAATTTCCAGTACCAACGGATAAGAAAGCAGTTAGGCGTTTTCTAGGCCTCTGCGCATACTACCGACGATTTATAGCCAACTTCTCGCACCTCGCTGCGCCGTTAACACGCCTGACAAAGGACGACGTCGCATTTGTATGGGGCGAAGAAGAACAAGCGGCATTTGATCATCTCCGACAGCGCCTACAGACACCTCCTGTGCTAGCCCACTTTGACGAAGACGCTCCTACCATGATTCACACGGATGCCAGCAACGTAGGCCTTGGGGCTGTACTCGTCCAGTGGCAAGACTCGGCGGAACGAGTAATTGCATACGCAAGTAGAACGCTCGCGCGTGCTGAATCTAACTACTCTACGACCGAAAAGGAATGTCTTGCTGTCGTCTGGGCGGTTATGAAGTTTCGGCCATACCTATATGGCCGTTCCTTTCAAGTAGTAAGCGACCATCACTCCCTTTGCTGGCTGACCAACTTGAAGGACCCATGTGGTCGGCTAGCACGGTGGAGTTTACGGCTTCAAGAATTTGACATGACGGTGGTCTATAAATCCGGACGACAACACTCCGACGCTGACTGCCTCTCAAGGTCACCGATAGAGCACCAAGACACAGATGATGACGACATGGCTTTCGTAGGGGTTGTCGACACGGTTACCATTTCGCGTCAGCAACGCGAAGACACCGACCTGCTTCCACTCATTAATTTTCTGGAAGGACGGACCACTAGCGTGCCTCGGCCATTCGCAAGAAACCTACCATCCTTCTGCTTGCGCGACGACGTGCTCTACAAAAAGAACTTTTCATCTAACGGAAGCACCTATCTGCTCGTCGTCCCGACGTCTATGCGTGACGAAGTACTGGGAGCCTGCCACGATGAGCCGACGTCTGGTCACCTCGGATACACACGCACAGTGGCCAGAATCAAGCAGAAATACTATTGGCCGAGGCTTACGGCTATTGTGAAACATTACGTGCGCACGTGCCTCGAATGTCAACGACGGAAGTCGCCACCCTTAAAACCAGCTGGGTTATTGCAACCAGTTCAAGTGCCCCCGGTGCCTTTTGCCCAAATAGGGATGGACCTTCTGGGACCGTTTCCAAATTCGTCTTCAGGCAACAAGTGGGTCATAGTAGCTACAGACTATCTAACACGCTACGCAGAGACGAAAGCTTTACCAAGCGGCACGGCAGTAGAAGCAGCACGGTTTTTCATTGAAAACGTCGTTCTGAGGCACGGAGCTCCTACAGTAATAATAACAGACCGAGGTACTGCCTTCACGTCTACACTGCTCAAGACCGTACTTGATCTCAGCGGCACAGCTCACAGAAAGACGACGGCCTACCACCCGCAAACTAACGGTCTCACGGAACGCCTGAACAAGACTATGGCGGATATGCTCAGTATGTACATTGACGTCGACCACAAAAATTGGGACGACATTCTACCGTACGTTACATTCGCCTATAACACCGCACAGCAAGAAACGACGCGAAGGACGCCATTCAGCCTTCTTTATGGCCGAGAGGTGACGACTATGCTTGACGCAATGTTACTGCATGACTGCGACGACATGGATACGGACGCCGATGTTTTCACTCAGCGTGCAGAGGAAGCGCGCCAGCTCGCGCGCGTCCGTATCACCAGGCAACAAAATTCTGACGCAAAACGTTATAACCTGCGGCACCGATTTGTGACCTATCAACCCGGCGAGAAAGTATGGGTTTGGACTCCTGTTCGTCGACGCGGACTTTCGGAAAAACTAATGAAGCGGTACTTCGGTCCGTATGAGGTTGTGCGACGCCTCAGCGATGTGAACTATGAAGTCATACCTCATAGCTCCTCAAGAACGCGTCCTCCTAAACCGGATGTTGTGCACATTGTGCGTATGAAGCCCTACTGCTCTGAATAATGTGTGCCACACTACATTTCTACTGCGGCGTATTGCAGTCGAGCATCGGGACGATGCTGTCTCCATGGAGGGAGGCAAATGCCACATCCATTCTCCACGCACAAAAGAAGAAGATCACGGGAACTTAGAAGAAGAAGACGAGATCCCTGCGTGATCACTCAGTGTTCTTTTCGATTAAAGTGACCAGCTCTGTGTTCGTGATTCCTGCTGCTGATTTGTGCTGTTCCTGCATCGCAACACTATCAACCTAGTAATTGAGAAGTACGCGGAATATAACAAACCTCTTTATAGGGCGTTTATCGACTACGAGAAAGCATTTGACTCCATAGAAATACAAGCAGTTCTAGAAGCTCTACATCGACAAGGGGTACCTGGCGTATACGTGAAAACCATAAACAACATATACAAAGATTGCACAGCCACACTACTCCTACATGAGAGAGGCAGAGAAATCCCGATCAGGAGAGGTGTGAGACAGGGAGATACAATATCCCCGATGCTATTCACTGCATGTTTAGAGGAACTCTTTAAACGCCTAGACTGGGAAGAAAAGGGCATTCGAATAGACGGAGAATATCTAAACAATTTAAGATTTGCAGACGACGTTGTGCTCTTTAGCAATGATGGAGACGAACTACAAAACATGATTGATGACCTAAACAGGGAAAGCATTGAAATTGGGTTAAAAATGAATAGGCAGAAGACCAAAGTTATGCTCAATAGCTTAGCTAAGGAACAGGAATTTAAAATCAACAATGAACCCTTACAATGTGTAAACGAATATGTATATCTGGGACAGTTAATATCATGAACTCCTACCCAGGAAAACGAAATTCTCCGTAGAATAAGGCTGGGCTGGAGCTCATTCGGAAGGCATTACGAAATCATGACCGGAGACTTACCGCTCTCATTAAAGCGAAAAGTATTCAATCACTGCATTCTCCCAGAACTAACGTACGGTGCAGAAAAATGGAGAATAACGAAAAAACTAGAGATGAAACTAAGGAGCACGCAACGTGCAATGGAAAGAAAAATCATAGGGGCAACGCTAAGAGATAAAAAACGAGCGGAATGGATCAGAGAACAGACAGGAGTAGCCGATATTATCTTATCAATTAAAAGAAAGAAGTGGACCTGGGCAGGACATGTCATGAGGAGGAAGGATAATAGGTGGACAGTAAGAGCGACGGAATGGATACCACGAGGGGGAAAACGCAACAGAGGTAGGCAAAAGGTTAGATGGAGCGATGAAATTAAAATGTTTGCGGGCATAAAGTGGAACCAACTCGCTCAGGATAGGGTGGATTGGAAATCGTTGGGAGAGGCCTTCGTCCTGCAGTGGGCCTAAACAGGCTGAAGATGATGATGATGATGATGATGATGATGATGATGATGATGATGACGATGAACTGGAACGCGTTCCTTTCTGACAAACGGAACTTGTAACGGGAAGTTGTTACAAAATTGGGAAGGAACGAGGAACGAGCTTTCGTTCCTGCTTTGGAGGAACGTGTACAACACTGCTGCAATGCGAACGTAAATGACAGATCATAACGTTAGAACCATGACATGCGTGTATGAGCACCATGGTTTACATGCCACAGACATGGTGCTCTTGCGGCCGTTTCGTTAACTTCATATGTACCAAAATCGGTATAGCGAGACAACAATGTAAATTCATTTTGCGTTGCTGATGCGTGCTTCGCATTGCTTGATTCCCACTGCACGTGGGAACTGGTGATTTTTTCTGGCTGTCTTTGAAACACAGAGAAAAGGGTAACGGCGCATGCGATATTTAAATAAGAAAGCACCTAGCTTTCGTCTTTTGTCTTCGCCTTGTGTTGTTCTCCGCGAGTGGAGGTACCTAACTTTAGAATTAAGCAACCAACGACGCTCACCCAGCTCGCTAAGCTTTCTAGTGCATATGAGCTAGGGGGATGCTGGCAGAGAAGCTCTCAGCGATTTACTGAACAAAGCACACTACAACGCGACGCTCCGAGAAGCCTGTGATACTGCAAAATTCAAGGCCAATAAAAGTCACCACCAGTAGTACAAAGCCCCTACGCGGTAATCAAGACGTGACGAAATACTTACTACCCAGTTTTAGCCAAAGAACGCGCTTTCTAGAGATATTGCTTTAAGTGCAAAAGTGATAATAGTGTGGCTGAGCTATTTAGTAGCATATGCGCATTTATCCTAGCTAATGTGATTAAATAAACTTCGTCAATGCTAGCGATGAATGAATTTGGTCTTTGATAAAGCGATTCAAGCCTCCACGCGTGACATTACCTGACAGCGCACAATGTCCCATTGTAATAATAGCGGCTTCATGTGCTCTGTGACCCTCTTTGATACTCATTGTGTTGCGCAGGCGAAGCTGGACACCTACATGGACCCGTTCCAGGACGAGGAGAGGCCACGAGTAACGGTGCCCATCTTCTTGTGCATGACCATCATTGGCGGCTACATCTGCGGAGGCGCTGTGCTCTTCTCCGTGTGGGAAGAGTGGAACTACCTGGATGGCTCGTACTTCTGCTTTGTGACGCTCAGCACCATCGGATTCGGTGACCTGGTACCAGGTGACACCGTCGTCTCGGACAGTGGTTCGCAGGAAAAGCTCGTCATATGCTCGCTGTATCTGCTGGTAGGACTGGCGCTCATTGCCATGTGCTTCAACCTGGTGCAGGAGGAAGTGGTGCATAAGCTGCGTGCGATAGGCCGTCGCTTTGGCGTGGTGAGCGACGAAGATTCGGACTCGGAATGACGGCGGCGATGCAGCCACCGCGGATGCCGTGCTCTCGTGGGTGTAGTGCAGTACGTCGAGGTGCCTGTCAGTACGCTCATGAGGACGCGCGTGAGGAGCGCAAGATCCCGTTGCGCACCTCACTTCCCCTGTGCAGAGAAAGAGTGCCAACAAGGGGCCTCGTTGTTCAACGCCATTGGTAAAAGACATTGATCCACGGCTCCCTTGGCGTTGTGCGCAGAGTAGCGAGCGCCACAGCCTGGAGTCTAGAACACCTTGCGCGCTTCACTGCTTTCACCCGTATCCCCGAGTACCAAGGTTCAAATGTTGCCGGAGGTGCGAAAGCGTAGTGATCTCATAATTGCTTGTAATGTCATTCATTTCGCCTAGTTTGACAAAGCGTTTCGTCAGGCGATGGCTTCAAAGACGCGTAGTGCCAGTCGTTGTACACCAATTTGGCTGAATGCTCGAGGTTATGTCCTGCCGGAACAGTTCCTTTGGTATTTCTCCTAGTGCGGACTTATCCGGCAACTGTGCCGAACTTCCCCAGTATATCAATACAAGGTTTCATTACAGTATAAATAACTCGTGCTCCCGTGCGAAGTCAAAGAAGAATCGTCAGAACCGTCCTCTGCTAGCACTCAAGGAAAGGCACGGGCGCTCGCGACTACTTCCACCGCAGAGATCGCGACTAATTGTGCTACGAACTTGAGCTCAGAGGATTATCACTGCCCTGCGGCAGATGAACAAAAGTGGCTGGTTCTGAGTAGAAGCGTGGAATAAGGTGGTGAAGTGCACTTTCATTAGTGTGTGCGTTCTTCTGAGACTCCAAGACGTCCACAGCCAAATATGACGACGTTCTCAGTGACTTTAAGGCACCTGTATTATTGTGACCACAGCATTTGTAAATCACACCACGGGGCAAGTGTCTCAAGAGATGGTCATACTGCGTATGTCGTAAGCATTACACACAAGCCGTCTTCTCAATTTCTGCGTTTGATCATCAATGTTGGCGCCAGTTAAGAGAACTCTTACGTGATCCTGTCCATGGAACGGGGGCTCTCCTACAGCTAGTCGGGCCTTGTTTTGTCTTTACCGAAAAGGCTACACGCAATAATAGTGACGACTCATACTCATGTGGCACTCACAATTTCCCTAAAAGAAGAGCCAGGCATCAGATGAGACGCCACAGCATCAACGCGCATTTGTTGGCGCGGACTGGTGTGTGAGCCTTATACTTTCGAATAAAAACACCTCTGTACTGGTGCCTATGCCGCTCATATATCTTCAATGTTTCCCCTAAGGGCAACCTTTACATTCTCGGGGTGCGGATAGAACAAGGATTGCTGAATGTTCTAGACGCGACACTGTGTTACACCACGGACTCTTCCCACTAATTTCGTCATAACAGCGCGTTGCTATACGGGGACCACAAGACGGGCACACACAACAACTCATTCGGTTACCGAGAGTATGTGACGTGCTCAAAGCGCTCTTGTGATCTAGTTGTAATTTGCAGCTTTTGATGGAATAAGAAAGAAGTGAGGAGAAGAAACACAGCAGATAGGAAGAACGCTGGATTCTTTCTGTCTCTCTTCTCCTAAGTTCTTTCTTATTTCGCCAAGTGCTGGAAACGCATCAGCAGAAGGAGGCGGCCTGGCACCATAAAAGGGCTGGCCGTCCATGAGCAGTTCTCGCCCCCTGCCTGCTAAGCACCAGTAACCCCGAGCCCTCAGTTGTCAGTGGCTGCAAGGGAACTGACGGTTGTTTGGCTCAGATCTGTGAAGCAACAGAGTTGGTAGACATATCGAAGTTCGAAGAGGTTGCCGATGAAACCTGAGCCTAAGGATGTTTGCCACTAAACCGTGACAAGCAAAGCGAGTCCAACTGTCCCGCTCTAGCAACTAAGGGGCGCCTTATAGGGCTCAGCGAGGGTAACAGTGTTCTAGATGGTGTTTCAAACAAAGAGGTTCTATATTGAACTTTGAATGCGGCACTCCATTGGGAGCAGCTGATGAAATCGGCGGCTACATTATTAAGGTTGGGGGGGCACCCTAGACGGACCCCAAATGCTTTTGAACCCCACCATGGTGGTCTAGTGGGTATGGCTCTCGGACGATGGTGCGAAGGTCGCGGGATAGAATCCCCGTCGCGGATGCTGCATTTCAGTAGAGGCGGAATGTTGAGTGTTTAGGACCACGCGCTGTACGATCGCAGCGGGTATTCCAGGTGGTCGAAATTTGCAGAGCCCTGCGCTACGGCGTCCCTCATAATGACATCGCGTTTGTGGGACGTAAAACCCCAGAAATGAGTTGTGTTTGCAATCCTTGATGGAAAATCGAAAGCTCAAGGAACTTCGGAGTTTTACCAACTGCCAATGTTGCCTCGCTGTTTGAGAAAGACTTCTGCGTTCGTATTTAGCGGCAATCTGCAACGCTTACTGCGAGAGTCTACGCAAACCGGGCTTGCTCGCTTACTTTGTGTATACGTAAGACAATAGTTGCAGCTTTTTGTAATGTGACATCACGCAAGTATGCGCTACTATGCGACTTCCAGCTGACGTAGAGCACATTTATTCCTATTAAAATAAGACACTTCCAAACCATTAATATTAATATTTGATTCGCCTGCGTTTTTTCGGCATGTTACTCTAACTGCATGCTCGTCCGTATGCGCGAGAATGCAATTAGTCAGACGGACGTTATTTTTATTCTTCTGACTTGTACTTTCTTCTACCTTCGCCAGTGTGATAACGTGCACCGCATGCTGCCGCGCAGATATCGTCGCATGTATGACGTCACATCTGGTTATAAAATGTATGCGCTCGAGAATAAAGCCCTTATTGTTTTGTGGCCACTGGTTGTGGCTATATCACTGGCGACGAGGTAGCTCGAATCCCGTAGGCAGGTGCGGCGAAGGAACTACATGGCGAAAAAGTAGGCGCGTTTCGGCGACTGAAAAAGCCATCCGGTCATGTACGTGCTCTCGGAGTACGACACCGCAGCCTGCAACGTGGAGCAGACAGCAACGCCCCTCGAGCAACGCCCCCACACAAGCATCGACGCGGTGGCAGCGAGCGGAGCTCCATGCTGAAGGGCGACCGACGGCAACCTGAGCCAAGGACGGAGAAACAAGACCGCACAGAGGTGACTCTACGTTTTCTACTCGCAGACAGGAATGTCGCGCTTAGGGAAGATCGCCGAGTTTGATCCTAAGTCACAGAATTTCGAGTGTTACCTGGAGCGATTTGAACTGCTTGTGCAAGCGAACGACATAGAAGAGGAAAAGAAGCTACCGGTTTTCCTGACTGTAATAGGAGCAGAAGCTTATGAAGTCTTGAAGAACCTTGTAGTGCCGGCTTGCCCACGTGAGAAAACTTACGAGGAAGCAAAGCGGTTGTTGACGGAACATTACTGCCCACGGAGCTCGGTAATCGCTGAGCGCTGCAGGTTTAACAAGCGGACTCAGCACGAAGGGGAAAGCGTAGAAAATTTTATAGTCGAGCACTTGGCCAGGAAATGTAACTACGGCGACTTCTTACAGGATGCGCTTCGCGATAGGCTAGTAGCAGGTGTGCGCAATGAAGAGACGCAGCGAGCCTTGTTCGCGGAAGAAAGCCTAACCTTTGACAGCGCCTGCAAGATTGCCTTGGACCGAGAAATGGCGGCAAAAGAGGCAGCGCTAATGAAAGAAAAGAACAAAGAGGAGTCATTAAATGCGGTTAGGAGTCAGCCGAAGAAAGGGATGAAGAAGACTCAAAAGAGCCACGTTGCCAAGAAAGAGCGATGTGAAAGATGCGGCAGAGGGCATTCTTCAAGCGTTTGCTGGTATAAAAACTCTGTGTGCCGTAACTGCTCGAAAGTAGGACACTTGAGAAAAATGTGCACAGCTGCGCAGACAAAGAGAACAAATGCCTTAGAATGTTCTGACGAGGGCTCTGAGCACGAAGTATACCATTTCATAAATGTGACACGCTCTTCTTACGATGTCAATATTCAGGTAGAAGGCAAACCCCTGAACATGCAGATAGACACAGGAGCGGCTGTTACTGTAGTGCCAGAGTATGTCTATGATTCACATTTCGCTCATGTTACATGTCAGCCCACCAAAGTGACACTTCGCACGTACACCGGCGAACAAATGCCACTTAAGGGACAATGTGAGGTTTCAGTCTTGTACAAAGGTCAGAGCATGATTCTTCCAGTAGTAGTAGTTAAGGATAACGGAAGGAGACTGCCAGCATTGCTTGGCCGGAATTGACTTGAGCGTCTCAAGCTTGACTGGAGCGCAATAAGTCAAGTAACCGCGGAAGACAGAGCCATGTCATTGATGAAGAAATACCCTGCAGTTTTTTCACAGACAATGGGCACCGTAAAGAGTTTTGAGGCAAAAATATCTTTGAATGCAGATGCTACGCCAGTATTCTGTCGAGCCAGGTCTGTTCCATTTGCACTTAAAAAAAAGTGGAAGAACAGCTCCGTGAGATGGCAAAAACGGGCATGCTACAGCAGGTATCGCATAGCGACTGGGCGACACCACTTGTCGTAGTCCAGAAAGAAGATGGTAGCCTTAGGCTTTGCGGTGACTACAAAGTTACGATTAATCCGGTCCTAAAAACAGACCATTACCCGTTGCCCAGGCCAGAAGACCTATATTCAGCAATTACAGGGGGTAAGGTGTTCTGTGTTCTCGACCTATCGGCGGCGTATCAGCAGGTACCACTCAGCCCCGAGTCACGATCATTTTTGACGGTCAATACCAGTTTGGGGTTGTTCCAATTTCAGCGCCTTCCATATGGCGTGGCTAGTGCACCCGCAATATTCCAGTCCTTGATGGACGAAATGCTAATGGGCATTCCACACGTAGGGTGCTATATCGATGATATGATCGTGGCTGGATCTGATATGGTTCCATGCCAAAAAACGCTAGAGCAGGTCCTTGAAAGGCTACGGGACTACAACATCACGTTGAACACCGAAAAATGCCGGTTTTTTCAACAATCGGTGACGTATTTGGGCCACACAGTTACAGCAGAAGGGATTTATCCCACGGAAGCAAAAATCAGGGCGATTGTTGACGCGCCTGAGCCCACTAACTTCACCGAACTAAAAGCGTATTTGGGCATGCTGAATTTTTACTCAAAGGTCTTGAGAAACTGTGCGACCGTTCCTGAGCCACTGTATCGGCTGCTAAAGAAAGATACGAAATGGTCGTGGACGAAGGAATGTAGCGATGCTTTCGCGGATACGAAAAAGCTGCTCGTTAGCAGCAAAGTCCTCACCTTCTATGACGTTGACAAACCGATAGGAGTGCTTTACGACGCGTCTTCCTACGGCCTAGGCGCGGTAATATTCCATGAAACTAGCGGAGAAGAAAGGCCTATCGCGTTCGCTTCGCGAACCCTCACACCAGCGGAAAAGAAGTACGCACAGAGTGAACGCGAAGCGTTGGCGCTGATAATTGGTCTTAAAAAGTTTCACCGCTATCTTTATGGTAGAGACTTCACAATTTACACAGACCACCAGCCACTACTTGGCATTTTAGGTGAAGGAAAACCTATACCAACGTTGGCCGCAGCGCGCATGCAACGTTGGGCAATGACTTTTGCAGCATAGGTACCGCCTTAAGTACCGTAAGGGCAAGAACATGGACGTGGCTGACGCCTTGTCCAGATTGCCTCAAGCAGTGCAACCTGCAGCTCCGTTAGCACCACTTCAACCCTGGAGTTATCCAGCCAGATGTTGGTCACGCGTCCATATAGACTTTGCGCAGACAAGTGCAAATGTGTTTCTTGTCCTTGTGGATGCCTATTCCAAGTGGGTCGAAGTGTGGCCAATGCTCTCTACTTCAACAGCAAAGACAATTGAAAAGCTTCGAAGTGCTTTTGCCGCTTACGGATTCCCGGAAGCACTAGTTAGCGACAATGGGCCACAATTTATCTCGGCCGAGTTCGCGGATTTCATGGCCACCAACGGCGTGAAACACATTCGCACTCCCCCCTACCATGCAGCTTCGAATGGTGCGGCTGAACGAACCGTACAGACCGTGAAACGTGCTCTGACGAAGCAACTGTTGGAAAGCAAATCGTTAGGTACGCGTCATTCGTTCCAGGAAAATATTGGATAGTTTCTTGATGACATACCGCAGCACACCAAATAGCGTGACGGGAAAGACACCCGCCGAGCTTTTTCTTAAGCGACAACCACGAACAAAACTTGCATTGTTGAAACGAGACTTTTCGAGATCGATGCACACGAAGCAGCAGAAACTCAAAGAACAGCGGTATGTGCGTCGCGGGCGTGAGAGTTTGTTTGACGTTGGTGATAAAGTGTTCGTGAAAACTGTGCGCGGTGAGTGTGCCTCGTGGGAGGAAGGTGTGGTGCATCAAGTGGTGAGTGCTGTGACATGCGTGGTGAAAGTGCGCGAACAACGTCGGTTTACACATGCCGACCACATGCGACCACGCCATGCGGACCCAACACCAAGCCTGAATCCCAAGTCCGGACTCGGACACCCTATAACGCCGCAGAGCGACGTCACAGAGGAGAAATCACCGGCCGCAGGAAACTCAGCCAGAACGTCCGTTCCAGATAAACTGGCGGCTACTGATCCGACGCCTCCTGTTCAACAGCCTACCCGCCTGTCAACGTGAACTGCCCGACAGAGCTAGCAGCTCCGACGTCACAAACGGAGGCACGGTCAGCTCACAAACGGAGGCACGATGAAGACCTATTGTGTATGCCCAGAAAGTTGAGGCGATTGAAAATTTTACACAATTAGCATGAGTGCCACTTATTGCTTACTGGAAAAGACGTTAGGATATTTCTGCAGGAGGAGAATTGTTTATGTTGGGATTCGTAAGGACATTACTGACGCCATTTCCATCAAGAGTGTTGACTGAGTGCAGGCGAAGTAGGATGCACACGGCAAATGACTGCGAAAAGCCTGCTGTCACGCGAATTCGAACCCATCGCCTTTCGGTCCGCGATGGCAGGTGCCGGGGGTGCTATTCTATGTGGCACAGACACATGTTGTTGAAGCGGCACAAATAAGCGATGCATTTTTCTCAGCAGCTTATATCACTGCGCTTTTGTTTGGTAAGGGTGCTGCCCCCATCTAGGAGCGGCAACACTGAGTACTGCGCCGTGACACGAAACACGCTCTGCCTATCGCATAGCGACGGAATGGTAACTCAGGGTGCAACGTGACGCGGGCATTCGTCTTAGTGCATAGACTCTGTTTTGGCGCAAAGAAATGCGCTACGATGAGCTGACATGCTTATCATGAGCGCCGTTCCTTGAAGTTTCGTATGGAATCGGGTAAAACTGCGCAAAAGAATGCCGAGTGATAGTAGAACAGCAGAATAGCTGATTAGATTGCTATTGTAGCGCGTATACAGATACGCAGTGGACGCAATAGAAGCACCGTCAACACAATTGGCTTATTTACTATATGTACAGTGTGGGAGGAGGCGCCATAGCTTAGTGGTAGCGCGATTGCTTGGTACCTGTGGGTGCCGGGCTCGATTCCTACGCCCCCTATCACTTGCTATGGTTGCCTCTGGAGATCAGAGCGCGTTCGTCTGTGCATGTACGCTTGCTTCTACATTACAGTCGCAAGGTGCCACAAAGGTATGCTCTTCGTTTTTCAGTGTGTTCCAGGGATATGTCACAGGTCAATTAGTTATCAGTTGATACTCGGTTGAGATGGCGTGCACAAAATTCAAACTCCTGTGGCGCATACCATCTTACCGCAGGCCGATCACTACGGTTATGAGCCACGTGTCATTGCAGTATCATTAATCGCGACGTGCATGCCAATTATGTCATGTTTGTGATGCAAAGGTTGATCATGTTGATCATACATTCATTCGCAGCGCCGCCACTGTGGTCTAGTGGTTATGGCACTCGGCTGCAGATCCGGTGGTTGCGGGATCTTACTTACCCCAGCCGCGGCGGCTGCATTTCGCTCGAGGCGATATGGTGAGGTCCGTGTGCCGTAGGATAGCAGTAGGCGTTCAAGAGCACCATGTGGTCAAAATTTTCGAATACCTTCACTACGGAGTCTCTCATAATGATATCGCGGTTTTGGGACGTAAAACCCCAGAAATCAGTCATTGCACTCATGCACTGCCATACAAATTGTGGTGTCTAGTAGGCGGACGAGACGACCAGGAGAGCACCGAGACGTAAGCGGCTAGATAGATAGCTGAAAGTGGCTCAAGTTGATAAGAAATTCTTCGCATTTAAAAGAACAAGGGTGCTGCATCCTTTAACCACACAAGAAAACACTGGAGATGGGAAATGAATATTTTTATTCAAGTTTCAAACACTTTCGATCAGGCCAAAACGTACTAGAAACGGTAGAACATCAGTGCACAACATAAATGTTTTACACGGAAGGTCAGGCAAGAATATATGCAGAAGAATGGCATAGAAACACATGACACGCTGCATTACTTGCCAGGAATTGAAAATTGGCTATTATCCTTATGAGCGCCAAGTGTAGCAGCTTGGGCTAGTTGGTTTTCGTTCACGATGGCAAGTTTCACAGCGCGCGAACATAGGAAAAAAAATGCAACAGAGCAGAAAGAGCGCTCTTTCTTCTCTGTCGCATTTTTTTCCTATGTTCGCACGCTGTGAAACTCGCCCTTATGAGCGAAACTCAAGAACAACAAGTAGCAGAGAATGAGTTGTATGGCGTCAGCATAAGTTGAATATACAGTGGGGCGAATGTGCCAAACCCTATCTAAGCATTCTTTTGCCGTCGGCCGTAGTTCCAGCACACAAGCGCTGTAGAGAAATTAAAACACAGATCGAGGAAGTGAAGGTTACCACCCTTTGGAAATTCATGAGCAATCTCAAGACCCCGTCGACCCTGTGAACAAGCACAACAAACATCTAAAATACTCCGAGCAACTCTATCTTGCTCTTGAGGCTCCCTAGCAGTAACAGGTAATCGTGAACACATTTAAAATTTGTATAGCATGAATGCGCCCCCGAATGCGTTTGCAACAGCTAGAAAAATCGTTGTTTGAATTATGGCTATGCTCTAAGCTATGCACAGACGTTCCTTCTGGATAAAAAAAGCGATTATTAAAAGAGACAAAAGTGCTGCTAGGATAGAAAGATAGTATTTCTAGAAACTTTCGGCTGATAACCCAGACAAACTCGACTGCTCGACCGAGCTTGAGGGCAGCATGACTTGCACAACGCGCCGAACTAAGAGAAAAAAAACAGTAATATTCAACTACTTGATAACCTAACTCCTGTAAATAAGAAGCTCCTTTGGATGGCAAGAACCAGAGCCACCGAGATGAACTAGCGATTCACTTGGTCTTCACAGGGAAGGATTTTTGTCAAAGAACTGTGAAGCACGTGGAATCCCAACTGCATCTGAAGGTGATCTAATCCAGATTGTTTAAACACTTACTATACCTTAACTACAACCTGCAGCGCACAAAAAGAGGACAAGGTCGACGACAGGAACCAGGCGGGACAAGCGCTGACCCGTGTGGTTCCTGTCGTCGTCCTTGTCCTTTTTCTTGCGCTGCAGGTTGTAGTTAACGATGTACCAACACGCCCAATTAGTCACATTAGACTTACTATACCTATTGCTTTCTCTAGTTTTTTTTCCTGGTTTGATGCATCACAATGCTGTCTCCTTCAAGGATTTGATTAAGGACTCAGAGTTTCTTTCTGAACGTGGTCTTTCCCTTTATAATATTAATGCAAAAAGTATGAGAAACAAAGGTGAAGAAATTGAAAGTGAATTGGTTCACCTCGACTATGACTTTGATATCATGGGCTTCTCGGAGATATGGTTTTCTTCACAGTCAGACGTGGTCAGCTTGGGAAATTACAATACGGAATCAATGTTTAGAATTGGAAAACGCGGTAGCGTTGTATCTTTGTATATTAAACAAAATTTGCCTTAGGAAGCGTGGCCCGACTCTTGTATGATGTGTAATGATTTCGAAGCAGTTACTCTGATAAACAACAAGGTTGTAATAGTACTGATCTACCGCGCCCCAGATGGTAACACTGACGCACTTCTTGAGTTTTTAGAGAAGCTTCAACGTGATTCTAATTCTAATCGAGGGTTCATGATATCATTTGATATTGATGTATCAAAAGAAGGTCCTACTAACCTAAAGCTAATGGAATTAATGTTGTCCCATGGAGTATTTAGCTCTGGTATAAGTGACCACTTACCTTCTTTCGCACTACTAACAATGCCAGAACTGCGGAGTTCTCCAAAATACATGCGCAGAGCTATAACCGGTACAAATATTCTCCGATTTCGCTCTGTAATGCTTAACTGCAATTGGGATGACCTGTACCGGGAACCTGATCCGTCCAAGGGATACAACCTGTTTATGGCGAAAATTGTTAGTAATTATAATACTGCTTTTCCATACGTTCTCGTAAAGAAACACAAGAAAGCAAGAAAGGAGTGGATTACGCCGGCACTTAGCGCATAAATGAAAAAAGGCAAACTTTTCCAGCATTTCTTGAAAACAAAAGGACAAACTGATCTCATTGAGTTCAAAAATTTCAGAAACAAAGTAAACAGGGGCCTAAAGAAGGCGAAATTAGATTTCTATGCCTACAAGTTTCCCACAATGATTAACAACTCAAAAGTGGTTTGGAGTTCAGTGAAATAATTGATAGGATGAAAACAGGCCACTGTCCCTAACGATATACAGATAAACGATACTCACTTCAGCGGCAAGGCACTGGCAGCCAAATTTAACCTCTACTTCCTTGAGGCAGGATCATCAAGCAATATAATGCAAGCGACTGACCTTAAACCGGCTGAATGCTATATTGAAAGCTCTTGACGCCACGCAGCGAGCAGATGTTGAACCGCCACCTATTTCAGGCTGTGTGCCTCGCAGTCGTTATGGTCGTGTTCTGAAAGCACCCGACCGACTAGGAGTTTGAACAGATTAACTTGGAA
Organism: Hyalomma asiaticum; assembly: GCA_013339685.2. Classification (NCBI taxonomy): domain Eukaryota; kingdom Metazoa; phylum Arthropoda; class Arachnida; order Ixodida; family Ixodidae; genus Hyalomma; species Hyalomma asiaticum. Next base: position 124,532,058 of record CM023484.1, read on the forward strand.
TGGACGGTGGTGCGTTTCAGGTTACTAGAGGGGATTGATTGATTGATTGATTGATTGATTGATTGATTGATTGATTGTAGTATTATATATCAGCATTTGGACGATCGAGCGAAGACGAGGAGAACGAAGCAGCGTGAACCGCGCTCTGAGCTGGTGACCGCGCAGCGTCTCGGCAGCGTTCCAGATGCAATAAAAAGCACTTTATAATACTGGCGATGGGGGATCGAGACCCCGAGGAACAACGTTTCCTTGAATACGATGCCTAAAGGCAAGTTACAAGAATTTGTGCCCGGCACCGACTGGTCATCGTGGGTAGAGCGTCTGGAGTTCTAGTACGAAGCCAACGACATCGTCGTATCTTCCAAGAAGCGAGCAGTTCTGCTGACTCTCTGCGGTGAGCAAACCTACGAGACTCGGAGGGCGCTGGTGGCACCACTGAAGCCTTCTGAGGTGGACTCCAAATCAAATCAAATCAAATTTATTTCCACCATGTACAATCTCACAGATGGAGGACAACGGAAGAAAGCTGCCGAGAGGCGGGTTGCCTAGTCCGTAGTCCAACGTAATCTATGGCATGTGGGCAACAGCAAAGGAAAACAGTTCACAAACGAAAGCTTGAAAACATATGATTAGTGCAGAATAAAAGCAGTATACAATAGCCTTCAAGAAAAGCATACAAGAATATGACGCCAGGATCAATAAAATTAGTTTTCTTATGCAAACATAGGTCTAAGTGCAGCTGAGGAACAACAAATCAAAATCGGTTGACTGAAAATGGTTTAACAATCATGGTAAAGAATAACATAAACGCTCTATACCAGTATTCAAACGGGTGTGACAACTTTCCAATACTCACTATGTCTCGTTTTATAGTAGTGGTCATTTGTTTCCAAATGTGCTAGGGTGTCTAAATTCTGTATGTTATGTCTTACTTCATATTGATATCTAGAACTCAGCTGATAATGGTATAATTTGTGAGCTGTTATAATACCAGTTTTATGAAAGAAGCCTATAATTGTTGCATTATATCCAGCATTGTAAACATTGCGTAGATATCGTTTCTGCATAACGTAAACTTTTTGTAGATTAGAGAATGAAGTCGTACCCCAGACAAGTTGACAGATGTGAATGGAAAAGAGAGTTGTAAGCTAGTATTTTAAGCTTTGGAGAGAGAATGTATTTGAGCCGACCGACTATTCCAGTTATTCGAGCTAATTTTTTTAGCCTAAGTTCACTTGAGATTCCCAGGACATGTGCGCACTAAATACAACACCAAGGCACTTAAAGTGGTCGACAATATCAACTGGGCGGGAATTGAAAATTATATCTGCATGAGGAGGGATTGGCTTATTCTTGGCTCGAAATATAACCGCCTTTGTTTTATTTTCATTAATCTTCATAGAGCTGATTAAAGACCACTGTTGCAGTTGAACTAAGGTATCATTACAATTTGAGATAAGATGGTCGATGCTGTTTCCAGAGAAAAATATGGTTGTGTCATCTGCATATATAATAAACATGGCATTATTATTAATGTTAACGATGTCATTAATGTAAAGGTTGAAGAGCAAAGGTCCCAGAATGCTGCCCTGGGGAACACCACAAAGCAGTGGCAAAATTTGGGACTGCGAGTTATTTATTTGAACGACTTGTCGCTGATGAGACAGGTATGACCGCAGTAAATTTAACCCAAAACCACGAACACCATAAATATCTAACTTACTTAACAAGACCTCATGATTCACCAAGTCAAAAGCCTTGGAGAAATCAACGAACAAACCAATTACTATTTTCTTGCTTTCAAATTCCTTAAAAATATATCCTTTCTGGTGAAGCAACGATAATTCTGTTGATCTGTTCTTCCGGAACCCAAATTGATGTGCTGTTATTATATTGGAGTTTTCGAAAAAATTTGAGAGCCTACAATGAATTAGTTTCTCAAGATGTTCTGAAAAAATAGGTAACATAGACAGAGGGCGGTAATTTCCTAATTCCTTCCGATTCCCCTTTTTGAAGAGCACTGCTACCTTGGCTATTTGCATTTTTACTGGGAAAGTTGATGTAGTTATGCAGGTATTGAATATGTGTGCAAGAACTGTCGCTATTATGTCTACAACTTTCACGGGTTTTATCTGGATTTCATCTATATCTCTACTGCTGCTGTTTTTTAAATTTGTAATTGTTGAGATCACTTCCTGAACTGTGACTGTGACGGCATAAATAAAGTTTTATCGTTCCTCATGTTCATATATTGACATGCATCTGTGGGACTACCTAAGGTACCAAAATTTGTAAAAAAATTATTGAAAGCATCAGCCAATTCCACCCCATCTAACTCTCTTCCTTCAATTGTAAATTTGGATACGCTGTTAGAGTTATTACCACGATGGCGTAGCACGTTTAATTTGTCCCAAAGCAGCTCGCTTGACGAATTTTTCACATCCATGAAAGACGAGAAGTACTCTTTTCGTGCGATACGCAGATTCTTAGTTAGATTTTTTTCGATATTTTTTGAAATTGGTCAGGTCATCAAGATTGCGAGTCTTAAGAAACTGTCTATAGAGCCTATCCTTTGTTCTCATTTGTTGGTAGAGCTCGTGCGTTACCTATCGTTTCCTAAATTTTCTATTTCTTTTGCGTATTTTGACAGGAAACTGAACTCTGTAAATACTTTTAAATATATCTAAAAATGCATTGTACGCAAGGTCAGCATCATCTAAATTGAGTATCGTGGACCAGTCAGCCTGGAGCAGCTCCTTTCTAAATTGCGTTAAGAGCCGTATCAGTTATTGGCTGGTAGAAGCTTTCCACATGCGCTATGTTTCTGGGTATACCGGCATTATTTAGATAAAAAAAAACAACACAGGAAGGGGGTCACTAATAGAACATGACAAGGCACCGGCATTAATCTGTGATAATGAATAGGTCTAACACTGATTGACATTGAGTTGTTATTCGTGTTTGATCATTAATAACATTTTCAAACCCATATGACATTAATATATTTCTAAAATTAGCACTATCTGGAGTAATCACTCCCATATCAAAGTTATAATCACCTGCAGCAATCAACATGCACCTGCTGTCTACAACATACGAGGACATCATCAAGCCCCTAAACCACCGCTTCGACCCCAGGCGGTCCGAGTTACTTGGGCGCTTTCGCTTCCAGAAACGAGACCAGCTCGCTAACGAATCTGTGAAGGACTACGTAACCGCTCTGCGAACTTTGGCAAAGGACTGGAACTTCGGCTACGTGGACACGACGACTGGAGTACAAGGCTTCCTTTGGAAGTTATGCTGCACGACAGATTGGTATGTGGAATCCACGATTCTAATCTTCAACAACGGTTGTTAGCTGAGGATAAGCTAACGTTTAAAAATGCGTACGAGATCGCCGTGACGGCCGAATCAGCAAAAGATCAACAGAGAAGATTCAAGCCAGTCAGCAACAGGCCGACAGTTTCAGCGTACATCGTCAGACTTTTCGAGAGTGTTCTACAAGCAAGGCGCCGCAGTGTTTCCGGTGTGTAGCAGATCACAATGCCGACAAATGTTTCTTTAAGAATGCTACGTGTAAATTCTGCTGGAAAAATGGTCACATCGCGAAAGCTTGCCTGTCTAGAAAGGCTAAACCAAGGAAGTACCAAGGAAGCCTTCATTTAGAGGAGAAGGAGGAAGTTTTAGAGGAACAGGAAGACAGTTTTCTTACTGTTTTTCACACGGGTCTAGGTTAAGTGGAGGTGGGACGAATCGCACAAGGCTGCATTCGTCAAACTCAAGGAAGCGCTGCGTAAATGCACAGTTCTTGCGCACTACGACGACTGTCGTCCACTGATGTTAAGCTGTGACGCTTCGCCTTATGGTTTAGGAGCTGTTCTTGCTCAGCTAGACGAAAACGGACACGAAATACCAGTGGAGTTTCCGGCAAGGACACTCGGCAAATGTGAGAGAAACCACTCTCAGCTTGACAGAGAAGGACTTGCCATTGTGTTTGCGGTCACGCATTTTCATCAGTATATTGCCGGTCGACATGTGCTTATAGTTACTGATCATAAGCCGCTTCTTGGAATAATGTGCCCGAAGAAACAGATTCAGCAAGTGTTTTCACCCCGGATGCTTCGCTGGTGTGTGATTTTGAGCGCATATGACTACGAGATATTGTACCGGGAAGGGAAAAGACATCAGAATGCGGATCCACTCAGTCGGCTTCCTCTTGCTTCGGTTGTCAATGAAGAAGCGGCACCAGGTGACGTGTTGATGATTGAAGGATTGCGCAAACCTCCATTGACTGCCGAGAAGATAGCAAGGCTAACAGCGAAAGATTCCACACTTTTTCTAGTTTATCGAGGGTTACAGACAGGATCAACGAAGTCATGGAAGGGTACAAACTTCCAACCCTACAAGAGTCGGGTACAAGAACATTCTACGCATCGTGGTTGCGTCTTATGGGGTGCGCGGGTTGTGATTCCTGCAGAGGCTAGAGAGGAAGCTTTGACTCTTCTTCACGCTAACCACCCAGGAATGACTACGGTGAAGCGCTTCGCTCGCAGTCACCTATGGTGGCCGGGATTGGACGCCGACATCGAGGACAAGGTGCGCTCGTGCGACACCTGTCAGATGCACAGTCGTCTTCCGCCTGCAGCTGCAGCGCCAGGGTGGCTCCGTCGAAATGAACCATGGGAGGTCGTGCACGTTCACTTCGCAGGGCCGGTGAACAACCACAGTTTTCTAGTAGCAGAGGATGCGTTCTCCAAATGGTTAGAAGTAAGGCCAGTGCCGTCTCAATCAACTTCCGAAGCAATCGATGTGCTCCGATCCCTGTTCGCCACTTTTGGCATACCTCAAGTGATAGTTTCTGACAACGGCACAGCATTCGTTTCATTAGAAATGCGACGCTTCTTCACGTTGAATATGACCAAACACATAACATCAGCTCCATACCACCCAGCTACAAATGGGCAAGCTGAGCGCATGGTAGCTGAGACGAAGATGGCGCTCAAGAAACTAACGGATGGAAGCATCTCTTGCCGGCTGTCGCGGTTTTTATTTAAGCAACATGCGACACCGCGCACTACAACGCAGAAGACGCCTGCGGAATTAATGTTTGGTAGGCAGCTTCCATGCCATCTGGATGCCCTACATCCCCGGAAAGGCACCGAAAACGGAAAGGTGGAGCGTAGAAAAGATTATGCACCAGGTGACAAGGTGTGGATAAAGACCTTCCACAACAATCCCGCTTGGCTACCACCTGTAATAATTGAAGAATGCGGCAAGAGACCCAGGATGGCACGCGGCATCGCCGTCATGTTGATCATATAAAGAGAAGACATACGGTGAGCGGAAAAGCAGTTCAGCAATCACCATATTATGCATATCCAGGAAAGGAATCACTTGAAGACAGCCAACTGATAACAACAACAACAAGGCAGGCCGAAGATCCGCCCACGGCTTGTTACTCATTTTCTAATGCGTGCCCAGATTCGGCCACTGAAGCAGAGACGAGTGACGCGACGCAGCGAGCAGATGTTCAACCGCCACCTATTTCAGGCTGTGTGCCTCGCAGTCGTTATGGTCGTGTTCTGAAAGCACCTGACCGACTAGGAGTTTGAACAGATTAACTTGGAATGGACGGTGGTGCGTTTCAGATTACTGGATGGGGGAAGTATTATATATCAGCATTTGGACGATCGAGCGAAGACGAGGAGAACGAAACAGCGTGAACCGCGCTCTGAGCCCGTGACCGCGCAGCGTCTCGGCAGCGTTCCAGATGCAATAGCTCTCTCACTAATTCTTTGTTTTTATCACCCGTTACCGAGGAGGAAGTAGCTACTGCTATATGCAAACTAAAGAACAGTTCACCAGGCGAAGATGGCATTACCGCAGTACCTATCAAGGCAGTTGTTGATTTGATTGTCGCTCCATTCACTTACATATGCAACAGACTCTTCTCGACAGGAATTTTTCCATGTGCCATCAAAACAGCTCACGTAACAATAATTTCTAAAGGAGGCAATAAAAATGAACTTCAACATTATTGCCGAATATCTATATTGCCGCTTTTCTCTAAGGGCGCGGAACGCCTGATATACAAGATGGTATACTCTTTTATAGCAAACAGAAACGTCATTTGTGAAGAACAGTGTGGATTTCAACCAGGTAGATAAACTCAGACTGCCCTACTTTGCATAAGGATAGCTTACTTCATAACTTTCAAAAAATGTTTTACACTGTGGGAATATTTCTGGATTTCCGTAAGGCTTTTGATTCTATAAAGCATGACATAATTAGAAAACTGCAAATGTATGGAATACGCGGGATTGCGCTTGATCTAATGAAAAGTTATCTATGGGCCAGGAAACAATATGTACAGCTTCATAATTTTAAATCTGATTTGGGCGTAATTAAGTACGCAGTTCCCCAAGAATCGATACTTGGCCCCTTAATTTTATACTTTATATCAACGACGTAGTAGGCATTCCTTTGACACCAAACATAGTCATGTACGCCGACCACACCAATGCATTCTTTTCCGGTTTAGATCTTCGCGACATTGAGTTAACAGCAAATTCCTGGTTGGATAAACTTAAATCATGGCTTACAGTCAACCAGATAGAACTAAACATAAAAAACCCAAATTTATGCTCCTGAAGCAAAAAAAAAAATAGGCCTGTAGATCATGGTATCTCTGATTTTTAGTGGAAAAAATATTGCGCAGGTACATAAAAAAATTACCCCATCTCCCCGAAGGGGACCATGTGGTGATGCGGAGCCTCGCTGGGAGTTTCCACGGTGCATTCAACGGCGGTGTTTACAGTACCGTTTTTTGTGGGCTAGTTGGTTATACGAATTTGAACGAAGCATAGCGCTAGAACACAAGGACAAGGAAGACAACGACACGAGCGCTCGCTTTCAACTCATGATTTATTGCCGGAAAGCACGGTATTTATGGACACGCACACAAAAATAACCCGTCATCACACATGGAAACCAGCTGCATCCAGAAAATCCAATTGACTTTGCATCAAAGCAACAGAAGGGCTACTAACGCAACTATCACCTTCTTCTGAAATCAGTACAGCTTCAACAATTTCTCTGCTATCTTTATCAGCACTTCTGTACACAATCACACAATTATAAAGAAGAGGCTGACAACCACAATTGTTGCAATGAATAGAAACGTGTCCATCTCGATAGCGACCTACTTTTCGCTTATGTTCTTTTAATCTCTCGTTCAAGCACCTTCCAGTCTGTCCGATATAAACCTTACCACAAGAGAACGGAAACCGATACACAACTTTCTTTGTACAAGACACAAAATGGGACTGATGATTCTTTTTACAGCATACCTGTTTCTTGGCAAACGGATCTTTAGCTTTGAATATGCTGAGCAACTTTTGCGGGGCAGAAAATACGACATCAATATTAGCTTTGCGTCCGACTTTCTTCAGTGCATGCGACACATGATGTATATATGGCACAACAACCTTTTTCTTGTTATTACAAATACCTACACGGCGGAAGAAACTAGCGCCGACCAATCGTTCAAAATAAAACAAGACGTTTCGGCTCCACTACGGGAGCCTTGTTCACAATGAAATGAATTTTTGAAAGGAATGAAGACGGGTTATGTATGTTCCATGATGTGACGTAAGCACCGGGTGTAAATCGGGGGCAGATTGCCTGAGTTGCGGTTGAGCGTGTGCGCCGTTGTCTGGATATGGAGGGATTCCAGATAGAGTCTTGTCATCTTGTTTCTTTCCTTTCCAATTATCTTCGCGCTATCCCAGCTGACGTCATGGCCAGTTGAAACCGCGTGCTCAGCCAGCGCATTTGTTGCCACGTGCTTCTTGTTTACGTCGTACTTGTGCTGTTTTAGTCTTTTCTGGAAATCGCCCGTTTCACCGATGTATACGTGTCCACAATCAGCGCAAGGTATCCTGTATACGACACCGGGAAATTTGTCCTTCGCAAGCTTGTCCTTCACTGTCACCAACGAGTGTCTGAGCTTGCGCGTCGGGACATGTGCGACGTCGACGTCATACGACCGAAGGATACGGGACAGGCTTTCGCTGACGCCGGGCACGTATGGTACAGCAATGCGTCTCTTGTCGCTGTGGCTGTTGTGGTACAGGGTGAGCAAGGCGATTCTCAACGGCACGTACAAACGAACTGGGGTAGCCCGAAGACGAGAGGTCACGACGTGTGGTAGCCAAATCAGCCGCGCGATCCTACGGGGTTGAGCAGAGTTTTAGGGGCGAAGCTCCTCTTAGTATAACCTTGTCACGCGTCAGGCGTCAGTCGTCAGGCATCAGGCGTAACCCGCGTGCCTCCCGGCACGCGCTCGCCCTCGGCATTCGCCTCGGCGCGTGCCTCTGCTGACTTGTGTGTGAGAGAAAGAGAGAGAGCGAAAGGCGCGCGTTGGCTATGGAAACGCTCTTTCTTAGAGGAACGAGGAGAACGCGCCTTCACCCGCGAGAGACAACGTTGGCGCAGGCAGCGTCTCCTAGCGAGTTTCTTGATTGAGAAATACCGACTGCTCGCGTTGGACAAGCGTTCACTGGCAACCCATATATATATATATATATATATATATGCACTGGATCTTGCAATGAGATGCCGGTGGGAGATTTCACTTGTGCATAGTTGAACCATGAGGATTCGTAGCGTGCGCGTTAACTAAATTAATCCAGAACTCGGCACGATCTACGATGAACCTCCCGAGCTTCGCCCACTCACCATCCTTCACTCCGTGGATATGCTGTAATTTTTTTTCTGCCCGGCGAACAAGTGAAGCAACCACTGACTTCTTGTGACTGGAAGGGTGAACTGAACTGAAATTTAGGTACATGCCAGTATGTGTGTCCTTACTGAATACGCCAAATGAAAGCCTGTTGCCATCGCGTTTTACAAGGCAGTCTAAGAAAGGCAGACGACCGCGGTCTTCTTCTTCTACCGTGAATTGGATAGACGGTTCCATGCTATTGAGGTGCAGTAAGAAGGCGCTCAAAGCTGTCCTCTTGACCACCGAAAAGCAGTCGTCTACATAACGCAGGAATATCCTGGGGCGTGGCGTGAAGCTGGAGAGGGCGCGGGATTCCAGTGACTCCATTGTCAGGTTCGCAGAAGTGACGGAGATCGACGCTCCCATTGCCGTTCCATGAACCTGCTTGAAGAAGCTCTGCTGGAAAGTGAAGTACGTGTTCCCCAGACAGAACTGCAGGAGCCTGCTGAGATCTGGAACATCGATTGGTGTCCTTTCCGGAAGAGTGGGGTCATCGTCAAGCGCAGCTGTGCAGACCTTCACGGCGAGGTCTATCGGCACACTCGTGAAAGAGACCACGTCAAAGGACACCATGACTTCATCGTCATCTAGGACCAAGTTGCGAACCTTTTCAACGAAGTCGTATGAATTCCGCACATGTGTGCCACTTTTGGCCACTAATGGAGATATAACACGGTGAAGGTACTTTGAAAGTTTGTGCAGAGGCGATCGGGTAAAGTCATACGATGGGACGCATCGGGACATCTGGTTTATGAATCTTGGGTAATCCGTAAAGGGCAGGTGCGGAACCATTGTTACACAGAAGCGAGTAGTAAAGCGACTTCTGCTGTGGGGGAACAAAGCGGAATACATCAGCGAGAAGTTTTTGCAAGTCTCTCTGGGTCTTCGGAGTGGGGTCTCGGTTCAGCGGTTTGTAAGTTTCTTTATCTTCCAGCATACGTAGCATCTTCTTTTCATAGTCCAGCTTGTTCAACACCACCGTGGCGTTTCCCTTGTCCGCGGGGAGAATTACAATACGCTCGTTGTCACGTAGTCTTTTTAGAGCCCTTCGGTCTTGCGCTATAAGAGGGTCCACTTTCCGACGCCGTTGTAGCTTGGAGAGCACTCCGACGACACGGGTACGTGCTTCGTCGCGGCGATGAGGCTCGACACACATGACTGCACTTTCGACGGCGCACACTATCCTCTTCGAGTCCGGCTCAGGAGTCAAATTGTAGTTTAGACCAAGGCCTAGTACGGATAGCTCAGCATTGTCGAGCTTGTGTGCAGAAAGGTTGTGCACAGAACTGGGGACTGTAGTTTTCAAAGGATTTCTACGGTCAGTTAAAATCATTTCGAGCTTGTTCTCATGTGCCACCTGATCCTGGCGTGCGCGCGAACCGGCTTCAAAATTGGCATGAAACTGGATGCTTGCAAAATCGTCGGGACACTTACATTCAAGTCGGCGGCGACCGAAGAATGCCTCGTTTTCCAGTGAACGGATTTTTTCCTTGCAGTCCGTTATCCTGGCTTGCAGGAGAAGGCGTTCGGCTTTTGCAATGACGTGGAACCCAAAAGCTGTTGCTACGGCCCTGTTCAAGCGTAGGGAGCGAGGAACAACCTCCCTTGCCTTGCAGGTTAGGTTGAAATGAAGATGTCCTTTAAATGCAGAAGCACGGGTCACTAGTGAAATGAAGCGTCGAATCTCGGTAATGACAGGTTGGCCATACGCCTCGCGAAGTGCAATGAAATCCAGGGTTCGACGAAAACCCGTCTGGTCGGGAAAATTTATGGCGGGAGAAACTAGCGCCGACCAATCGTTCAAAATAAAACAAGACGTTTCGGCTCCACTGCGGGAGCCTTGTTCACAATGAAATGAATTTTTGAAAGGAATGAAGACGGGTTAAGTATGTTCCATGATGTGACGTAAGCACCGGGTGTAAATCGGGGGCAGATTGCCTGAGTTGCGGTTGAGCGTGTGCGCCGTTGTCTGGATATGGAGGGATTCCAGATAGAGTCTTGTCATCTTGTTTCTTTCCTTTCCAATTATCTTCGCGCTGTCCCAGCTGACGTCATGGCCAGTTGAAACCGCGTGCTCAGCCAGCGCATTTGTTGCCACGTGCTTCTTGTTTACGTCGTACTTGTGCTGTTTTAGTCTTTTCTGGAAATCGCCCGTTTCACCGATGTATACGTGTCCACAATCAGAGCAAGGTATCCTGTATACGACACCGGGAAATTTGTCCTTCGCAAGCTTGTCCTTCGCTGTCACCAACGAGTGTCTGAGCTTGCGCGTCGGGACATGTGCGACGTCGACGTCATACGACCGAAGGATACGGGACAGGCTTTCGCTGACGCCGGGCACGTATGGTACAGCAATGCGTCTCTTACCTTGTCGCTCTGGCTGTTGTGGTACAGGGTGAGCAAGGCGATTCTCAACGAAGGGCTCTAAGAAGACTACGTGACAACGAGCGTATTGTAATTCTCCCCGCGGACAAGGGAAACGCCACGGTGGTGTTGAACAAGCTGGACTATGAAAAGAAGATGCTACGTATGCTGGAAGATAAAGAAACCTACAAACCGCTGAACCGAGACCCCACTCCGAAGACCCAGAGAGACATGCAAAAACTTCTCGCTGATGTATTCCGCTTTGTTCCGCCACAGCAGAAGTCGCTTTACTACTCGCTTCTGTGTAACATTGGTTCCGCACCCGCCCTTTACGGATTACCCAAGATTCATAAACCAGATGTCCCGATGCGTCCCATCGTTGACTTTACCCTATCGCCTCTCCACAAACTTTCAAAGTACCTTCACCGTGTTATATTTCCTTTGGTGGGCAAGAGTGGCACACATGTGCGGAATTCATAGGACTTCGTTGAAAAGGTTCGCAACTTGGTCCTATATGGCGAAGAAGTCATGGTGTCCTTTGTCGTGAAGTCTCTTTTCACGAGTGTGCCGATAGACCTCGCCGTGAAGGTCTGCACAGCTGCGCTTGACTTGACGATGACCACACTCTTCCGGAAAGGACACCAATCGATGTTCCAGATCTCAGCAGGCTCCTGCAGTTCTGTCTGGTGAACACGTACTTCACTTTCCAGCAGAGCTTCTTCAAGCAGGTTCATGGAACGGCAATGGGAGCGTCGATCTCCGTCACTTCTGCGAACCTGACAATGGAGTCACTGGAATCCCGCGCCCTCTCCAGCTTCACGCCACGCCCCACGATATTCCTGCGTTACGTAGACGACTGCTTTTCGGTGGTCAAGAGGACAGCTTTGAGCGCCTTCTTACTGCACCTCAATAGCATGGAACCGTCTATCCAATTCACGGTAGAAGAAGAAGACCGTGGTCGTCTGCCTTTCTTAGACTGCCTTGTAAAACGCGATGGCAACAGGCTTTCATTTGGCGTATTCAGGAAGGACACACATACTGGCATGTACCTAAATTTCAGTTCAGTTCACCCTCCAGTCACAAGAAGTCAATGGTTGCTTCACTTGTTCGCCGGGCAGAAAAACTCTGCTCAACCCCGTAGGATCGCGCGGCTGATTTGGCTACCACACGTCGTGACCTCTCGTCTTCGGGCTACCCCAGTTCGTTTGTACGTGCCGTTGAGAATCGCCTTGCTCACCCTGTACCACAACAGCCACAGCGACAAGAGACGCATTGCTGTACCATACGTGCCCGGCGTCAGCGAAAGCCTGTCCCGTATCCTTCGGTCGTATGACGTCGACGTCGCACATGTCCCGACGCGCAAGCTCAGACACTCGTTGGTGACAGTGAAGGACAAGCTTGCGAAGGACAAATTTCCCGGTGTCGTATACAGGATACCTTGCGCTGATTGTGGACACGTATACATCGGTGAAACGGGCGATTTCCAGAAAAGACTAAAACAGCACAAGTACGACGTAAACAAGAAGCACGTGGCAACAAATGCGCTGGCTGAGCACGCGGTTTCAACTGGCCATGACGTCAGCTGGGATAGCGCGAAGATAATTGGAAAGGAAAGAAACAAGATGACAAGACTCTATCTGGAATCCCTCCATATCCAGACAACGGCGCACACGCTCAACCGCAACTCAGGCAATCTGCCCCCGATTTACACCCGGTGCTTACGTCACATCATGGAACATACATAACCCGTCTTCATTCCTTTCAAAAATTCATTTCATTGTGAACAAGGCTCCCGTAGTGGAGCCGAAACGTCTTGTTTTATTTTGAACGATTGGTCGGCGCTAGTTTCTTCCGCCATGAATTTTCCCGACCAGACGGGTTTCCGTCGAAGCCTGGATTTCAAATAGCTACACGCGTTGCGTGTTCTTTATTTAACTTGTTGAAGGCACTTTCTGCTACTGCGACAAGTACATGATTAGGATATCCGGCTTGCGAAAGGCGCTCTGTCTGTTTGTTGAAGCTATCTGACATTTTGTGATGACATGATTTTCGAAGTGCATTGTTTAGGCATAAGTTAACAATGACCCGCTTGACAAGTTTGGAATGTGATGAGTGATATGGAAGCAACATTTTCTTGTCACGAGGATGATATTCCCAACATATGTGGTCAACCGATAAAAACAATCTTAAGTCCAAGAACTAGATTGCGTTTTCAACAGGAATCTCACATGTGATCATCAAATTGTCCAGATAACGGTTAAATAGGTCAACCACCTTACTGACTGTCAGGGCTGAGTCAAATAAAACTAGATAATCATCAACGTACCGGAAAATTTTTACGATCTTTGCATCAGACAGGTGTCCCACTAAAAGTCTTTTGTAATAGGCCAAGAGCATATCACTTAGTATGGGCGCTAGGCACTATCCAATACAAACTCCTTTCTTCTGAAGGTACATGTGTCCATTACATTCCACAACAGTAGATTTCAAGTAAAACGTAAATACTGATATCAGAAGAAGGTGATAGTTGCGTTAGTAGCCCTTCTGTTGCTTTGATGCAAAGTGAATTGGATTTTCTGGATGCAGCTGGTTTCCATGTGTGATGACGGGGTATTTTTGTGTGCGTGTCCATAAATACCGTGCTTTCCGGCAATAAATCATGAGTTGAAAGTGAGCGCTCGTGTCGTTGTCTTCCTTGTCCTTGTGTTCTAGCGCTATGCTTCGTTCAAACAGGTGTTTACAGGTTTGCAGTGTTTTCGGTGTTACCTTGGCGGTGAACCTTGCGGTGAACCTTGCGTGTTATTAGGTTGTTAACTTGGTTCGGTACCACGCATCGCGTGACCGTTGTCAGAGTGTGGGTTGATGGTGATGCGTACTTGCGTCAACCCACTCGCTGACGGAACTGTTGCTTCGATCACACAACAGCACCAACGGAGAAGGAGGAGATACTACTGAAGCGAAGCGCGCGCGCTCTCTCTCTACCCGCTTTATTTATTGCAGCAGCTTTTGGAGAGAGGGAAGGGAGAGGAGAGTCGCGCATGCGTAGCGTGAGTGCTGACGCCGGACGCGTGACATACTCGCGAGCAAGAGATGCTCCGCATCTAATATTAAATTTCTAGGCGTATGTTTTCAAAGCGAGCTTAGTTGGCCTGACCAGGTGGAAAACCTTCGAATAAAAATATCAAAGTCGATCTGTCTAATTTGACGTTTGCAGCATCTCCTTCCAGGGAGAGTTAAACGACCGCTTTACTTTTCTTTTATCTACTCACAAATCGTGTATTGCATTTTAGTCTGGGGTACGTGTAACAAAAAAAAGTACAGAAAGTATAATTCTCCTTCAAAAACGCGCACTAGGTTTGATAAGTACCTCGGTCTACACAAACGTGTCTCTTTTTCCTGTGTATAATGTACTCCCATTCCCAGAGTGCTAGGGATGTAACTAGACATGTTAATCTTCAAAAAAAAATTAAAGATAATTTGTAGGGGTTGTTCTACTAATACTAGCAGCTGCATCGCCGCTGGCAACCTCGTGCCATGGGTTCGAGCACTCGACGAGCAGAGAATGAGGTCGATCGTCGCCTTCGCGCGCTCTCTATCTCAGCCATGCATCGCCGCGTTGCCGCGCGTGTCGGCCCGCGGCCTGTCTCGGGGCAGGACAGCACGAACCGTCGCACGCGGAGAAAGAGGGGAACATTAGGCGTCACTCTCCGTGCATGGTGATTTAATGAAACACATTAAATGAAACAAATAATACAAGGCCGAATCAAGATCGAATTAGACATAAACAAAGGGTAACAATAACGCTTAACAACACGCGAACACAATAACGAAAACGAAGGACAGTAACAACGAACAACACGCGAACACACAGTAACACACAAAACCATGCAGGGAAGAAGTTCCTAACCCCCGGCCAGCGTACCCGCGATCGCGCGCCGCTAGAAAGGGAAAATAGAAGGAAAAGAACATACAGAGATGGGCGACGACCGCAAGCTGCTGCCGGGGTCGCTGGGGCCCGCAAGGGCGCGCCACCCGACCGATGGCCTGGTCGGCCGGAGAGTCGCAAAAGTACGTGCGCACCTCCTCGATTCCCAGCGAGTTCTCCTGAGCATCTTAACAAAATTGCATTTTAACATTAAACTCGTTATAACTCATTAAGTGAAATAGATACAATTATGTTTTTCACTGATGATATAGAAATTTAGGCAGTTGCTAAGTATGCCAATTAGTAGAGGTTTATCTTCAAAAGTGCTCAAGTTAGTCGCATTTGTTTCGCTCTCCGAACATGTGCTCCAAACAATGGATTTTCCGTGATTCGGCAGACCTTTTCGCTATATCTTGTGTACTATAGGAACTCCTTTCGAGACTAGTTTATACCAGGAATCAGGAATAGTGATCTATCGAATGGTATCGAACTTCACACCTTCTATACCAAAATGAGACAAGTAGTTGAAATAGCACAGAGAGCTCACTCACCAACGCGGCCGCTGCGCCCGTTATCCGTGGTTGTATTCGGGCACTGCACAACACCGGCACACAATTTGAGTTCCCTCGACGCTTGACACTGTAGATCATAACCTTCGTTGACCCTCGTCGGCGCTTGTAATATTCACAGGATAAGCGAAACGATTTCCCTTTTCGTAACGTGGCAATAGCCTTTGGCAGCTTCGCAAAGGTCCGTCCGACGTGGTCGCTTGTACGGCCGCCATGTTATTTCTGGCTCCCGAGGCCCCCCCGTCGGTCGGGCTGCGACGTCCCTCCTCCGGCAGCCAGAACCCGTTTCCCGATGCAGGGGAGGTTTTGCGGCATGAGATGGGGGTTGTTCATCAACATCCATGGGGGTATCGTCAGGCATGTGCGCCATTATCGTACCTAGGGAGGTTGATGACGGAATGTGCCCTATGCGCCCTCATCGGCCGCGACGGGTGGGGGTAAATGTTGTGGTCATGGGAGTTTGTGGGGGCGTATACTTGCAGGACCTCCCAGCTGGGTATGTTTTCACTTACAGTGTAGAGACGGCGTAGCGTAACACGTTTGCAACCACGAAGGGAAAAAAATAGTGATACGTGGTGCCTGTGCTTACCTTGACAACCGGGCCACACAGACATAGGACGGTTCAGTGTAAGACTCGCAATGCAGTTTGTAGCTGCGCTGCGACGTGCGGCTCGAGGGGCCAGACAGGTTCTGCCTGGAGCAACAGATATCAACACGTCGTTGAGAAAATGTGCAGGGTACGACCGACAAGTCCGTCAGGCACTCCACGTTCTCGTCAGACATTATTTTTATGCGTGTTGCTGCCTGCCGCCGGAGGCTGCCGCCGCCTCGAAGAGGAGAACAAAATATGCCGGCCGGTCTCCAGAGCCGTGTTGCCAGACTGAATTTTCTAAAGGGTCTATAACTTAATGAGCAAACAGACAGTGAAGCCTAGGAAAACATAGGGGAAGTTACTTGTGGTATTGTAATTGTGGAGAAAGTAGAAAGGAATTAAAGTGGACGAAAAGACAAACCTGCCCTCGGTGGGACCCGAACCCACGACCTTCGGATGTCGCGTCCGATGCTCTACCAACTGAGCTACAAGGGCGGTCGTCCCCCCGTCCACTTTATTGTGTATTTATGTAGGTATTATCCTTGGAGTCTTAGGCAGCGCCACTCGAGGCCAAGGCGGCGTGTGTAGAACACACTTTCTTACCAGGAGGCGTCACGTAGAACGTGAACTTAGATTAGATGGCTGCTGCCCAATAAGCCCTCGCATGCTACCTAAGGCACCAAGTCTGCCGCAACGAGGCCCAAGCTATGCAATAACGAAAGGGAAGGGGTCGCTGCCTAACACTCCCAGGATAATACCTACATAAATACACAATAAAGTGGACGGGGGGACGACCGCCCTTGTAGCTCAGTTGGTAGAGCATCGGACGCGACATCCGAAGGTCGTGGGTTCGGGTCCCACCGAGGGCAGGTTTGTCTTTTCGTCCACTTTAATTCCTTTCTACTTTCTCCCCAATTACAATACCACAAGTAACTTCCCCTATGTTTTCCTAGGCTTCACTGTCTGTTTGCTCATTAAGTTGTTTCTAACAAATAAACAACGAGCCCTTGACCCCTTCCCTTTCGCTAAAGGGTCTATAGCGACACTCAAAGCGCCCGTTCGCCAGATCGGCATGGATTATTTGCTGGGATCATTTCCCACATCCTCATCCGGAAACCGACGGATTGTGGTGGCCACAGATTACTCAACGCGGTACTGCGAAACAAAGGCATTGAAAAGAGGCACCGCAGCAGAAGTCGCCCATTTTTTATCGACAACATCGTTCTCCGCCATGGAGCACCTGCTATAGTCATTACTGATCGTGGAGCAGCTTTACTGCAGAAATGCTACAGGAAGTCTTGCGGCTGAGTGGTACTGAACACCGCAGGACAACGGGTTATCACCCGCGGACAAACGACCTGACTGAACGTATGAACAAGACAATCACGGATATGCTCTCAATGTATGTCGCCATCGACCATAACGACTGGGATAACGTCCTTCCCTACGTGACTTTTGCGTTTTTTACCGGAATTCAAAAGAGCACAGGATTTACGCCGTTCCGCTTACTTTACAGTCGGGAGGTTACCACAATGCTCGACGCCATGCTGCTTCCCTACAACCTAGGACCGTTTCATACCGATGCAGCAACGTTCGCCCAGCGCGCTGAGGACGCCCGTGAACTCGCTTGACGCCGTATCCCGCGTGGCCAAACCTTGGACTCGCGCCGCTACAATTTTCGCCATCGAGAGGTCACATATAATCCCGGTGACCAGGTGTGGGTGTGGACCCCCGAACGACAGCGTGCCCGTTCAGAAAAACTGTTGCGTCGCTACTTTGGCCCTTACACGGTTGTAAGGCGCCTGAGCGACATTACCTCAATCAATCAATCAATCAATCAATCAATCAATCAATCAATCAATCAATCAATCAATCAATCAAAGAGAACTTTATTACACAATAATAGGAAAAATTCATACAAAAATATTTGGTCCCATAGCCTTAGGCGGCTAGTGATGGGTCCAATACAAAATATTCTGTAATAATTAGCAGTCTTATAAAAAATAATGAAAGTATCATACGTAATAAGTATTGGAAGACCGAGGAAGACCGGACCAGACAACGCCAGCAGACACGTTTATTCTGCAGGCACTCCAAGCATCAATGCACGAAGAAGAGGAACAGGGATGATGATGGTTATGTACAGATGAGAACGATGAAGTACGTTAAATGTGCTCACAGTATTAACATAATCAGAAAACTGTGCTACAGAAACTTACACATTGACGTACATGATAAAATTGTTTTTTAATACAAAAATGTCAGGAAAACCCTTGATATGACAGGAAGTGGCGCTTGCATGTAAGATCAAAATTTCTTGCGACTTTTATTTCAATAGGTAAATCGTTCCACAGCTTAGCACCTGAAAATTGAATTAATCTTTCGCCGTACACATTGGAACAGAAAGGAAGATTAAGCTTACCGCTGCCTGCATGCCGTGTGTTTAACGCCGGAAATGTGAAAATGGTACGGGGCGGAGGTGTGCTTGTGTTTATTATTTTATTCACTAAACAGGAAATCTTGTAGTTCCGTACGTGAGTAAAAGTGAGTATGCGCAGACTCTGAAGTAGAATATTTGATGAATGACGCATCGGGGAGAAAGTAATCACGCGCACAGCTCGTTTTTGTAATCGGAATATCGGAGTGAGGTATGTTGTGTACGTTTGGCCCCACGACTCGCAACAATTGCCGTGCTCGCGTAGAGTGTAGCAGCTGAATGACAACTTTTTGCAAACGTTACTGATTTGGTCTCTCCAGTTAGGGTTGCTGTCAATTATAATGCCTAGATATTTAATAGCAGGAACACGTTCAATGGTGTCCTCCCAGGTCCTCCCAGAAGGTACCCCAAGAAACTCCCACAGGCGTCCCCAAACTGAAGTTGTGTACGTATCCAGGCTGAAACCGCAACTTTCCGCGTGGTAAAGGGACTGTCAAGTGACTGCACATTCTCTGATGGCTTAGTGCTTTTTAGGGGCGAAGCTCCTTAAGGTTTGGGTCTGTCCGTCCGTTGTAGTAGCGCGTTACCTACTAGGAACGCGCCACTAGGAGGGCGCGTGTGCGGGGCGCGCGAGCTCTCTCACTCTTCCATCTGCTGTCTTGCGTGAGAGAGAGAGAGACAGAGAGAGCGAAAGGCGCGCGCTGACTATGGAAGCGCTCTTTCTTCGATGAACGCGCTACCAGCTCGCAAAGAAGGAGAACGCGCCCTCACCCGCGAGAAACAAGCTTCACGCAGGCAGCGTCTTCTAGCGAGTTTTTTAATTGAAAAATACCGACTGCTCGCGCTGAAGAACCGTTCACCGGCCACCCATATATTGTTACGGTGAGATGCGTTTATTTACAGATGGGGAATGCGAGAGACCTAGGGACCGAACTGATCACGGTTCGAGCTAACGTCGTCCTCCTCTACTTCAGTGACGAGCTACGTGGACGACGTTCGTCTTGTTGGAGCGGCGGCCAGCCGATAAGAGCCGAGATACCACGTATGTGACATCGCTGAGGCGAGCCATGACAACGAAGGGGCCGGTGTAATGGGCTAAGAAATTCTGGTACAGGCCGCGCTTCCGAAGTGGTGTCCATAGCCACACCAAATCACCTTTCTTGTATGACACGTGCTGATGATGTTCGTCATAACGGATCTTAGAGCGTTCTTGGGAAGCGAGGGTACGAAGGCATGCGATGCGTCGGGCCTCTTCTGTGCGGCAAATAATTTCGGCCAGAGAAGGTTCGTTGATCTCAGAATACGGAAGAATAGAATTGAGGGCTGTGCGGGGCTTGCGGAGGTACAGTAGATAAAAGGGACTGTATCCGGTAGTTTCATGTTGTTCAGTATAGTAGGCGAAAGTTATGAAAGGCAAGACAGTGTCCCAAGATTTGTGTGCTGCATCAACATACATTGAAAGCATGTTGATAAGAGTTCTGTTAGTCCGTTCAGTTAAGCCGTTAGTTGGAGGGTGGTACGGGGTGGCATGACGAAAACGAGACATAGAAAGACGTAGCAACTCTTCAACCATATCAGCAACGAATTGTCGGCCACGATCACTGATAATGACACGAGGGGATCCGTGCCGTAATATGATCGATGACAGCATGAAGTGAGAAACTTCTGCTGACGTTGCTGCAGGAATTGCGGCACTTTCGACGTAGCGTGTCAAGTGATCGACGCATACTATAATTCATCGGTTGCCTGTCGTCGATCGCGGGAGATGGCCGAGCAGGTCAACACGAACGACTTCAAATGGCGAAGCAGCGGGTGCGATGGAATGAAGAAGTCCTGAAGGGCCTCCAGATGGACGCTTGTAGCGTTGGCATAGTTCACACCTCGCAACATACGCCGTTACACTTCTTTTCTTTCCTTTCCGCAACATACGCCGTTACACTGTGGCGCATCTTCGGCCAGAAGAAACGTTCGCCGTGTGCGTTGAAACGTCCTGGAAAAACCGATATGTCCCGACGTAGGGTCATCGTGAATTGCTTGGAGGACATCACGTCGCAAGCTTCTCGGCACACCTAGAAGCAAACGGGCGCCTTCGCTAGAATAATTCCTTTTATAAAGAATGCCTTCCTTGACAACGAAACGGCGCTGTCCATTCGCTTCGGAAACGAAGGAATGAGCTAGACTGCTGTCCCTGCGTTGCTCCCTGCGAAAAGTGTCGAGGTCGGGGAATGGAGGATCAACAAGTGTTAAATATTCGTCGAAATTGTCTGCGTCACATTCCGTCGTTGGAGAGGGGAGTCGTGATAAACAATCAGCGTTTGCGTGACGGCGGCCGCTCTTGTAACAGACTTCAAAGTCATATTATTGCAATCGTATGGCCCACCGAGCAAGACGGCCGGATGGGTCACGCAGTCCGGTGAGCCAGCATAACGAGTGATGGTCTGTGACAACATAGAATGGGCGTCCGTAGAGATACGGGCGGAACTTGTGGACGGCGAAGACGACCGCGAGACATTCTTGTTCCGTTACAGTGTAGTTGCGCTCGGGCTTACTTAAACAACGGCTCGCATAGGCAACCACGTGTTCGAGGGTGTCATGACGTTGGACCAAAACAGCCCCGAGACCTATACCACTGGCGTCTGTATGCACTTCAGTGGGAGCAGATGGATCATAGTGTCGAAGTACAGGTCCTGAAGTAAGTAGGAACTTGAGTTGCGAGAATGATGACTGGCACTCTGCTGACCTTTTTGACTGGCACTCTGCTGACCATTCAAAGGGCACGTCCTTATTGAGTAAACATGTCAGGGGGTAAGCTAGGTCAGCAAATTTAGGCACAAAGCGGCGAAAGTATGAGCACAGGCCTAGAAAACTTCGTAACTCTTGTAGTGACTGCGGTTGCTTGAAACTGCTGACTGCAGCGACCTTCCGAGGGTCAGGCCGCACCCCATGCTTGTCGACAAGATGGCCGAGAACCAGAGTCTCACGGTTGCCAAAGTGACACTTCTCGGAATTCAACGTGAGCGAAGCCCTCTCAAGAGATGTGATAACGATGTCAAGACGGCGATTGTGCTCGTCAAATGAACGGCCAAAAATTACAATGTCATCTAGGTAGCATAAACAAATTTCCCACTTCAGTCCACGCAGAATAGCATCCATGAAGCGCTCAAACGTTGCTGGGGCATTGCATAGCCCACACGGCATCACATTGAATTCGAACAAACCATCCGGGGTTATAAATGCCGTTTTCTCTTTGTCATCCGAATGCATAGGAATCTGCCAATAACCAGACCTTAAGTCGAGGGAAGAGAAATACGAGGCCGAATACAAACAGTCGATGACGTCATCGATCCTGGGAAGCGGATATACATCCTTTTTGGTAACGGAGTTGAGACGTCGATAATCCACGCAGAACCTCCAAGAACCGTCTTTTTTCTTTACGAGGATCACAGGCACAGCCCAGGGGCTACATGGACTCCTGAATCACCTTTTTCTTGAGCATGTCTTCTACTTGCTCAGAAATGATTTTGCGCTCTGCGGACGATACGCGATACGGTTTCTGGCGGATAGGATACGCGGATCCTGTGTTGATCACGTGACGAGTGCGTGATTCTGGTATTCTAGATTGCTCGTTGGCCTGTGCAAAATCGAAGACAGTGGCATGCTGGGCCAGGATGTGCACTAAGGCCTGACGCTTTTCTGACGGCAACGACTTGTTAATCATACTCAGAAATTTAGCCTCGGTAGAGTGATTTACAGGTACGTTGTCCGCTCCTTGATTGCTTATGGCCGCAATGCAATTACTCGTACATTGTTCGAACAGGGCGAGTCGCATTCCACTGGCTAGTAGGACGGGCTCACTAGAGCAATTCATCACCCAGGTTGCAGATAGTCCGTTAGTGACAGAAAGAACGCAACGGGGTACAAACACATTCTTCTTGGCGCAGTTGAAAGCGTGCGGCTCCACAAAGACGTCAAACATGCCAGCGTCTGCAGGACGGGTATTAACGGGTACCTTTTTCAACGACTGGGGTGGCAAGAGCACATCGTCGATTACGGCGAGGGCTCCTTGACAGCGCGGAGACCCCTCAGAAAACGCGGACAATAAAATTTCACCAGCGCCGCAATCTACAGTGATACCGCACTCTCGTAGAAAATCAATCCCCAATATCACGTCGTGTGTGGAGCTGGCTAAAACCGCAAATTCAACCTTGAACACTCTATGACCCAAAGCGACACTCGCAACGCAGAGCCCGATAGGACACAATGACACCCCGCTCACTCCACGAAATGTAGCACAGTTGTCCCAGCAAAACATCACTTTGTGTCCTAGCCGTGACTTAAAATTAAAACTCATAATTGACACAGTTGCCCCAGTGTCTATCAAAGCCATCGTAGGAAGTCCGTCTACGAGCACATGAACCTTATTTTGCGTCATAGAAACTGGTAGAGGCATGCTAGGTTGCAGTGACAAATGCTCGGCGACCTCCTCCATCGGCCGCACCACCTAGTTTCCCGGCGGTGGGGGAGTGACACGGCGACCAGGAGATGGAGAGCGGCGCTTGCGTGCAGTTGGGGGCGTCAAGCTTCGTGCGGAGGCGGGTGAGTCATCGCGGCGGCTCTGTCGGAAGCTGTTGCCAACGGACGTATCGCTACGGGAGTTCTGCTGGAAGCCATTCCCGAAGTTTGAGTCCCGTATCCAGCGAACACTACTGCGCTGGCTGTTCCGTCGAGGAAACGCCGGCGGTTGCTCGTAGTACCGTGGCTGTGCACGGCGGCGCTCCGGGCAGAATCGAACCACATGCCCACGGACACCGCAATGGAAGCACACGGGGGCCTCGCGCACATCACCAAACCTTGGGCTTGGCTCCACGTGTTCACGATGGTCGTCCCACGTTGACACTTTGGCATGTGGTTGGTTGAAAGCATTCTGCTGATAATCACGGCGAGGGAAATCGTAAATTGGTTGCTCCGGAGCTCTTGAGCCAGGCACGTAATTATCTCCCGTGGTATCCATGGACGCACACGTCGTGTCATAAGGCAAATAGGCGTCGACAACACGTGCCCTAGTGGCAGCGGCAGCTTCACGTCTACCAAGTTCCTCGCGTACGATCTGCCTTATTGTTGACACGGGATCGCTGGACGGTATAGGGTCGACATCAACACTCGCGACGGTGGTCACGTTGGGGAGTCTACCAAACTTGGGTGTAATGCGCCTTGCCCTCAAATTCTCGAACGTGCGGCAGTGTCGGACCACGTCTGCCACCGACTCCAACGTGTCCTTGCCTATAAGGAAGTTGTAGACGTCCTCGGCTATTCCTTTAAGAAGATGCCCGACTTTATCTTCCTCTTTCATGCGGGGATCTACAGGCCTGCACAATTTCAAGATTTCCTCTATGTAAGTTGTGCAAGTCTCGCTCGCCTGGCACTTGGGCGCACTGCACCAAGGTCTGCTCAGCGCGCTTCTTCTTCAGAGACGGGTCCCCAAAGCAGCTCTTGATTTCATTTTCGAAATCTTGCCATGTGGCTATACCTTCTTCGTGGTTTTCAAACCACACGAGCGCCGTGCCTTCGTGGAACAATGGCACGTTGGCCAGCCGGGTGTCCGAATCCCAACGATTATATCGACTCACCCGACCGTAGTGGTTCAGCCACTCTTCAACATCTTCTCCGGCTTTTGCGGCGAAGGTCCGTGGCGTCATGGGATGTTGCCACGTACCGACAGGCGAAGAGCGCGTGTTGTCGCCGTCAGGAATTGCATCCATGGAAAGCGGTGGTAGTCCGGCCGGTCGGCGGCTTCGGCGAGGTTCCAGGTGTTGAGCTTCCGTGATCGTTGGTTCTGAGTCGTTCTTTGCTACCCAGCACCTCCACCACTGCTGTTACGGTGAGATGCGTTTATTTACAGATGGGGAATGCGAGAGGCCTAGCGACCGAACTGATCACGGTTCGAGCTAACGTCGTCCTCCTCTACTTCAGTGTGCACCGTATCGTATCAATATATATATATATATATATATATATATATATATATATAAGAAAAGAAGCGGGTACACGCACGAAAAAGCAATACTTTTATGCCCAACGTTTCGGCCGTGCCACGGCCGAAACGTTGGGCATAAAAGTATTGCTTTTTCGTGCGTGTACCCGCTTCTTTTCTTATACATGCCGGACCCACTGAAGTTTCCTTCTATATATATATATATATATATATATATATATATATATATATAGGCACTGGATCTTGACTGGCAATGAAGTGCCGGTGGGAGATTTCCCTTGTGCGCTGTTGAACCATGAGGATTCGTTGCGTGCGCGTTAACTAAATTAATCCGGAACTTGGCACGATCTACTATGAACCTCCGGAGCATTGCAACCTCATCATCATTCACTCCGAGGATATGCTGTGAATTTTTTTCTTGTTTGTCTTTTTTTTGGTGTCCCGTTTTTTCTTTTTCGTTTTCTACATACACAGATCAGTTTAGTTAGCTTTAGCCATCTGCAGCATCGAGGCGATGCTTCCTTGGGAGGGGGAGTAATGGCACATATCTTCATGCATGAACCGCCGACGCTGGCACGTACGTGTTTTGTGCGGAAGAAGAGGAGGACGTTGTTAGTCGAACTCCACAGTGGGCATGAGCCATATATTGTCAGGTGAACAAGAACGAAAGACGTGGACTTCAGTCTGCCTCTTATTTGGTCCGTGACAATATGATGGATGACAGCGGCCGTTGCAGCGGGAATCGCCGCACTTTCGGCATAGCGTGTCAGGTGATCGACGCATGCACTTATCCACCTATGGCCCGACGTTGATCGCGGAAAAGGGCCGACGAACGACATCAAACGGTGAAGCAACAGGGGGAGATTAGGCGGAGAAGTCCTGAAGGGCTGCTAGTTAGACGCGTGTAGCGCTGGCATAGCTCGCAGCTTGCAACTTACGCGTTTACACTGTGGCGCATCTTCGGCCAGAAAGAGCGTTCTTGTGTGTACTGAAAGGTCCGGGCAAAGCCCATATGCCCAGATGTAGGGTCGTCATGCATTGCTTGCAGCACGTCACGTCGCAGGCTTCTTGGCACAACTCTGGCAATGTCGCCCGCTTGCTTCTGCAAGCGGGCGACATTGCTAGAGTAATTAGCTTGTATGGAATGCCGTCCTTTACAACGAAACGGCGTTGGCGGAAACAGGAGCACGAGCGCAGAAAACTTCGTAGCTCTCGTAGTGTCAGCGGTTGTTTGAAGCTGCTAACTGCAGCAACCTTCTGGGGATCAGGACAAATGCCGTCTTTGTAAGCAAGATGACAGAGAACCAGAGTGTCACGGTCTCCAAAGTGGCACTTCTTAGAATTCAAGGTGAGCGAAGCCCCCTCAAGCGCTGTAAGTACTCTGTGAAGACAGTGATTGTGCTCTTCAAATGTGCGTCCAAAAATAACGATGTCATCAAGGTAACATAAACAAATTTCCGAATTCATTCCACGGAGAATAGCATCCATGAAGCGCTCAAACGTTGCTGGGGCATTGCATAGCCCAAACGGCATCACATCAAATTCAAACAAACCATATGGGGTTACAAAGGCCGTTTTCACTTTGTCATCCGAATGCATAGGAATCTGCCAATAACCAGACCTTGAGTCCACGAAGGAA
Source organism: Hyalomma asiaticum (assembly GCA_013339685.2). Taxonomy (NCBI): domain Eukaryota; kingdom Metazoa; phylum Arthropoda; class Arachnida; order Ixodida; family Ixodidae; genus Hyalomma; species Hyalomma asiaticum. The sequence goes on from CM023484.1 coordinate 124,558,361, forward strand.
AAATACGAGGACGAATGCCACTGGACATGTCGCTACGGGAGTTCTGCTGGAAGCCATTCCCTAAGTATGTGCCCCTTATCCAGCGAGCGCTACTGCGCATGCTGTTCCGTCAAGGAAACACCAGCGGTTACTCGCAGTGCCGTGGCTGCGCACGGCGGTGCTCAGGGCAGCATCAAACCACATGCCCACGGACACCGCAATGGAGTCACCCGGGGGCCTCACACACATCACCGAACCTTGGGCTTGGCTCCACGTATTCACGATGGTCTTCCCACGATGACACCTTGGCATGTGTGATGAGTGAAGTGGACGACGACGAAATTGTGGCGCGAAACGAAGTTTGTTGGCGTCAGCTGCCGTCGGATTCTTGGCCTATCCCCCTCAGTGGATGAGCGCCATAAAAGAGGCTCATCATCATCATCATCGTGGTCAGCTGTGCGCACCTTCATGGCCGATCCCCCAGAGTGGGTTGCGCCAAGATACCCAAGGACCAACCAACCAACCAACCTGAGCTCAGCGAATCAGCTGTTGCCATATGTGGGCGTCCAATGATGTGGTGCACCCTGATTGCGCCACGTATCAGCGGTACGTGGCGAATTGCTTGATGGCCGGAGGGGAGCCGAGGCACCGGCAGACGGAAGCCAGCAGGCCGAAGCATCGGACGCAGACGATCGAGGCCCCAGCCAGGGAACGCGGCCGTCCGTCGTGCTGCCGCCCGACCACCAGCCGAGGCGGCGTTCCAGTCAGCGCGTCGAGTACTGCAGCTCGGCGCGTGGCCTGGACTGCTGTGCTGTTCCTAGCCGCGGGCATTGCGGACCGCGGCTGAGGCGTCTCCAAGGTCAGCTGTCAGCGCAGCAGCGTTCGTGGCCTGGCTAACGGTCACGGTTGCGCCGAGCATCGTGGCTCGAGCACGAGCTGTCGCTGGGCAGGCTGACCAATCCTGCATCCAGCACCGCGTCCTGGATTCTGAGTTTCGGCGTCCCGACCGCTACCAAGAACCGTCGCCACCTCCGCGCTCAACATCGAACGCCGACCTGCTCCATGCCATCACCATCACCCGCTACGAACCCCTGCTCATCGGATGGTTCGGCGTCCCGTCCGTACTGTGCACAGTGAGGTATTTGAACACTATGTTAACTGTCGACCGTCCGCTACTTTTCTTTGTGTTGTTGACTTGTGTGTCGTGCCCCGTAGGTGCTACGTTTCTCCCGTGTCCTTTTTCTCTTCGCATGACACGCACGACAAGCGTGACGAACAGTCCGCTCTTATTCATTACAGCATGTGGTTTTTTGAAGGCGTCCTGCTGATAATCACGACGAGGTAAGTCTTAGGTTGGTTGCTCCGGAGCTCTTAATCCAGGCACGTAATCATATCCCGTGGTATCTATGAACGCACACGTTGCGACATAAGGCACATAGGCGTAATCAGCACGTGCCCTAGTCGCAGCGGCAGCTTCACGTCTACCAAGTTCCTCTCGTACAATCTGTCTTATTGTTGACGCGAGATCGCGCGACGCTATAGGGTTGACATCAACATTCGCGACGCTGGTGACGTTGGCGAGTCTACCATACTTCGGTATAATGCGCTTTGCCCTCAGAGTCTCAAACGTACGGCAATGTTGGATCACGTCTGCCACAGACTCGAACGTGTCCTTACCTCCTAGAAAGTTGTAGACGTCCTCGGTAATTTCTTTAAGAAGATCCCGGCTATGTCTTCCTCTTTCATGCGGGGGTCTACAGACCTGCACAATTTCAAGATTCGCTCTATGTACGTTGTGCAAGTCTCGCCTGGCACTTGGGCGCACTGCATCAATGTCTCTTCAGCGCGCCTCTTCTTCAGACACGGGTGCCCAAGGCAGTGCTTGATTTCATTTTCGAAATCTAGCCATGTGTCCATACTCTCTTCGTTGTTTTCCAAACACATGAGCGCCGTGACTTGGAGGAACAATGACACGTTGGCCAGCCCGGTGTTCGAATCCCAATGATTTTATCGTATCTCCCGACTGTAGTGGTTCAGCCACTCTTCAACATCTTCTCCGGCTTTTGCGACGAAGGTCAATGGCGTCATGTGATGTTGCTACGTACCGACAGGAGAAGACCACGTGCTGTCGCCGTCAGGAATCGCATCCATGGAAATCGGTGGTAGTCCGGCCAGTCGGCGGCTTCGGCGCAGTTCCAGATGTTGAGCTGCCGTGATCGTTGGTACTGGATCTTTCTTTGCTACCCAGCACCTCCGCCACTGCTCTTACGGTGAGATGCGTTTATTTACAGATGGGAAATGGGAGAGGCCTAGGGACCGAACTGATCACGGTTCGAGCTAACCTAGGTTTCCTATGCTTCTGTGTCCGCCGTATTGCATCAATATGTAGTCCTGGAAGTGCTAGGCAGCACCACTCGTAGCCATGGCGGCCAGTATGGCGCACTCTTATTACCTGGAGGTGTCATGTAGAAGGTGATCTTATGCCGAGATGGCTGCTGCCCAATAAAGCCACGTATGCTACTAAAGGCACCAAGTCGGCCATCAGAAGCCCCAACAATAAAATAAGAAAAGCGAAGGGGTAAGGGCTCCTTTATTTATTAGAAACAACTCAATTAACCTAAAACATTGAAGCCTAGGAAAGCATAGCGGAAGTTATTCAATTTCCTAATCATGGTATTGTAAATTCCGAGTAAGTAGAAAGGAAATAAAGCACACGAAAAGACAAAGCTGCTTTCGGTGGAAACCGTACCCACGACCTTAGGATAACGAGACTGATGCTCTACCGCTATGCTACGAAAGCGGTCGTCCCTTCGTTCACCTTATTCGTTATTAGATGCGAAGCAGCTCTTTGACTAGCCTGTGTAACGCTGTCCGTCCGTGTCTCCATGCCAACGCGCCGCACCGCGCTCCCCTCGCCGCAGGTGTTGGAGCGGTGCCAAGTAGGTCACGCCTTCCCTCGCAGTGCTCGGTGACGTCACTCTCTCCCCCGCCTGCCGCGCGCTCGCCGCGTGTCACCTCTCTCTCGCTTCACCCTCTCCACGGCTCGCAACGCTCGAGCGCACATCGAGTGAACACTCTTTCGGCTTCACTTCACCGATCACAAGGCCGTGGTAGTCAAGGCGAAACGCGTGCCAGCTCCGGTCCAGCGCCCGTGTCCACTCTGAAGAAACGACAAGACCTACGCCAGCCATCGCTTCAAACGAATATTCAAGCGCTCACCGCAGCACCCGCGTTAGCGCCGCTCAACCCGTGACGCCACCCGTGCGCAACGCTGCTGCTTCGCATCCCATCAGGGTTCCCTTTGGGAAGATGTTAATTTAATGGGACCCGCCCGCTCATTTTTATGCATGTAATCCTGGGAATGTTAGGCAGCGCCACACGTAGCCATGGTTGCCAGTGTGCACACTCTTATTGCCGGGAGGCTCACGTCTAGGTTATCTCATGCCAAGATGTTTGCTGCCCAATAAACCCTCGTATGCTACGTAAAAGTGCCAAGTCTGCCGCAAAGAGTCCCAACTTACCAAATAACAAAATGGAAGGGGTCAAGGGCTCGTTTATATGTTAAAACAACTTAATGAACCTAGCGACATTGAAGGCTAGGAAAGCGTAGGAAAAGTCATTCAAATAGCTAATGATGGTATTGTAATTTCCAAGTACACATAAAAAAAATAAAGTGGAGGAAAAGGCAAGATGCCTTAGGTCGGAACCGAACCCACGACCTTCGGAAAATGCGTCCGATCCTCTACCGCTGAGCTACGAAGGACGTCGTCCCTCCATCCTCTTTATTCGCTATTTATATATATATAAATGGTGGTTGCATGCCCTTATTCCGCCAGACCAGCATTCTAGGCAGAGGAAGCACAAGAATTGCACGCGAACTGCTCGAGGCATTTTTTATCAAAACGAATGGCCAGACTTCCATCAGCGAACCTTCTGTGGCTATTAATGAAAAAGAGTGGCGCTTTTTTATCGGTACCTGACTATCAGGTAGTCTAGTCTCCATCATAGCTCAGGCGCTTGCGCAGCATGTATGTATAAAAGCTCGTGGTTGCTTCAATAACTTTTGGTTGTTAGTCCGGCGTTGGTGCGTATGCGTGTGTTCTCTCTTGTCCGTGTCCTGCAGTGCTGGCTTTTCGTCGAATTAATCACTCTCCTTATATATATATATATATGTGTTCCTGGGAGTGTTAGGCCGTGCCACTCGTGCCCATGTCGGCGAGCGTGGCACAATCTTATTACCGGGAGGCGGCACGTAGAAAGTGATCTTATGGCGAGATGGCTGCGGCCCTATAAACCATCGTAAGCTACCTAAAGGCACCAAGGCTGCCGCAACGAGGCCCATGCTAGGTAATAAAGAAAGGGAAGCGGTGAAGGGCCCGTTCATTTCTTAGAAACAACTTAACCTACAAAGATTGAATCCTTGGAAAACATAGAAGAACCCATTCAACTAATGATGTTATTACAGCGTAAGCTGTTATGAGGTCACAACAAGGGTCATTTTTGCGCCGCAGTTGTGCGCCGCCGCAGCCGCCGGTGTCCGTAACCGCTACCGCGGCAAATTTTAGAAAAAAAAAATAACCAGGACCAAGGAGTATTCCAACTTGTTCTCTGCGTGGTAGTCGAGCGTTCTACCACTGAGCTACGCCTGTGGTTGAAAAATCATCGCTAAAAGACCTAAACAGGTATAACGTCGGCCGAGGAATCGCATTAACAGATGTAATGTTACGTGGCAGAACATAAAACGCCACTATACGTCGCGGAAAGTTGATTGCATAATGAGTCCGAGAAATCATTTCAAAGAACACAGGGCTGCATGGTTTGTAGCTCTGCGCCCGTTTAGCTCTGCACCTGGTTTGTAGCTCTGCACAGAGGCCTCGTAAACATCATCATTATGAAACAATCTTCTTCAACTTTACCGTCATCATTATTACGAATCGCTGCCCTTTGTCGTGTCGTATCGTGCCATGCGACATGCGGCAGGCGACGTGCGCTGCCCCGACAGCAACTTGACTTGACTATTCCTTATACCTGATGGCTCCTCCTCTTAAGGTGCGGAGCGCTGCTGAAGAAGCGAATCGCAGAGCTGCGCGCGCGGCTGCAGCAAGGCAACGTCGGGCACAACAGACAACTGCGCAGAGAGAAGCCCAAACCGTAGCTCGCTGTCGACGCCGGGCCGAGAGTTCGGTACGGTCTCGGAAAACGATGCCAAGAGACTCTCCAAGATGTTCAATTATACAGATTTGCACGTTACAATGCCGCAGTAATTATGCCGTAGTGGGTACTTCCCTACTTGTCGAAATGGTGAGTTATGGCGCAGGGGATACCTACCACATCTAGTTGCACTAGTTTCCCCGAGCGTTTAAATAGGCCTCTAAGAACATCGGTCCTCCAGCTTACGCTGCCACTGTCCTGCGGGTCCGCGCAGGCCTCTCTCTTTTTTTGTAACTTTGATGAAACTAGAAATGAAATAGCGTGGACGAAGTGAGAAACTTGCCTTGAATGGGAAGCGAAGCCATGACATTCCGATGACGCGTCCGATGCTCTACCGCTGAACTACGAAGGCGCTCGTGCCTTCATCCACATTATTCGCTATTTATTTATTTATCTTTATTTATTTCACGATACTGCAGGCAAGCCTGGCCCAGGCACGAGTGGAATTGTTATTTTGTGCAGCTTAACGTCCCAAAAAAAGCTCTGATTATGACAGACACCGTAGAGGAGGGCCCCGGGAATTTCGACCGCCTGGTGTTCTTCGACCCGCACTGACATCGCACAACACACGGGCCTCGACATTTCGCTTCCATCGAAATGGAGCCGCCGCAGCAGGGATTCGATCCCGTGACCCTCGGATCAGCAGCCGAGTACCATAGAAACTAGACCACCGTGGCGTGGCAGGAGTGGTATTACACAACAACAAGATCGGTACACAGCTGCTAACAATACTGGCACCACATGCAATACAGCAGTTCTGCCAAGGTAATTTTTAAGAAGGAAATGAAAAATAGCACAAATACAACAATACTCGCACAATAACTTATGCAACAGTTTAGCAATGCGTAATCACGTGATAAATGTGGCTCAAGGACTTCATAAAAATTGTCTGCCTCACAAACCAACTCAGGCAGGCCGTTCCAATCCGAAATAGTGCGGGGAAAAATTGGCAGATCCCACATGCAGCGGGAATCAACGGAATACGAAGCACGCATCAAGAACGTAAAATGGATTTGCATTGTTGTCTCCCTATACCGAGTTTGGTACATATGAAGTTAACGAAACGACCGCAACAGCACCAAGACTGTGGCGTGTAAACCAAGGTCAATCTACATCGGTCGCGAAAGTTGGAACGAAAAGTGGTCCGAAACCTATTGCCACAGACACCAACACCTTGTGACGACTGAAGCGCGACTAGGTGAGGAGGGGACAAATAACGAAAACGGAAAATTCAATTAAACGTTTGTTTCCAAAATCTTTAATACATACTGTCACAAAATAAATTCTTAGATTACCTTATAAAATTTTAGGTTTTCGATATATTGTTGACTGCGAAATTTTTGGTTTATTTCCAGAAACAGCGGGCGCATGCAGGCAGTCTGGCAATGTGGGCTTGTGTTTGTCTTGCGCCCAACTCCGTGTGCCTCGCCAACGGTTTTGCGCATTTTCGGGTGAAAGTGGCGTCGCTCGTTCTTGCACAGTATGTTTGCGAGTGTCATCCGTACACAATTTCCTCGTATAAGCGTTGTTTTCCAGTCGTGACACTTGGCAGAAGGTAATCTAACCCGTCGCAGCCGTTGGGAACCGTTTCAGTGACTGTTTTTTGCCAGCGCACGGACAGCATGCTGTCGCCCTTAGGGACGATAAGTCAGCCAAGTTACGCGAAGAAACGCGGCTCTGTGTGCATCTGCAAGAGGAACCCTTTCACGCCGGGCGTCTCACTCCATCGGTTTCCCCTTGATTCTGAAAGGTGAGTTTTCCAACTATTTCTCGTGAGCCATCGTAAAGGCAACACACGAGTTCCGAAACCGACACGATAGCTTTCGTGCAAAATGGCGGTGCATCCAGTCCTCGCTACTATTGTTACAACGAATGCAGCGTTTCGTGTGTTTGACGAGGGCCTAATTAAACGGGGAGGCGCGACGGGCGCAATTAAGAGCGCTTATCACGTGTCCCCTCATGCCCGGCCATGGTCAGAGTCAAACACGCGAAGCGCTTCCAAGCTAGACAACGCCGATTGTGCCTGAATGTTTTGTCAAGTTTTTCGTGTAGGAAAGCTGCCGTGTAGGTTTCGAAAAAGAGATATAGATGCTGGATTCAGCTTTAGATTAAATTGTATACTGTGCACGTCATGTTTCGTCTGTCTGCAAAGCCATTCCACGCCAGCAACTGGCGCTGCGTTGATAACATTTGTTCTTATCTTCTGTATGCTTTTTTTACTGTGCAGGATTACATGCGGACCTTCTACTTCGTCTGCGTGTTCTTCCCTTGTGTGCGATGCTGTGAAAGTGATTGCATCTGTAAGTGTCCTTTTAGTTATGTTGTTAGAGTCGAGCACTGTGGCTGAGGTGTGATACCATGCTTGTTTGACTGTTAAGTCGTGCAACGCATGATAACCTGCAAATGACTCATTTATTCTCAGTTGTTCTACCCTGGGTGTCGTAGCAGGGTTCATTTCACCCACACGCTTTAAACAACGTACTTATTTAGAGCAGCATGAACTGACACACTTGTAGTTTCACTTTCACTGTAGCATGCGTAGGGGCAAATTATATGGTCAAGAAAATATCTAAGTGGTTTTGTCTTCTGTGTGCATAGCTTGGTTCCGGATCCTTGTTATTACCACATAATCAGCATTCATTTAGCTGCCTCTAAGATTTTATCTTTCATGTGCAGAGGCAACTCCTCAAGAAGCTCCAAGATGTGCATCTGCGGCATCCACTTCCAGTCAAGACATGCAGAACCCCGGCAACAATGGTGGCAACAGCGTAGCAGAAATTGAAATTCGCTTTACAGCGAGTGTGTGGTAGTTTTGCTGTGTTAATAGGGAATAGTAAATTTCCAACAGTATCATTTCTCATTCTATATGCAGGCACACCTTCACAGCCGTCACCAGCTGCCCTCCATTGTGCATGGAACTGCTATTGTCATGAGGAGCAGTCTTTTGGTGAAGAACTGCTTTTGAAGCAAGGTTACTTTTTACCGTAAACATTTTAACAGGCTTGTCACACAAGAAAGGAAAGTGATGATTTTGCACCCTCTTCAAATTAAATGTACAGAGACAAGTTTACCAGTTCCTTTGGATGAGACATGCCCATCGTCACCAGAGGCGTTTATTCCGGAGGAGCATGGTCATCGCTACGAGTAGGATTAGTGATTTTGTCCTGATCTGTAGCTGTATGCTTACACTTCTCGAAAGCCTGCTTTATTGATCAGCGGTAGAGTATAAAAATCATAAAAATAGTGTATCTTTAGTTTGAAATTTTGTTTAAGATGTTAAAGCTTTTTTCAAGGCTGAGGAAAATGGCACAGCCAAGCACAATGAAATATTAGGGCATAAAGGCTTATGCGTACTGTGTATCACGTATACGTAATTTTTCCTGTGTTTAAAACTATTTCTCCTTGTATACAGAATTGAGGTGCTGTATTGGCATTTAAATATTCTGCTGGAAAAAAATACGCCGGATGTGCGATTATTTCGGTGTCTGCTTTATCTTTCTGAGAGCATCTCTGGCGTACAGAAGAAAATAGTCGTGAAAGGAATATGCGGAGATGAGTAGAGTAGTGGCCTAACTGATGCTGCACGATTAGAGGTGCGTAGCATTTGTACTGCGTTTGGTGTAAGGTATCTACTTTCTTCCGCAAGATTACACTTTTCCCATTACTAAGTAATAAACAAATTGTTTTAGAAGTCTCTTAGCATGTTTTTGAAAACATTTACGTTTTATAACAACAAACAAGCCACTGTCTGTTAGCGCGGCTGCTGTCATTGTTCGGATCACACGACGCAATAATTTATATGCCCTCATGATGGCTGAATGATTCTGATGAAAATGCGGCGTTACAGATAGAAGGGATAACACAGCACCCATTGCCCAATATTTTTCCATGCGTTACAAGTTTTTCAACCTTCAGCAATTTTGATCTAACTCGCTCAACATTTCATACTATTGCAGAATTACAATTCCTGGTTTCTGGAAGTTTTATTCGATGAAGTTATTGTAGGCTTTTGAAGTTGTGATTGAGTTTCCCTAACACATCATTGGGCTGATATTTTCTAACTAGGTTAGACACGAAAGAGTAACGTTCTAAGTTAAGTAGCTGATCCTAGTGTATTCTGATGAGAAATTTCTACTATTGATTGCTTATGTTCTTTTTTTCTCAGCTGGACACACATGCTTCGGAGCCAAACAGCCCCGTTGGAGCATCCAGCACTAGCATGGCGGGCATGTAGTGTTCGCTTGCGAGACTGTCGCCAAGGCACCTGTCTGTGGGCAGCACGGGCCTTTCACATCAATGTATGTGTCTGTTCATGTTGCCAGTATTGAGCTGTTCAATGATGTAGTGTAGGAAGGTGAAAAGTTGCAGCTGACAGTGAAGTTCGTTTTTATTTTTGGTTAGAGCTAAAACTAAGTGTTAAGTGGCTACCAGGGAAATAACTGATATCAAATTATATAGCAGATTCCTCCGTGACAATAATATTTATGTGGAAGAGCAACTAAGATTGCACAGTAAATTCCCCAAACAAAATCATCAAATTTCTGCTGAAATATACCTTGATGTGTAGCAGGTAAAGTTGAAATTATAATTCTATATTTCAGGACGGATCACTGCTGTACTCTCCTGATTTCATGGTAGCATTATTTTGGTCGTGTAACACTGTTTACGAGTGGTTAAGACAAACGAAATAACACAGCAGCCTACTAACTGCGCCTACAGAAAGTTCTTTGTCTTTCCTCTATGGAGCTATCACCTGTTTTACTTTTATTGATAGCTGACTTAAAGTCAGTTTTTTAATATAAATTGGGCTTGAATTTGCTTTTTGCTTACAGTACCATGAAAAATGGCCATAGGCAAAGCAGCATCAACAATACGATTAGCGTTGATAAGCTTTACTTGGGTATACCAAAATTATCTACATGATTGATTTTCTATAGGGCGGTTAAAAGAGCATAGAATGTGATTTAGGCCTTCTGTGTTTCCTTATTGTGCTTGTGAAGTATCTGTTTCCCCTTGAGTGTATCTTGCTTACATGTTGTTTCTTTTTCGCTGTCTCATAAACCTCGACAGTTTCCCTAACGGAATCCGTTTTTCCTTAGCGCCACCCAGTGTTTCCATTACTGAAGATAAAAGAAAGACGGACCGGCTGCAAGCAAAGCTTTGGAAGCTTCAACGACAGGCACAGAGGACCAGGAAGCGACTGCAACGACAATGCAGCATGCTGTCCACTTTTGATATAGTTGAGGCGATCTCAAGCTGTCGGTCTTGAAATAATTAGCAGCCAATTTGTAAATTAGTTCTTAACTTGTGCACTTCGATGTTTCTCTGGTGTTTTTTTTCTATGCCTTATATATTTTGGTGTAATAACCAATACAACTGCAATATTTGGCCAATAAAATACAGCTTGTATTTCAAATGTGTCTTTGTTGTCATCCTAGTTTGGTGCAGGCTGGCATTATGTGGCCGTCATAGCCGCAATAAAAGAAAAAGGAAGGAAAAGAACGCGCAGCTATAAAAATAAGTGAAAAGCGACGCCCGCACAAAATATTTCGTAATGTCGCGCCATGTAGCATTAAAACGTGACGTCGTTCCCGCTTCCGGTTGTGACGTCGTTTTTTAGTTGTCCCCTCCATACGTAGATGGCGACAGTTGCAACGACAAGCCACCTTCTTGACACATGGGCTTCTACGGAAGTTACGCTACCAGTTTACATATACCTTGGTGTAAACCATGCTGCTCATCACACAGATGTCATGCATTTCATGTCATTACCTGTCATTTATGTTCACCATGCAGTCGTGCTGCGGCATACCAATTTTTGTATACATAACATTAACGAAACGGTCAGGAGAGCACCAAAACCGTGGCATGTAAAATCATGTCGCTCATGACATGATTTGCATGTTATGACCCGTCATTTACGTTCCTCATGCAGTCATTTTATGGCATCCCAATTTTTGTATACATCCCGTTAACGAAACGCGTGGCATGTAAAGCATGTCACTCATGACATATGGTCAGTGACCTTTACCTCTAACAATGCCTTTACCTGACCAGACGGTATTCCGTCGAACTCTTGACTACGTTAGCATCCGCAACAAGTATGGACAACCGGCTATCACTGGGATTCGACAGTTCTTGAGCGCATCTACGCGACTGGCAGCCTTCAAGACGCATCTGCGATTCAACCTAACATGTAAGTCGAAGCAGCTCATTCCAAAATCATTGCAGCTTAAGCACCCTGTGAAATCGGCGTTCGGTCATCAAGTGATTTCGAGAGCAGAAAGGCAGCTTCTTCAAGCTCGGATAGAAGACTGCAGACGAACTGTGAAGAGTCTTGAGACCAAGATTTTCTTCGCGGCACGACAGTTGGAATTCATCATGCCTGAAGTCCTCCCTGAAATACATCTGGTTGCTAATCAAGCATCCCGACGGAGAAAGGAAAAGCAGGAAACGTCACAAGAGCGCAAACTGAACGCCTTGCTGGAAAGAGGCATGAAACCTACAGGTCCTAAGTTGGAGGTCAGGAACATGTCTTCCTACGCGCTAACTGCTGCGGAATGCCAAGTTTTGAGCCGAGGTCTCAATTTCAACCAAGGAAAGCAACCGGACACCCGCAAAGTCGTGTGTGCTGTTGAAAACGCTATTGGCCTACTTGAAGAAGATGAACGAGACGAAGTCCGCACAAAAGCGGTTGGCATACTATCTAGGATCCGCAAGTCTGGCTGCCAACAAGTCCTCTCAGAAGTCGAGCGAAAAGCGGTGAAATCTTTACACGAAAACAAGAAGATTGCCGTCCTGCCTGCCGACAAGGGCAACGTGACAGTAGTGCTTGACCGTTCCGCGTATCAGTCAAAGATGGAGGAGATAGTGGGAGACTGCGCGACGTACGCCAAGATCGACAGGGATCCGACCTTGAAGGTTCAAACACGCTTGCAAAAGATGCTCTCTGGTATTTTCCAAACGCTCCCTGCATCAAACAAAAGGCTTTACTACCAACTGCTGTGCACCAATGGTTCTGCTCCAGCGATCTATGGCCTACCGAAGATTCACAAAAGCGGGACGCCTCTCAGGCCCATAGTAGATTTCACAAGGTCACCACTGTATAACCTCTCAAGGTATCTTCATGGCATCTTGGCTCCCCTGGCAGGCAAGACTGAAACTCATCTCCGGAACACTAATGACTTCATAAACAAGATGAAGAGCATCACTGTGGACACAGACGAAGTACTGGTTTCTTTTGACGTCTGCTCCCTCTTCACAAGTGTGCCCGTCGACCTTGCTGTGGAAACTTCCAGACAGTTACTTCACAAGGACACGACGTTGGCAGACCGCACACCATTCGACGTCACTGAGCTCTGCAACTTGTTACGATTCTGCCTGTCCAACACTTACTTCTCGTACAAGGGCGAATTCTACAGGCAAGTTTTCGGTACCGCTATGGGAGCATCCATTTCAGTCACGACTGCAAATGTAACAATGGAAGCAATTGAAAACAAGGCATTGGAGTCATTTCAGCCGAAACCCAAGGTTTTTCTGAGAAATTCGACGACTGCTTTTGCGTCATAAAGAAGAAGGACGTGCAACCTTTCCTTGACTGCCTAAATGGCATCGAGCCTTCCATCAAGTTCACTGTGGAAGAAGAAAAAGATGGATGCCTTCCGTTCTTGGACGCAATTGTGAAACGTACGTCAACAGGCCTCGCCTTCGCCGTGTACCGAAAGCCAACTCACTCCGGTAGATACCTTGACTACGAGTCAGTCCATCCGGTAGCCCACAAACGCTCAGTGGTCCGTTCTTTAGTGCAGCGTGCCATTCGAACCTGTTCTGATGCAAGAAGCCTGCAGGAAGAGCTCAAGACATTGAAGATGACCTCATCAGGAATGGATATCCCAAACATTTTATTAAGAAGACAATAAAGTTGCGCCCGACGGTGAAGCTGTATATATTAGGTGAAAGCGGAAATTTTTGCAAGCGGGGGTTCAAAAACAGCACAGAGAATGACGTCGCCAAAGGCCACACAGTGACCAATGCACTCGCCAGAGCATTCCGAGAAGACGGGCCCACGAGAATTAAACTGGTGACAATGCGGCACATCATGGCCACCTAGATCAGTGAAATTGGTCAACAAGGCTCAATCTCGAATCACTGATAATTCAGACAACAAGAAGCACAATCACTAGATCATCTGGCACCTTAAACCACATACAGACAGACAGACAAGGAACTTTATTTGGTCCTGAGAAGATGAGTGCCTCTGTTAGGAGGCACCATCTGCGGGCCGCACCCACGTTGGAGCCGGGAGGTTGAAATTCTCGGCGACTTCGCGGGCTCTCTGGACAGCCCTGAGCTGCTCTTCCTTGGAGGAGCTGGTGATAAGTTGGAACCAGTCTTCCTCCGTAGAGGGAGACCCTGAGCCCCCGCGCAAGTCGGGGCACTGCCACAGCATGTGCTGAAGAGTGCATCTGGAATGTGCACAACGCGGACAGCCAGGGCTGATGCCTTCTATGAATTTTGAATAAATAAATGGAGACGGATACGTCTCCGTCTGTAGCATACGCAAGGTGATTGCCTGTGGTCTGTTTAAATCTCGGTGTGGAAGCGGAAACTTCCGACGCCCCAGTTGATAGTGTTTACAAACCTCGTTAAATGTCAGGAGAGGGTCCCTTTGCCACTGCCCTCCTTCGGCCTCCGAGAGCCCACTTCCGGCGCGGCGTGTGAGACCTCGCGCCTGGAAATGTGCTAGTTCGTTGGCGTTAGGGACGGCTTCATGAGCATCGCTGCCCACGTGACCGGGGAACCAGATTAGGTGCTTTTTGCCTGTCCAGGATGCAGCAGAGAGAACGCGAGCGGCTTCTTTACATACCGAGCCTTTCATGAATGCTCTGGTGGCAGCTCGCGAGTCCGTGAATATAGTGGAACGGTTCGTGGTGGCCATGGCGATGGCTACTGCCACCTGTTCGGCTTTATCGGCGTCCGTGTTTTTAATTGTAAGCGATGTCAGCAGCTCCCCCCGCAGCGACGTAGCCGCTGAAACAAAGTGATTTGAAGCTGCGTACTGTGCAGCGTCAACGAAGGCGACGCTGTCCTCAATGTTAGCCGCTCTGCTGAGAAGGGCCCTCGCCCTCGCTTTTCGTCTGCCGTAATTGTATTCGGGGTGCATGTTTCTGGGTATCTGGGATACTGAATACATTTCCCTAATTTCGACGGGAAGCGTGCACTCCCTTTGTCTGGTGATGCGAGAACGTATGCCAATATGCGCGAGTAACTGTCTGCCGGCCTCGGTGGAAGCCAGTCTTACAACTTGTGCCACCTGTTGCGCCTCTACTGTTTCTGCAAAGGTGTTGTGCACGCCGAGCTCTAAGAGCCTTTCGGTGCTGGTGCTCTGTGGGAGACCCAGGACCTTTTTTATGCTTTTGCGAATAATTGATTCTAGTCTAGCCTCGTCCCGTCTGCTCCATTTGTGGGCCAGGGCTATGTAGTTGATGTGGCTCATGAGGAAGGCGTGGAAGAGGCGCCGAAGGTTCTCTTCAGATAGCCCCCCTCGTTTGTTGGCCACTCTCGTGATTAATTTTGTCATTGAGTCGGCTTTGGTTGCTATGCGCTCTAAGGTGTAGGCGTTACTGCCATCCTCCTCCAAGAACATGCCAAGGATTCGAACTCTGCGTACGAGCGGGATAACGGAACCGTTCGCTGTGGTTATAGAGATATCGGGAAATGTCCCCTTCCTTGCACCGACCGTAGGTCGGTATAGGAGCAGTTCTGATTTCTTAGCCGACAGCGAGAGTCCTGCCTTGCTGATAAAATCCTGAACGACTGTGATCGCTGTTTGCAGTAGCTCTTCGATATGCCCGTCGCTACCTCCCTCGCACCAGATTGTGATGTCGTCGGCGTAGAAGGCGTGACCGAGACCGTCAATTTCGGCCAGCTTGCGGGAGAGAGCTCTCAGGGATAAGTTAAACAAGAAAGGGGAGAGGACTGCACCTTGCGGGGTGCCTCTAGGTCCGAGATCAAATGTTCTCGAGCCCACAGCTCCAAGGCGAATGGTGGCTTTCCTGTTCTTAAGAAAGGAGCTTACGTACTTGTAGAAACGTTCTCCTAGGCCCGCTTCTTTAATTGAATCAAGTATGTGAGAGTGTTTTACCTTGTCGAAAGCTTTTTCCAGGTCCAGTGCCAGGACGGCTCTGGTGTCTCTGGTGGCGTTGTCAATGATTTTGTGTTTTAGAAGCAGCATAACATCCTGTGTGGACATGGATGGACGGAATCCAATTTGATTAAACGGAAGGAGATTCCTTTCCTCAGCAAATTTAGTGACCCTGTTGAGGATGACGTGCTCGGCAACCTTCCCTACACAGGAAGTGAGTGAAATCGGTCGGAGCGAGCCAAGCTCCAAGGGTTTCCCCGGCTTCGGGATTAGGATTACGGTGGCGGTGCGCCATTCCTGTGGTACCTCGCCGGTGTCCCATACCTCGTTGATTTTGTTCGTGAGAACCTCGATGTCAGCGTCACCTAGATTCTTTAAAAGTTTGTTAGTGATCCCATCGGGACCCGGTGCTGATCTACAATTGAGTTCGTAAAGTACCTCTCGAACCTCCGCGCACGTGAAGGGGGAGCCCATATGGTCCGTCGCGGTCTCATGCGCCGCAGGGGGGTAGTCATTTTGTGAGCCGGGTTCGATACAAAGGTATCTCGAAGCCAACTCGTCTGTAATTTGCGTCTCGGTCATTCCAGAGTTCTTTAAGCTGTGGATAAGTCTGTCGATTGTGAGCTTCTGATTGGCTTTGGATTGTTTGTCCCCAAGTAGATGCTTGAGAATGTTCCATTTCGCTCCGCTCCTCATTTGCCCGTCGACGGCATTGCATACTTCGTCCCATTGCTGCCGAGTGAGCGTTTCACTATGCTCATCTATTTGTCTGTTGAGTTCAGCTATCTTTTTGCGTAGGCGTCGGTTTAATTTTTGTGTTTTCCATTGTGCCTGTAGCGCGCGTTTGGCTTCTAACAGGTGTGCTAATCGACTGTCCATACGCTCTACTTCCCTGTCTGTCTCCACTTCCTTTGTGGAAGCAGCAACGTCTTCTTTGAGGCGGGTGAATAATTCGTCCAACGAACTGTATTTAGTCTCATCCTGTTTTCTGATATTTCTAAAGAGGTCCCAGTCCGTGACTCTAAAGTGTCTGAGCGGCGGAGACGAGACATTTATCGCGAGGCTGCTAATGTAGTGATCACTGGTGAGATTCTCTCTTAAATTGGTCCATATGGGTTCCTCTGCATTTCGAACCATGATCAGGTCTGGCGTGGTATCCCTGCTGACCGAGTTTCCAATCCTGGTGGGGTATTTCGGATCCGTTACCAAGGTGAGACCGCAAGCTGCCATCTGTGTCGCGAGGGCCTTACCCTTGGCCGTATTCTTGATGTAGCCCCAATCTTGGTGGTGTGCGTTAAAGTCCCCTGCTATTATGAGTGGACGATCGCCTGCAATTTTGCATACTTTCTGAAAGAGAGCGTGAAACGTCTGCCTTCTGTCAGCTGGCGAGCTGTACACGTTTAGAATGAAAACGGATTGTTTGAGTTGAGCGTTTGGGATTAGCTCGATCATGATGTGCTCGACCTTTAGGTCCGGCCTAACGTCATGACGTAAGTACGCAAGATCCTTTGAGACAAGGGTCGCTACGCCCCTTTTGCCCTCCGAGAAGTTAGCTTCTGCACGATAGTCGCGAAGAGCCACAACATCTGTGAGCGTTTCCTGGAGGAGGATTACTGACGGCCTTTGAATAGCAGAGCCAAGTAGCTGTTGTAAGACTGCCTTCCTTTTGCGGAAGCTGACACAATTCCATTGCCAGAAGACTAGATTGCTTGTGTTGGCCATTTTACTGACGCGGCGGGGGCGTACCAAGCAGCGCGCGCTGCCTGTCGGATTCTAAAATTTGGAGCCTCGTGGTGTGCTCGATCAATTGTAGCTTGATGGGGCTAATTTCGGAAATTATGTCCGTTCTTAGCTTGTCAAGCAGTTCTGTCATGTCTGAGACGTGAAGCGTCTCCTCATCCATGGGTTCGGGGCCCGCCCTGCGTTTAGCCCCTCTGTTGAGGGACGCAGCGGCGGCGGTAGCTTGGCCACTAGACGCGTGTTCTCTCTGCTGCATTTCTTGCAATAGTGATTTAATTTCAGATAATTCTTTTCTAAGAGATGCGTTTTCGCGTTCCAATGATTGTATTTTGTCTAGCGTTTGCTGTGGCAATTGCTTTTGTTGCGCGGAGGCACGGGTCTCACCTGTTTTGGCTGCCTTGTCCGCCCAGGTAGGCTGCGAGTTGATCCGGACCCGGGATCTGCTCCTGGACCTCGATCTAGAGGGCTCCATGGTGGCGTTCCTGGGAGCCTCCTCAGGTGGCGTCTTGGTGGGAGAGGGGATTCCCAGACTTCCAACGTTGCTCGTTGTGTTCCTCTTCTTGTTGCCGCCTTTCCTTTTTCTGCGTCGTCTTCTTACGACGTAGGGAACTTGATACCTGTTCTTGCAGGTTCGGTCGCCGGTGATATGAGCGTCTCCGCAGAGCGCGCACTTCGGTTGCACACATTCGTGTCCGTTGGTGGTTATTAAAGTTCCGCACTGGTCACACACTTTTTCGGTCGGTCTGGGGCAAACGTCTTGCCTATGGCCGACTCGGCCGCAGTTGCGGCAAGTGTCTATTTGCCTCTTGTACAGCGTGCAGCGTACCATGTTGGGGCCGCAGCGGACATAGTTGGGCACTTTCATGCCGTTGAACAGTATGATCACGGTAGTCGACTCTTTTATGCGCCTGACTCCGAGCACCATCGGGTTTTTGGGTGTGACAAAAAGATCTTGGAGCGCAGCTTCAGGCAGATCGGCATCAATGCCTCTGACCACACCTCTACAGGTATTTCCCGGAGGTGTAATGTAAGCCGCGATAGGGTGCCTTTTATCCGTCAAGATTATCTCCTGCACTTTGGAGTATGCATTGGCATTCGATTCGGAGGGTGTGCTTATTACGAAGATATTCTGCATGGCATTCGCACACACGATATCCTCCTCGGCTGCCACAGGGGGCAGCCTGGCAGCCATTAAAATGGCTTGCGTGACTTTGATCTGGCTGCATTTTCGCACGTCCAACCCTCCCCCAGGGCGGACGACCACTCGAAAGTGAGATTTCGGCAGGCGCGGTAGCCTGGAGGCTGCGGCAACCTTCCTTAGCTGGCCGGCGTTTTTGGCGCCAACGCGGGCTCCATTGTGCCCTGCCGTGCGCGTCTCGTTCTCGGCGCGGGTTTTATCCGCGTTCCGTTTTCTGTGAGCGGTGATCCAGCCGTTAGACTCGGCTTCCTCTTTGGAGATTTGCTCTCCTTCTACCCTTGACTCGTGAGGCATGGCCGTAATGGGGGTCGGCCGAACGAGCGGCCGCGCCTACCCGCCTTCCCGCCCTTCGGCGGAGCCGATGTCGTGCTAAGCCTAAACAGGCTTAACCCTCGGTGTCGGAGAAAGGACCCACAAAAGAGGTTTCAGTGGACCTACCGTGATAAGTGCGGTATCCAGATGCTCGTTGTAACTTCCCGGAGTTGTCCCAGTAGAGATTTAGGGGAAAACACATTAGACCAAGTAGAACAACGTCTGTTGGCGGAGCTGATGCAGACACGTCCGCACGCCACACCGCCACCTAGCGTCTCCGGCCGAAAGAGTCTTAAACCACATGTACTCCCGGACTTTGCGTCATGCGCTCAACGCTACTTAAGAACCTGGTGCTCTGCCTTCATTCCATTGTGAACAAGGGATCCGTACGGACCCCGAAACGTCATTTTATTTTTTTTTTGACACTGGTCAGTGACCTTTACCTCTAACAATGCCTTTACCTGACCAGACGGTATTCCGTCGAACTCTTGACTACATCCGGAAGTTCATGAGTAAAACGCAGCCCAAGTGAATGTTTGCTAAAAACAGATAAAATTTCACCTACTGTAGATGGGTAGGTGAAGGCGGGAGTCTTTTTTAAAAGCACTAAAAAAATCAACGCATCTAAAAACTTTTAAAACCGCCCCCCCCCCCATATAAAACCTGCGCAAGCGTGCCATCTACCTTCGCCAGAAAGATATCGCAAAGGATAGGGGCATACGGGCTACGCATGATCCTATGCAGATGCCATCACGCTGCAAGAAGGGCTGCAAAATCAAATGCTGGTGTCCGTCAGAGTGCGTGGAAGCTAGCGGGGAAGTGACCTTCCAGAACACTGTGGGCCTGTCAGTTGATAACTTCCTGTCTTTGCTGCAGTTTTATTTGAAATCAACTTTTATTGTATTTGACGAGTGTATAAAAGCCGACGCATTGCGCCGCTTGTCTGTCTTTCCGTCGACCGACGAGTGTTCACGCCGCTATTGCTGTGAATTGTGACTGGCTTCGTTTTGCTGGGCACAAGTTCGCCCAATTAACAGTTCGCCTGACATCAATTCTGTTCTGCGTGCTTCGCCTTGAGTGCTGCGTGCGTAACGACCACGTGACAATATAAAATCTTGGAAGGGTTTGCCAGCGCTACTCGTAGCCATGGCGACGGGTGTGGCATACTCTTATCGCCGGGAGGCTCTCGTAGAACGTGATCTAATGGCGAGATGGCTGCTGCCCAATGAACCCTCGCAAGCTACCTGAAGGCAACAAGTCCTGCCGCAACAAGGCCCAAGCTATAAAATAACGAGAGGGAAGGGGTCAAAGGCTCGTTTATTTGTTAGAAACACCTTAATGAACCTCCAAACCTTGAAGCCTAGGAACGCATAGGGGAAGTTATTCAAATCCCTAATCATGGCATTGATGAAGAAATCGCAAGATACGATTTAGAACAGGGAATGTCGCAGGAGCCAACGTTTCGACAAGCGGACTTGTCTTTGTCAGGGCGGCAACTGCCTTCTCCAGCGTTCATTTATGTACGCCTTAGCGCACTCTCCCCCGTCCTCAGAAAGAGAGAAGAGCAGCACGTGCGAACAAAAAAAAGGGGGGGTGGGGGTTGGGCGCAGGGCTAGTTGGGTGACAGGTGTTAGCGTGACTAATATTGCCACCGGGACATGCGCGGCGGGCGCGAGCTAGCATGGACAACAAAGAAAGAAAAGGAAGAAGTTGTTTTTGGCTCCGCGCACGCCCGAGTCGGAGCCATCTTGCTCAGCTAGCAGTTCTTGTCTACCTGACGGTGCGGCCTCCGCTATCATAGTCTCTTGTGTGTCACGTGACAAACTGGTGGAGGTGCTGGGTAGCCCAACTAATGTACCAGACTCCTCCTGGTAGCCCTGTACCTGCAGTGACAACGCCTGTGCACCGGGCCACTCGAAGAATTAGAGGACTGCTTCCTGAGAATGGACCTCTTCCAGAAATGGCGTCAGCGTCACCTCAAGACGGTACGGAAGGCACGACGACTGCTCATTACACCCTGCAGAACCCACGAGTGCCAAAAGTGTTCCACGGCTCCATTTTCGAGGACGTGGATGACTGGCTCGCTCAATTTGAACGCGTCGCAAATTTCAATGGGTGGACTGACGCGAACAAGCTCAGAAACGTGTATTTCAGCCTGGAGGATGGCGCTCGCACCTGGTACGAGAACCGTGAGCCCTTCTCGTCGTGGAGCGAGTTTTGCCGTAACCTGGTAGCAAGTTATGCCAGTCCCGATCGCCGCGAACGAGCCGAGCGGGCCATACAGTCACGCATCCAAATGCCCAACGAGAGTGTTATGATGTACGTGGAGGACATGACGAGCCTCTTTCGTCGAGCAGACCCGGAAATGACAGAAGACAAGAAACTACGCCACCTAATGCGAGGAGTAAAGGAACAGCTTTTTGCTGGCCTCGTCCGCAGTCCTCCAAAGACTGTGGCCGAATTTTTGACGGAAGCCACGACCATGGAAACAGTCCTGAAACAGAGGTCGGCAGTATACGACCGGCAAATCAGTGTCGCTTCAGCGCTGGGCCAGATTGGTGCTGCCGGGAGTAGCATCACCATCGATCAGGATTCAGTGCCGGGATTCAGTGCCCGTCCAGCATACTGTAGGATCAATCTCCAGTCTCGTCAGGAACGAGGTACAGCATGCTCTGCAAATCCCGCTTTCCAACCGCGTTGCTGCACCTGCACCGACAGAGATGCCACGCCTGTCATACGCGGAAGCTGCAGCCCGTTTTACTCCCGCTGGGCCATGCTTTGTGCACCCGATACCGCCGCACGATACCCTTCCACTGGTGCAACCGATCCAGCACTCGTACAATAGGCAGCCGATTCGACGGAAATGCGACGTCTGGCGCACACCGGACAGGCGACCGCTGTGCTTTCACTGCGGTGAAGCCGGCCACCTATACCACGAATGCTCGTATCGCCACCTCGGACTCCCGGGTTATGCCGTCGACTCGCCAAGGCCCAGGTGTGGTGAAAGACCCAGGGCGATAGAAGGGTACCTGTCGCAGCAGCGCACGTTGCCCTTCCCGCGGGAGTCACGATCACCATCTCCAAGACGGCCTTCCCCGAACTTCAGAAGCTCCCAAGTGGTGGCGCAGGGGCGTTCGCCAAGCCCTAGACGGAAAAACTAACGGCAGCGACCTTCGGGAGCGAGGCCGCTGACAATCGACGCTAGCAAGGCGTCCCATCGACGCGAACGCGGACCAGCAGAGATCAGACGACGACAGCAACTGATCTCGGAAGGCAACTTTCTTTGGAAATACCTGTTGTGCTTGACGGCCGTCACGACGTTAGTGCTTTATTGGACACAGGGGCCGATTACTCGATTATGAGCGGGAAATTAACGACGCAGCTGAAGAAAGTTCTTACGCCGTGGTATGGGACGCAAATTCGTACTGCCGGCGGACATGTAGTCAGCCCACTCGGTATGTGCACAGTCAGGGTAACAATTCGCGGACGTACCTTTCACTCCAGCTGCCTTGTACTTCGTGAATGTTCGAAAGACCTCATTTTGGGAATAGACTTTCTCCGGGAGCACGGCGCAGTTATCGACCTTCGTGAGCGAACAGTGACATTTTCGACAGAGAGAGCAGCAGAAAAAACCGACGTCAGCCGCCTCAGTACGTTTCGCGTTTCTGCCGACAGCTGCATAACGTTGCCACCCCGGTCTGGCGTCCTGGTTGACGTCGTGTGTGACGAGCTGACTGACGGTGAAGGAGTTGCTGAAGGCAACACGTCGCTTTTGTTCACTCTTGGTATCTGCGCTGCCCGCAGCCTCGTCACACTTCGCGATGGATGTTCTACGCTCCTTGTTACGAATTTCAGCAACGAATACCGTCACCTTTTTCGTCTCACTGCGATAGCTTTCGCCTACCCCATGACAGACGTTGCTGAATGCTTTACTTCTACATTAACGGAAAGCGGGTTGCAATTGACATCGGGGGACACAACTTCGTCATTCGGCAAGATCGATATTAATTCGGCTCTCCCGGAGCACCAACGAGAGCTCCTGCAGAAATTGCTCCTTCAATTCAAAGACTGCTTTGCCTCTTCATCTAAGGTACGTCAGACGCCCATCACGAAACACCGAGTTATTACGTATCCCAACGCCTCACCTATAAAACAGCAGCCCTACCGTGTTTCGGCTAAAGAACGTGAAGCGATAAATGCGCAAGTCGGAGAGATGCTCCAGGATAATGTTATACAGCCTTCCAAAAGTCCTTGGTCGTCACCGGTAGTCCTAGTAAAGAAAAAGGAAGGAACCCTGCGTTTCTGTGTTGACTACAGGAAACTTAACAGCCTAACTAAAAAAGACGTTTACCCGCTGCCTCGTATCGACAGTTCACTCGGTAGGCTTCGAAGGGCCAAGTATTTTTTATCAATAGATCTCAAAAGTGGGTACTGGCAGATTGAAGTTGATGAATGGGATCGCGAGAAAACTGATTTCGTTACACCGGATGGCCTGTACGAATTTAAAGTCCTCCCATTTGGCCTGTGTTCTGCACCTGCGACATTGCAGAGAATGATGGACACTGTTCTTACCGGGCTGAAGTGGCATACGTGCCTAGTATATCTGGATGACGTCGTTGTGTTTTCGGCTACCTTTGACGAGCACCTGACGAGTCTGAAGACTGTTCCAGACACTCTGCACTCTGCTGACCTAACGCTGAAGCCAGAAAAATGTCACTTCGGTTACACAGAACTCAAGTTCGTTGGCCATATGAGCGCGGATGGTGTTCGGCCTGACCCTGACAAGACTACTGCTGTAGCCACCTTTCCCGTTGCGCGTGACAAGAAAGCGGTACGTCGCTTTCTGGGGCTGTGTGCGTACTATCGCCGCTTCATCGCCAATTTCTCAAGGATTGCTGAAACTCTTACTCGTCTCACACGTGACGATATTGCATTCGTCTGGAATGAGGAGCAGGACGCCGCCTTCTCTGAACTGAGGAATCGATTGCAGACACCCCCAGTACTGGCTCATTTTGACGAGGACGCTGATACCGAACTGCATACCGACGCCAGCAATGTAGGTCTTGGTGCCGTCCTTGTCCAACACCAAGACGGCACAGAGCGCGTGATAGCATACGCTAGTCGTACTCTATCACGTGCCGAAAACAACTATTCCACCTCGGAGAAGGAATGCCTCGCAGTGGTATGGGCAACAATGAAATTTCGTCCGTTAAAAGTGGTGACCGACCACCACTTATTGTCCTGGTTAACCAATTTACGCGATATATCGGGACGACTAGCACGCTGGAGCCTTCGCTTGCAGGAATTCGACCTCACCATCGTGTAGAAATCCGGTCGCAAGCACGAGGATGCTGATTCGTTGTCGCGCGCACCAACTGAAGCGTATAATCCTGAGGCTGAGGATGATAGCGGCTTCCTTGGGGCCTTAACCGCCACCGACTTGATTGGACGACTACGCGAAGACGCCGAAATCCGCGCAATTATCGAAAATATAGAAGGACGCAAGTCTCGCCTGCCTCGACGCCTTTCTCGCAGTCTCGTGTCGTTTAGCCTGCGAGGTGGTGTCCTGTACAAGAAAAACTCGAGCAGTTACGGTAAACCCTACCTTCTCGTACCAGAAGACATGCGCGATGAAATCCTTCAAGCCTGCCATGACGAGCCGACATCTGGCCACTTGGGTTCTTCGCGAACTCTCGCCAGAGTCAAACAAGCGTACTACTGGCCCCGACTTCCTGCAGCTGTGAAGCGTTACTTCAAAACCTGCCGTGCATGTCAACGTCGCAAATCCCCACCACTGAAACCCGCGGGACTGTTGCAACCGATCGCACCACCTAGGGCACCATTCGATCAAGTCGGCATGGACCTACTCGGGCCTTTCCCGCTATCATCGACCGACAACAAGTGGATTATAGTCGCCACAGATTATTTCACAAGGTACGCTGAGACAAAGGCCCTACCAAGCGCTACGGCTGCCGACGTTGCCCAGTTCTTTATAGACCAAATTCTTCTTCGACATGGTGCTCCTGCGAGCGTTATTACTGACAGGGAACAGCTTTCACATCCAAGCTGATTGATGATGGTGCTCAAGCTGAGCTACACGAGCCATCGCAAGACAACCGCGTATCACCCGCAGACCAACGGCTTGACGGAACGACTGAACAAAACCTTCGCCGACATGTTATCAATGTACGTAGATGTCCAGCACAAAACATGGGATCAGGTGCTACCGTACGTAACACTTGCGTACAACACTGCCCCTCAGGAAACAACGCGCTTTACACCGTTTCGTCTCGTCTACGGACGTGAAGTTCAAACCATGTTAGATGCCATGCTCCCACACGACCTCGACGCTTCACTCAACCCTGACGCTGACCTTGCACGCTTGAAAATTATTGATCCATTCCGCATACCGAATTCTGATTCTGTGTGCGAGTACCTTAAAACTAACTCATTGAGCCTACGTAGTGCCTTCAGCATAGATGTGGAAAACTTGTATTATTCCCTTCCGCATGCCCAGGTTATGAAATGCATAAAGGAATGCATAGTGTATGACAACGATGAAGAATCTTTCATCGATAGTTGCGGCATTTCTTTAGAATCTTTTCTTGAACTTTTGTCTTTTTACCTGGAGAGTGCTTTTGTTTCGTGGCAGGGGAGCCTTTATGTACAAAAGTTTGGAGTTTGCATAGGGTCGTGCGTGGCCCCTATCATTAGTGACATTGTTTTAGGCTACATTCACAGGCAGCTGGAGGGTCACCTCAGCAAGTGCTGCAGTGCCGTTTTCCGCTATGTCGATGATTTTGTGATATTTTTTTCCAAAATGACATTCATCGTGAAGACGTTGATGAAATTCTCACGTTGTTCAATCAGCACGGTATGGGCCTCACCTTTACTCACGAAGTCCCTAAAAATTACGAGCTACAGTTTCTGGACCTAAAGATAACCTTTGGTAAAAATCATGTGTGCTGGAAATATGATCCAAGATCGGTTAAGCATATCCTAAACTATAATTCTGGTCACTCTAAGATTGTGAAGAGGGCCATTGCGAAGACGATCTTAAATGCATCACTGAGGAAATCGTGTGTGCACTTGTCGAAGTCTGCCTTTCATAAACAGGCCAAACGCTTAGTGGATGCTGGTTATCCTGACAAGGTAATTTCTTCTGTGTGTGAATCTATGGTCAGGAGCGTTAAGCTCGTGAAGGACAAAGGTGGTCAATCGAAGTGTGATGAAAAAAGCAAAAGAGCGGTTTTTCCTTATTTACACACATTGGCGCATGGGCTCAAAAACGTAGCGTCAAGGTACGGCGTCAATGTTCTGTTTTTTGCTAAACATAAGATAGGGCGCATTTGCCCGATTGTTGAAAATGCGCTGAAGAATAAGCAAGTAAAAGGAAACTGCACTGTGAATCATAAGAAAATGAACAAGTACATCCCATGTGTGAAACAGGTTGTGTATCTCATTCCATTATCACGCGGCAGAGAGTACGTGGGCCAAACGAAACGATGTTTGAATGTTCGATTAAGGGAGCATGAGTTGTCACTTCAAGGGGGTCGCGCGTCTTCATTTACCGGAGCATTGCAGGTCATGCGGTTGTCGTCCCATTTTTAACAAAACCACCGTCATTTTCAAGCATCCTAACCAATTGACAAGAGAAATCGCTGAGGCCTACCATATAACGATCAGGGATAGCACGTGTATAAGTGCACTATCAGTCACACTCCATGAAAAAGAACTTAAGTATTTATGGCACTCTTGATTATCGCGAAAATTGTGACAACGCTTCCTTGGTGCATCTCTTGCTCTGCGCATGTTGCGATGTAATGCTGTCAGTACATATATATCTGTCACCTTCTTGCAATAAAATACAGTTGCGAGTCAGCGCCGTGTTGTTCGTCTCCTTCTATTGTCCTCGTGTATGCTCATCATCCTCATCATCATCATTTATTAAACCCTTAAAGACCTTATACAAGGCATTACATAAGGGGGGGGGGGCGAGCAAATAGGTATCATTGGACATGTCATGACATAAATGCAGTGCTTAAGGTATAACAGAGAAGCAGATATACACTGTACAACATTGAACATAAAGATAAAGCAAATTATGAAAGTGTAAGAACTAATACACATTCAAAAAAAAACTTTATTGGAGAGACGAAGCTTTTTTGAAGAACTGGTATGTGTGAAGGTCAGCTAAAAAGAGAAGACAGCAACACTCTGAATTTGACTGGGTCACGCTCCTGAACAACATATTCAGGTAGACTGTTCCACTGTTCAATGGCTGATGGCAAGAAGGATTTGTTAAATGCGCGAGTTGAGCCATGAAGACGTTGTACGCTTTTCGAGTTGAACAGTCGACGGGAGGTGCGAGCTGGAGGGATGAGCAGAGTGCCATGCAGGTGGGAAAAGTTGTGATACAATTTGTGGAACAGGCTGATCGGCGCGGATTTTCTGCGAACAGCTAGAGGGGTTAGCTCAAGAGACGTTTTGATAAGAGTGACGCTTGCATGTTTACTGTACTGAGATGATATGAACCGGGCTGCACGATTTTGCACCGCCTCGAGGGAGCCGATGAGATAATCCTGATGGGGGCTCCAAATGGCGGAAGCAAATTCTAGTTTAGACCTGACGAACATTTCGAATGCAAGTTTCCTGACAGCGGGAGGGGAGGGCCGCCGAGATCTTTTTAAGAATCCAAGTGTCCTGGAGGAGTCTGCTGCGAGTTTGATAATGTGGTCTGACCAGGTCAAGGCGCTGTTTATGACGACACCGAGGTAGCGGTAGGAATCCGCTGGAGATATTTCGGCGGAGTTTAATGACGTGCCAGGCAAGCCGGGTAACCAAGTGAAAAAATGAATCCCAACCAACTGGCCCAACTTGCCGTTTTACTGCAATATATTTCTAGTACTCAGGGCTCTTTTTTATGTGTTAACTCAAACCTTCGTGACCCGGCTTGCCTGGCAGCCATGATCGCCGTGTGCGTGTGTAGGGCCAGAGTTGCGTCTTGGCACGTCAGAAAAGGAATTTGCCCAGTCGAGGTGCAGTCGTTGTGCGGTTGGATGAAGCCTTCGGAAGGACATTCACGGCGAATCTGCAAAATTCTCAAGTCCGAGTGGTGGCGACAAGTTAGAACGTTTAAGGACCTACTTCGAATTGCATGTGCAAACCGTATGGACGGTCACCCCGGTTCTCGCCAGTATAGACAGTGGTGCAACGTTGCTGATTCCACCAGTGAATTCTTTTGGCGCACTGTCCGTCCAACGCTCCGGGTGCAGAAGAAAGGAAAACCGGTGCAGGGCCATGTGCTTAACCTTAGTACGACGCCCATTCCGGAGGAACACGAGAGAGTGCTGGGACTCGGCCCGAAGTACAGCTTCGAGCCTTACCTGAATCCCTTTGAGAAGATAGCCACAGCGAGAGCGGTGTCAAGGTGTGCCAAAGAGGATGAACGTTCAAGGTGTGTTTCAGACTGTGTTGATACCATTGTCAGAACGGGAAGGGGGCGGTGTAGAAAGGACTCGCTAAGGCCGCCTAGTAGCCGACAAAGAAGGCTACTTCGCCGTTATGAATTATGAAGAGTATTCACAGAAGAGCGAGGCCGCAATTAAGAAAAACTTCAAGGGTGTCAGGGTAAAGGCCGCAGAAGTAAAACACCGAGCGCTTTCTATGTTAGAAGGGATGAATCTGCAACGTTTAGAGGCTGGCATTAAGAAGGCGAAAAACTTGGATTTACAGGTTTTCTTTACGGTGAAATCGCACAAGGAGGACATGCGTTTCCGGGCTATAGTCTCCGAAAAAGGTAGCTGGCAGATAGCTGTTTCGCGATTTCTGCAAAAGAACCTTGCACGCTTGAAAATTATTGATCCATTTCGCATACCGAATTCTGATTCTGTGTGCGAGTACCTGAATACTAACTCATTGAGCCTACATAGTGCCTTCAGCATAATGTGGAAAACTTGTATTATTCCCTTCCGCATGCCCAGGTTATGAAATGCATAAAGGAATGCATAGTGTATGACAACGATGAAGAATCTTTCATCGATAGTTGCGGCATTTCTTTAGAATCTTTTCTTGAACTTTTGTCTTTTTACCTGGAGAGTGCTTTTGTTTCGTGGCAGGGGAGTCTTTATGTACAAAAGTTTGGAGTTTGCATAGGGTCGTGCGTGGCCCCTATCATTAGTGACATTGTTTTAGGCTACATTCACAGGCAGCTGGAGGGTCACCTCAGCAAGTGCTGCAGTGCCGTTTTCCGCTATGTCGATGATTTTGTGATATTTCTTTCCAAAATGACATACATCGTGATGACGTTGATGAAATTCTCACGTTGTTCAATCAGCACGGTATGGGCCTCACCTTTCCTCACGAAGTCCCTAAAAATTACGAGCTACAGTTTCTGGACCTAAAGCTAACCTTTGGTAAAAATCATGTGTGCTGGAAATATGATCCAAGATCGGTTAAGCCTATCCTAAACTATAATTCTGGTCACTCTAAGATTGTGAAGAGGGCCATTGCGAAGACGATCTTAAATGCATCACTGAGGAAATCGTGTGTGCACGTGTCGAAGTCTGCCTTTCATAACCAGGCCAAACGCTTATTGGATTCTGGTTATCCTGACAAGGTAATTTCTTCCATGTGTGAGTCTATGGTCAGGAGCGTTAAGCTCGTGAAGGACAAAGGTGGTCAATCGAAGTGTGATGAAGAAAGCAAAAGAGCGGTTTTTCCTTATGTAAACAGATTGGCGCATGGGCTCAAAAACGTAGGGTCAAGGCTAGGCGTCAATGTTCTGTTTTGTGCTAAACATAAGAGAGGGCGCATTTGCCCGATTGTTGAGAATGCGCTGAAGAATAAGCAAGTAAAAGGAAACTGCACTGTGAATCATAAGAAAATGAACAAGTACATCCCATGTGTGAAGCAGGTTGTGTATCTCATTCCATTATCATGCGGCAGAGAGTACGTGTGATAAACGAAACGATGTTTGAATGTTCGATTAAGGGAGCATGAGTTGTCACTTGTGGGGACCAGGCCGCTGCGCGCTCGGCGCGACGCCATGTTTTGTTCAGAATGTCTCCGCATCGCCCTTTCCCAGCTTGACGGGGCGGCGGCCCGCCCGTTTGCCCCATGTGGTTTTAATAGGCTGCCATTGGGCAGCGAGAAATTCCTCGAACGTTTGCTCGTTCTGGCGTTTCTGGTTTTGGAGATGCCTCGGGAGAACTTGCTGGGTCCTGGAGAGGTGCGCATGTACTTTTGTGACCCTCCGGCCGACCGGGCCATCGGTCGGATGGCGTGCCTCTGCAGGCTCCGGCGACCACGGCGGCGACCTGCGACCGACGCCCATGTCTGTATGTTCTTCTATTTTCCTTTTCCGAGGGCTCGCGGTCGCGGGTGCGCTAGCCGGGGTTAGGCTCTCCTTCCTTGCATGGTTATTTTTGTGTGTTATTGTGTGTCCGCGTGTTGTTCATTGTTACTGTCCTTTGTGTTATCGTGTTCGCGTTTTGTTATTCGTTATTGTTAACCTTCGTTTATATTCGATTTTACATTCGGCCTTGTATTATTTGTAGTATTTAACGTGTGTTTATTAAATTACCATGCACGGACAGTGACGCCTAATGTTCTCGTGTTTCGCCGCGTGCGACGGTTCGTGCTGCCCTGCCTCGAGTCGGGCCGCGGGCCGAAGCGCGCGGCAACGCGGCATGCACGGCTGAGATAGCGAGCGCGCGAACGCGACGGCCTCATTCTCTGCTCGTTGAGTGCTCGAACCCACTGCAAGGGGTTGCTAGCGGTGATGCCGCTGCTAGCAGTAGTAATTAGTAGAAGTCAACCCCCACATTTTGGCGCCCAACGTGGGGTCAGGGGCCTTGCCCTTGGTCGCTCGAACGACGAGCAGGTGTCGGCAGAGTGGGGAAGTTGCGTTCGGTTCCCAGCGTCAAATGCGCTTTGGTTGAGCGTGGCCGTCTCGGCCGTGTATCGCCCGTATCTCTTCCTTTGTCTGTCCACCCTTTTTCTCTGTCGATGTATCGTGGTGTGAGGAGAGGCAAATGTCACTTCTCAAACGGATTGGTAACCCGCTTCGAAGTTGTGTGAGGCGGAGCGCGGTCGAGGAAAGGCGTGATGCAAGTTGCCACCGAGGTGCAGCAGTTTGTTCTTGGTGGCGGAAACTCGTTGGGCTGACCAAGGCTTCCGTCATGCCATGGCCGGGAGATTGACCATCGTGTCTCCCGTGCGACGTTCAAGTCGGTGAGTCCAACGGTTTTCTGTAGACTTCGCGTCGTACGCGTCTTCACTAAATTCAGAACCAGTGAAAGAATAGCTGACGCACTATTTCTTGCCCGGGTCGCCGAAAGTCTCTTTTCGTTAAAAGTTGACGGCGCTGTTCGGTGTACAAGGCCGACTTGCACCGAGGGAGGCAGCCAAAATGTGGGGGTTGACTTCTACTAATTACTACTGCTAGCAGCGGCATCACCGCTAGCAACCCCTTGCAGTGGGTTCGAGCACTCAACGAGCAGAGAATGAGGCCGTCGCGTTCGCGCGCTCGCTATCTCAGCCGTGCATGCCGCGTTGCCGCGCGCTTCGGCCCGCGGCCCGACTCGAGGCAGGGCAGCACGAACCGTCGCACGCGGCGAAAGACGAGAACATTAGGGTCACTCTCCGTGCATGGTAATTTAATAAACACACGTTAAATACTACAAATAATACAAGGCCGAATGTAAGATCGAATATAAACGAAGGTTAACAATAACGAATAACAAAACGCGAACACGATAACACAAAGGACAGTAACAAAGAACAACACGCGGACACACAATAACACACAAAAATAACCATGCAAGGAAGGAGAGCCTAACCCCGGCTAGCGCACCCGCGACCCCGAGCCCTCGGAAAAGGAAAATAGAAGAACATACAGACATGGGCGTCGGTCGCAGGTCGCCGCCGTGGTCGCCGGAGCCTGCAGAGGCACGCCATCCGACCGATGGCCCGGTCGGCCGGAGGGTCACAAAAGTACGTGCGCACCTCTCCAGGACCCAGCAAGTTCTCCCGAGGCATCTCCAAAACCAGAAACGCCAGAACGAGCAAACGTTCGAGGAATTTCTCGCTGCCCAATGGCAGCGAGCATTGCAGGTCATGCGGTTGTCGTCCCATTTTTAACAAAACCACCGTCATTTTCAAGCATCCTAACCAATTGACAAGACAAATCGCTGAGGCCTACCATATAACGATCAGGGATAGCACGTGTATAAGTGCACCATCAGTCACACTCCATGAAAAAGAACTTAGGTATTTATGGCACTCTTGATTATTCGCGAAAATTGTGACAACGCTTCCTTGGTGCATCTCTTGCTCTGCGCATGTTGCGATGTAATGCTGTCAGTACATATATATCTGTCACCTTCTTGCAATAAAATACAGTTGCGAGTCAGCGCCGTGTTGTTCGTCTCCTTCTATTGTCCTCGTGTATGTTGCCATACGAAAATGCCATATATGCACTGATATGAAAAAATCCATATACGGTTATATTAAAAATTGGGCAGATATGGCCATATATGGCATATACGGCCCTTATATGGCCAAATCTGCCCAATTTGGAATATATCCGTATACGGGCCCGTATATGGCCGTATCTGCCCAATCTTTAATATATCCATATATGGCCCTTATACCGCCATATCTGTCCAATTTTTATATATCCATATATGATGCCTTATATGGCCATATCTGCCCAATTTTTAATATATCCGTATATGGGTCCTTATATGGCGATATCTGGCAATTTGTAATATATCCATATATGGCGCCTTATATGGCCATATCTGCTTGACACTGTAGGCCATGTCTGAGAGCTGAATACATATATAAACAAAAACAGAACACAAATGCAAGATGGACCTTTCACGTGTGTATTTTATTTTCCAACATTTTTTTTTCATTCTTCGAGTTGTCTTTTGTCTTTTTGCTTCTCAAGTCGCTGAGATTTGCGCCCAGGGATAATATTAAAATTACGTTTTCCACTGCACTCGTACTGGCACCTCGTAGGGAAGTCTTTTGTGCGAGCTGTAAATGGCAAAACACAATTGGAGCATAAAAGTAATGCTTACATTATCAAGGCCGATAAATAGCTCCAAAATATGTGCAGCTGATGACGCAATGACACAATATTTTATATGTATACATGCATGCATTCACTTAGGCGCCAAGAACAACAATCATAAAACATCGGAACACGCCCGTATCGTTAAACCATCCTGCATGACCGTGCCTGACTACGCAATGTGCTGGTCGATATGCAAAGCACCTTACAAGCAGTTGCTCAATTATTATTTCAGTTTACTTCCTTGCACTTTGAGGCGAAGGGAAGGGATATGCTTGTCCCTGTTTTGTCAAAAACAATTCATGGCATTTAAGCTACAGATGTCACGCAGGAAAAAAAAAACACTGTTTTTCTCAACGACGTGACTAGCTGTTAATCACGTGAGGCCGGTTCTCCGAAATGGCATCAAATGTATGCACATAAAGCACTGTCATTGACAGCTGAACCAGCAAACATGTTTATACATTATTGCAATAAAGCAACTGACCTATGATGTATGGGGACGACTGAGTGTATTGTAACCTCTCCGAAATAGCGTTTGGAGTGCTCTGTTTGGTAAATAAATAAAATAAATGCAGATAATATCTAAAATGCGGCCACGCCATTTATATGCTCAATATGGCACTTTCAGCTGTTTCTGAAGCAGCATGCATTTCCAGCCTCACGGCTTCACTGGCGTCAGATTCCGCGAATAAGCTACAATAACGAGAATTTCACTAGTGAAAGGGCGGGGGAAGGGCACCGCTAAAACGAACAGAATTTCAACAGCAAATTGTCTAAGGCATTCGTAAGGAAAAATCAGAAAATGACAGCGTGTCTAAGCACGGTACATCTGTTGGGTGACCTTCGATCTCGCCACAAGAGGAAAATACTGCATTTGGCATCTTTTTACAACGCCGCTAAAGGGTCGGAAGCAGAAGCAATGGCTAAGGCGCAACTTAAAATACAGAAAAGAAACACGCTAGCTTTTCGACATTAGCCGTTTATCCGATATCCCATGGCGAAAACAAAGCGCTTAGAAGCTATAAAATTGTCCAATTCACGTGCTTCTGAACTGACACAC
Source organism: Hyalomma asiaticum (assembly GCA_013339685.2). NCBI lineage: Eukaryota > Metazoa > Arthropoda > Arachnida > Ixodida > Ixodidae > Hyalomma > Hyalomma asiaticum. The sequence continues at coordinate 124,592,091 of CM023484.1, forward strand.
CGTATTAGAATTTTAGTAACAAGCATCAAAGCTTACCTTGTAGCAATCAGCCTGGCATGAAAGAAGCCTTTGTACTGCCACCAAACTCGCACTTGTGGCACCATTTCGTTAGGAATGTGCTCTTCCGTCACTCCCGATGCAGGTCATTTTAGAACATCGAAGGTTGTCCACTTATTTGCGACGCGATCGAAACATGCCACTCACTGCACTCAGTACCACAGCACCAGCTTTTTCGGAAAGCACAGCAAGGCAGCCCACACACAACAAAACCTTCGTGGAGAAAATGGCTCCAGTTGTGACGGCTACGCAAATGTAGTCCGTAAGAAAAAGAAAGAGAGAGGTGTATCGTTCCGAGAGGAAACGGCAAACGTAAAGCAGAAACTCGCATATTTCGATTGTTTCCCCGAAAATACGAGCGCGTTTTGTCAAAATGATGAGAAATGTGTTACGATTTAAGGCTGCCAGTGAGACATGTATATTTTCTTGCTTACCACAAGCAATGGACTACTTTTTGGACGCGAAAGTACACAGCATAAACACGAGAGCTAGCTTTGGCAGCGCTTCACCTGATGCATGAAATCTCTCCCACGTGCACGTGGAAAAAGCGAGGGGCCGTCTCCAAAGGTCCTGCGCACTGTTCCGAGAAAAAAAAGCGTGGCTCTTTGCGGAAGAAAAGAACCGGAGGGCAGGGGGGGGGGTGGACAGTGGGGGCTCTTTTTTGTCATTTATTTTTTGACTCGTCCTTTGCATTCTTTTGAGCAATGGTGGGTCAGCTGTAGAAAGAGTAGAAGCGATAGCCCTCTTTCGCGCCGCACTCGGACAAGACGAAGTAAAGAAAATAAAAATAAAAGTGAAGAACGTTGCTGACACATTCCAACAATCATTCATTTAGCTATAACTTACAGTGAACATGCAATGCTTATTGCATTGCTTATTGTGGTACAGCTGGCACAAGTTTTGCATTAATGCACCACTATAATGCGCACGTACATACAATTGCTTTTGGCTTTTGCAACTGCAACATCGACGAAACAGTAATAGTTCAGCTTGATACATCGTTTTAATGCAGATAATAATTTGCTCGCGCTGTAGGTAAATCGCGTATTAAATGAAATTACGATGCCATGAGAAAGCAGAACTCACTGCCAACCCTCCCTTACTCTCTTTTACCACTTACCCTTAGTGTTTACTTTTTGCATTCATTTATTTTGTAATTACTAATTGATGGATGGGACGAGATGTGTGGTTCCATCGATTATCTGTGTGTATATAAATAACATTACAGGGTATTTATTGTTTCGCTTCGCGTGATATATTATCAGTCACCATGACGCGAGAAAATTTGATATATATATATATATATATATATATATATATATATATATATATATATATATATATATATTGTGAGGAACTGCTCCTTAATTGGATGTCGACACATAAATAATATAATACACTTATGTATATGACTGTTAACTTGCATTATGTGACTTTTGATGCATGCATACTCTTTATATCGAGTATATAAAGCCATATACGGGCCACAGACGCCGTATATGGAAGTATCCTGCTACCGTATATGTCATATAAGGCGCAATATAAAGCCATATATGGCAGTATATAGCTGCCTTATATGGCATAGAAAACGTCATATACGTTTATATCTGGCTGTATATGACCTTATATAGAACTTTATATGGCAGTATATAGCCTGATATGAGCGCTTATATGTCCATATCTGGCCATATATAAAACATATCTGGCCCATATATGATATTTCCGTAAGGGTTGCGCTGTAACCAAGTGAACAAAAGGAAGACGATGTTTTTGGCTCAGCGCGCGCCCCAGTCGGAGCCATCTTGCTCAGCTAGCAGTTCTTGTCTACCTGATGGTGCGGCCTCTGCTATCATAGTCTCTTGTGTGTCACGTGACAATATAAATGGCAAGAGCGAAAGCTTCCAAAGAATCCGCTCCTTGTACATACCTTTCAAATGCATTGTGTGCGCAGCCCTAGAAAAGAGGTTTGAAAAAATACAGCATATCCACCCGACCCAGATCCAGCCCGACCCAGATACAGGAGCCACGCGCCTGGACCAGCGCCACAACGGTCTCGATCACGGTCTCGCTGCAGGGGAGGCGGCCCGTCACAAGAAAAGGCGACTGACAACAAGGTGAGCTGGGTAGACGCGGCCAAAGGTTCGTCGCGCCGCGGCGGATATGAGGAGACCGCAGCTTCTAGAGAATTAGCAGAAATGAGACGGGAAAATGCACAATTACGAGAATTAATCTCACATCTCACGAGAGAAATCCAGGAACTTAAGAATAGTCGCAAGGCAGAGATGTCCGCACCCCCGAGTAGTTCTCCTGGAGAGGCAGCTGCAGAAATTCCCGATAATCGCATGGAGGAAGACGAGAACGCTCCGCCCCCTAAAAGAAAGGCTCCGGCCGTTAGCAGCTACACCGGATCACACCAGGCCGACCTGGGACAGAAATTAACGGAAATGCAAAATATTCTCAAAGAACAAGCAGAAGCCGTCGGTAACCTCACGCTGGCGGTCTCGACTATAATGTCGAGACTTGACAAATTCGAAAATAACTTGGCCAACATGAGTCTTAGGGTAACGAAACTGCAGTCAGTTATCACCGCCGGGGCTCCCACCAATGGGGTAGCATCTATAGATCAATCCCAAATTTCCGCTATAAACACTGTCGCAGTAGCTGGGGCCGTTCAGTCCGCCACTCCCCAGTCTTCCACCCCACGACCAGACCAAAATAAGCAAACGCGGTAGAAAAGACGATCTGACAATATGGCAGTGGAATTGCAGGAGTTACTCCACGAAAAGAACGGTCTTACAGCAATACCTTAAAAGCAAATCGAAACCCGATGTCAATACGCTCTCCCTAGAAATAAAGGCTCTGCGTGAAGAGCTGGTCACAACGCGAAAGACCAACGAAAGACTTGCAGCGGAAAATAAGCAACTTCAGATGAAAATTGAAGAAATAGAACTGTATTCAAGGGCGAATAACCTCGAAATCAAAGGCGTACCTGATGAGGGTGAGCCTTTTGACACTGTCCAGAAGATTTGTGTGGCGATGGGAGAACCATTGGCTCGTGATGATATTGACATTTGCCACAGAGTGGGAACAAATAAGCCAGGTGTGAAAAACATTGTAGTGCGTTTCATCCGACGAGACAAGCGAAATGTTGTTCTTGCTAAAGCAAGAAAGGCACGTATGATTACGGCGACACTTGGTTTTGGTTCAAGTGGCCCTGTTTATGTCAACGAACACTTGACAAGGCAAGCTGAGCAGTTACTAGGAGCGGCAAACGCAAAAAAGAGGGAAGTGGGATGGAGGTTCGTCTGGACGCACGGTGGGAAAATTTTCGCAAGGAAATCTGAAACATCTGAAATATTAAAGATTGCCTGCCGAGAAGATCTGGATAAAATGCTGCGTTGAGGGTTTCACTGTCACTTTTGTCTTTAGTGTATGATCCGGCTCAGCTATGGCTGACGCGGTAGATTGCAAGTACTACGACATTGATGGCTTCAACGCAGGAGTTAAAGGGTCACCAGCTACCTTCAGTGCATTCCACTTAAACGCTCGTAGCATTAAAAATAAAATAAATAGTCTGTGTCTCTTTTTAGATAGCTTATCGGTAAAATTTGATGCCATACTTTTGACAGAATCCTGGCTTTCTTCGAGCGATAACCCACCAAAAATACCAGGGTACAATTATCATGGAATTGTGCGGTCCGTAAAACGCGGAGGAGGTATAGCGCTGTTCATCAAAAATTCTATTGTGTCTGACGTTGTTAATGAACTTACGTGTATTACGCCCAGTGCTGAGTGTCTCGTAGTAAGACTTAAGGTTGTCGTTATTGCAGCAGTCTACAGACCTCCATTAGGTCATAAGTCCGAATTTTTTGAGTTCATGGAAACCCTGCTGCCAAGTCTTCACTCAATGCACGCTGCCTTTTTAGTAATGGGCGATGTGAACATAAATATGCTCAGCGATGACGCATCCAGTGATCATTTTGAATCCGTCCTTCGTACTTTTGCCTGCACAAATTTAATCACGATGCCTACTCGTATTACTGAAAATAGCGCAACGCTTCTTGACATCTGTGTCACTAGCGCACCTTCCAACCAGTGTTCATCAGGTGTTTTCACCCTCGATATCAGTGACCATCTTCCGATTTTCGCGTTTATAAGAGTAGCCCCCCAAAAGCAGGAAAACATTTTAAACTCGAGTTATCGCGATATCAACCCCGTTACACTGAACAATTTTTACTCTGATGTAGAAACGATAACATGGGAAAGCGTGTACGCCGAAAGCAATCCCGACCATGCCTATCGTCTTTTACCAAGATTGTTCCTATTTTTAAAAAAGGTGACAAACAATTAGTTACTAACTATCGTCCAATTGCTATTATTTCCTGCCTTAGTAAACTCATTGAGAAATTATTCGTGAAACGTCTTAATAACTACCTAGCCAAGTTCCATTTATTAAAGAATAACAAATTTGGTTTCCGCCCTGGAAGTTCGACCAATCTTGCTGTGCTGTCTCTAACTGACTACATTAAAAAATGCATCGACTCAGGAAATTTCGTAGGATCTGTGTTTTTAGACTTCACTAAAGCTTTTGACACAATTAACCATCAAGTACTGTTTAATAAACTTGAGTGTTACGGTATAACTGGTCCTGCGCTAACATTCTTAAAAAACTATTTACTTGACCGACAGTATACGGTACGCGTAGCGGAAACATTCTCGGCAACTAAATGCATTAACCAGGGTGTACCACAGGGCTCAGTCATAGGTCCTTTACTGTTCATTTTATATATTAACGATCTTCCGGATTCTCTCAATTCATCCGACAACGATAATTGCATTTTATACGCCGATGACACTACCATATCTTCATCTGATAAATCTATTACTGCTCTCACTTCACGGCTAAATACTGCATTGAGTAACATCATGAACTGGTGCAGCAATAATTACTTAGTTCTTAATCCTTCAAAAACAAAATATATGGTGTTTAAGACTGCTCAAAGGCCCTTAACAATTACTCCCGACTTAACACTTGGGACTCATTCTATACCCGCTTGCGAAGACGTCACATTTCTTGGCATACATCTTGACCCTAAACTTACATTCCGCTGTCATTTCCACCATCTCAAGCATAAAACTTCGTTTGGCATCCGCGCACTAATCAAAGCTCGCCCTTTCTTTTCTCGCGAGGCTCTTCTAGCGTTGTACTTCGCTTTCATTCATAGTCACATTAACTATGGTATCGTTTCATGGGGGAACACGTACGCTTGTCACTTGTCATCAGTGCAACATATCCAAAATCAGTCAATACGCATTATCACTTCTAGTTCCATGCAATCTAATGCTTCTGTGTTACTCCACTCCTTCAATATCTTGCCTGTCATTCGTTTGTTCCAGTACAACATAGTCGTCTTATTTCACGAAATGCTTCATAATAACCTCATGCATCCACTCGTGTCACGTGATTTACTGCAGAATAAAAACCTGACGAGATTTGCAGCTAATAAGAATATTTTGTTACCAACAGTTCACACTAATTACGGCAAAAAAACATCTACATTCACTGCTATTTCACTCTGGAATGATTTACCTACATCTATCAAATCTTGTGTTTCCCTTCCAGTCTTTAAAAATGACCTTAGACATCACTATCTGTACTAAGTGTACCCACGTCATGGCTGTTGTCTAAATGACTTTTTTTGCTTGTACTTTGAACTTCTTTTGTTGTGCTTTTTTCATGTTTAACTGATCTGTATTGAAATGTTTTATCTATATGTTTTGATTTTTTCTAATAATTCTGTTCATTTGCTGCTGTTAGTTATTACCTACAATGCTTGTATAATGAACCGAGGGTCCCACTACAGTTCTTTTACTTTGGGACCCTCGCCTGTATATTCGCTAATCTTGTATTACCTATTGAAATCAATAAACTGAAACTGAAACTGAAACTGAATCCCGACCATGCGTATCGTCTTTTTCTGAAGGAAATTGTAGCTAGCTACACAAACCACTTTCTCCTAGTGCGCAGTAGGAGACAAAGCAAAAGGTTACGTAAGCCTTGGATTACGAACAGCCTGCACAAAAAAATAAAAACAAATGACAAAATGTACCATCGCTTCGTTTTAATACGTGATGCTGTCCTGTTTGCAGAATTCAAATCCTACCGCAATAAACTAAACGCTGACTTAAAGAAAGCAAAACTTTCCTACTATCAATCTGTTTGCTAGAATATACAACAATCCGAGAAAGCTATGGCAGGAAATAAACAATTTATCAAACAGCTGTAAAGTAAAGTGCCCAATTAACATTGCAGCTTTTGCCCAAGACAAGACGGATGTAGAAGCCTTAACAGAAATGAACGAGTTTTTTTCCAATGTCGGTGACTACGTGACTCCGGTCCGCCACAGTGGTTACACAAACGCGCTGGCGTGGACTCGTTCAGCACTAGCAAATTCAATTACTCTCTCTCCGGTTACTGAACAAGAAGTCACGAATTTTATTCGTAGAATTAGAAATAATGTCGCTGCTGGCTTGGATGGCTTGAGCGCCGTCCCTATTAAACACGTTGCTTCTATCATAGCCCTCCCGTTAACATATATAATCAACCAAATGCTAGAAACAGGTATATTTCCCTCTGATCTTAACGTGGCACGTGTAATCCCCGTATACAAAGGTGGAGCTGTTAGTGAAATAGCAAACTACCGGCCGATTTCCGTGCTGCCCATCTTGTCCAAAGTATTCGAAAATGTCATCAATGCACGGCTCGTAAACTTTTTAACTAAATACCACGTAGTAAGTGATTCACAGTACGGCTTCCAGAAAGGGAAATCTACCGAAATGGCGTTATTGCGAATTAAAAATGAAATTCTGAGCAACATAGAAAACTAACTTTTTACTGTGTGCTTATTTATCGATTTAAGGAAAGCATTTGACTGTGTGAATCACGATATTCTACTGTCCAAACTGCATGACTATGGTGTTCGCGGCGTTGCCCATGAACTCGTGAAAAGTTATCTCTGTAACAGGAAGCAGCGTGTGAAGGTCGGTGAACTGGCGTCTCCAACTACTATTGTAAAATACGGGGTGCCCCAGGGCTCCATTCTAGGACCTTTGTTTTTCATACTTTACATCAATGATTTATGTGATGTGGCCGACTCACCGAAACTGGTCATGTATGCTGACGACACCAACATATTCTTTTCCGCACCAACTTTAACTAACTTAAACACTACAATAAATAATTACTTAAGTAAACTTGAACAATGGCTGGACTCCAACAGATTGAGTTTAAATATTAAGAAAACTAAATATATTATATTTAAACCACTCAACAAAAAATGTGACTGTGAACTCACTCTTAATATTCAAGGAACGGTCCTTCAGCGCGTTTCACCAGAAAAGTTTCTAGGTGTTTGGTTCAACGACACCATGTCTTGGAACACGCATGTTAATAAGCTAACTATTGAATTAGGCAAAACAGTTGGATGCCTCTACAAACTTAGAGAATTGATTCCACTAGGTCTAAAAAGTGCGATATATTATGCAAATTTTTACTCACGTCTTTCATACTGTACCCTAGTCTGGGGTACAACAACAACCACCAACTTTAATAAACTAGAACGGCTCCAAAAGAAGGTGTTAAGAATTTTTGAAAATTTTACCGGGCACCCAAGCCTACTACCCACTGCTCCCCTATTCATTAAACATAATATGCTAAAAGCTTCCAAGTTACACGACTATAAACTCTCCCTTTATATGTATAAAAAACAGCTTCCAAAACACGAAGACCACACTCGTCATGACTACAGCATACGTAACAGGCAAACCAGTACCCCATACACGCACAAACTACGGTAGAGCTAGACTAGAGTATTGCATACCAACTCTTTACAATTCTTTAAAAACCCATATAAATTTCAGTGCCCCTTTCAGTGTGTTCAAATCAGATGTGCGTGATTACTTGATGAAGATATAATTTTTTTCATGTTGTGTGCATCATGTTGTATCAGTGCTCCGATGTTCCTAGTATGTGACTTTTAGGTTTTCTTCGTATTATGCTGCTTCTTTGTGTTGACAGTGTTTACAACTGTGTAGAATCCGCTGCATGTGCTGCCCTCTGTAGGCCCCCAGGTCCCGTCAAGCTGTTTGCACAGCTTTTTGCCTGGGGGACCCCCAACAAATCTGTTGGAAATAAAGTGGATTCTGATTCTGATAATGTTACAAGAGACACACGAATTAGCCAAGTTACCCGGTTACTATGCCGTAGGTCCCTTGTCTGGGGAGAGCCGGGCGGTAACTACTTTGGTCAGAAAGGGCTTACTGGGCGTTCGTGACGACATCAACGTAGCGCAGATCGAAAAGGTATTCGTAGAAATCATACCGAAAAGCAAAAGCCAATCCAGTACGTTCCTTCTCAATCTATACAGCAACCCTGCACACATACGACAGCGCTTCCTAACCCTATTTAGAAGGGCTGCCGACATTGCAGGCTCCCACCCCCTACTGATTGGCGGCGACTTTAACGCCCCGCACGGAGCGTGGGGTTATCCTTACACGAGATCGAAAGGCAAGAATTTATGGCAGGACATACAGGAGACGGGCCTGACAGTTATCACTGATCCCAGCTCCCCCACCAGAGTGGGAACAGGACTCGCAAGAGACACCCCGCCCGACCTAATACTAATCAAGAGCACGAGAGGAGCCACCTGGAAAAACACGTTCGAAGACCTTGGTAGCGACCACAGAATTCTTGAAACGAAACTATCGGGCGCTATAGAGAGGGAACCAAACAAAGCATTCAAATGGACGGACTGGGATAAGTTCCGTAAGAATAGAGCCGAAAGGACGCAGGACCCCATTGTATCAGATTGCAGCTTATCGGTGTGACTGTACGTCACACTTAGTCTGTCCTTCCGTTGTTCCCTTTCCCTCTTGCATATCGCTCGCTTTGAAAAGGGGTCGACATAAACCGCAAGGCCTCTTTTGGTTGGCGCAGCTCTAGCCACCATGACTGCCTGCTTCTTTTAGGGACTTACTACATGGTGTCAGAAGTGCCAAAGCCTCGCCAAAATGGATACCGTCAAGCCTCCAGAACAGCTGCAGTTCGCAGGCAATATACGAAGAAATTGGCAGGTGTTCAAGCAAAAATTGGAACTTTTCTTCGCAGCGACGCCTACCAAACCACCCAGGACGGAAGCCACCAAGACAGCAATCCTGCTCAGCATCGTCGCTGAAGAAGCCCTCGATATCTACAACAACTTCTCGTTCGCAGAAGGTGAGAGCAATGAAGACTACCAGATAGTTCTGCGGAAGTTCGAGGAGTACTGTGTCGACGAAGGAAACGAGGCGACACAGTACAGGCGAAGATATGCAATTTCGGCACGCTAGAAGAGTCCATGATAAGAGATCAGGTTGTTTTTGGCACAAACAACCCGAAGATCAGGGAGAAGATGCTGCGAGACAAGGGCTTAACCTTGCAGAAGGCGGAGCATATGTGTAAAGCAGCCGAGGTTTCAGCACGACAGAATGCTGCTTGGTCCAGTCAAACGCTACAAGTAGACTACGCCCACCGGGAAGAGCGGAACCAAAAAGGATTTCGGTGCCGACAGTGCAACAAGGAGCATGCGCAAAGGCAGTGTCCAGCATATGGCAAGACATGCTTTGCTTGCAATAAGTCGAACCATTTTGCTATATGCTGCAAGCGTCGCCCGAGCCGACACATAGACTAAGTACAAGAAGCTGAGGCAGATGATGGATTTGACATTTTGGACATCGGTGTCTACGGTGTAAGCGACGGGGAAAGCGCAGACTGGACGGTGAGCGGAAAGATAGGCAGCCGGGAAATCAGATTCAAAGTGGACACAGGTTCACAAGCCAACATAATTCCTTGGTCTCTTTTTCGCCTTTTCAAGGCTGCAGCGGACCTGCAGAAAAGCAGTGCAGTTTTGAAGGGTTACAACGGCAGTGCCATCAAGCATGTCGGATGTGGCAGGGAACTGTTGCTATTAAACGACGTGACACAGGCTGTGGCCTTCTTCGTAGTCAAAAAGGGCCGCCAGGCCATATTAGGGCTGCACGCATGTCAGCAATTTGGGCTTGTCCCGAAAGCTGTGGATTTGGTAAGGTGGGGCGAGCCGGCAGCAGAAAAGGCCTTTCCGACTTATTTCAGGGTACGGGCTGTGTCGGAAGGCGATACCGGATGGTACTGCAGGAGGATGCTGTTCCAGTCGTGCACCCAGCCCGACGTGTACCCTTGGCCCTCAGGGAGCCTCTTCGACGAGAACTGGAACGCATGGAAACGGCCTCCATTATCAAGAAGGTCGACGAACCGACAGAATGGGTGAGCCCTCTTGTCATTACGCGTAAGAAAGATGGCGCCCTTCGTGTTTGCATGGATCCGAGGGAAATAAACAAGAACGTAAAGCGTGAGCACTATCCTATGCCAACAAGGGGAGAGATTGAGGCAGAGCTGTCAAGTGCAAAATTTTTTTCGCGCCTAGATGCCAAGGCGGGTTTTCATCAAATTCCATTGGACGAAGCTACATCACGAGTGTGCACCTTTGCGACGCCGTTTGGGTGGTACCGTTTCTTGCGCCTCCCGTTCGGAATTTCTTCAGCAAGCGAAGTGTACCCGTAAACGCTAACAGAAATATTTGAGGGATTGGCAGGCGTCCGCATATACGTAGACGACATTTTAGTGTGGGGTGACAGCGAGGATCAGCACAACGAATGCCTAGAGGCCGTGTTGAAGCGGTCACAAAATGCGGGTCTGACTTTTAACCTGCGGAAATGCGTTTTTGGCTTGAAAGAAATTGAGTTCCTGGGTGACGTGATAGGTGAGCAGGGAATACGTCCGAGTCGCAACCTGGTTGAAAGCGTCCGTTCACTGCCGAGACCCACAGATAGGCATACCGTGCGCAGAATTATGGGCGTTGTCAACTATTTTCGCAAATATGTGCCGTCGCTGAGTGATCAGACAGTCTTGCTGCGGAGCCTTGTGAAAAGAAAACGTCACGTTTGAATGGACCACAGCGCATCAGCGTGAATGGGAAGCAGTGTGCGACGCGTTGACAAACCCACCGTTACTCGCACTTTTCGACGAGAAGGATACTAAGATCACTGCGGACGCTTCGGGGACCGGTTTAGGCGCGGTGCTGCTGCAGAAACATGGCAATGACTGGCACCCAGTGACGTATGCATCAAGAACATTAACCGATTGCGAGACCCGTTACTCGCAGATCGAAAAGGAAACGCTGGGTATAGTGTTTGCCTGCGAGAAGTTTCATCATTTTGTTTATGGTCGAAAGGTATGGATCGAAACTGACCATAGGGCCCTGCTGGCTATTTCCCAAAAAGGCACCACGATTACAGCGTTTTTTCATCAGGCTTTTACAACATGATTACACTTTGCAGTTCGTGCCTGGCAAGGACCTGGTTCTGGCGGACATGTTGTCGCGTGCACCTGTGCCATCGCAGTCATCGAGTGCCTTGACAGACGTCGACATCCATGCGACAGAGGTCATCTCCGGCATCGTAAGCACGCCCATGAAAGAGCGCCTCGAAAAGGAAACCAGGAACGACCCATATTTGAGCGAGGTAAGAGAACGAATCTCGTGGGGTGACGCCGTCGAAGGTGAACTCAAGCCCTTTGCCGGAGAACTGTCAGTGGTAGAAGGAGCACTACTCAAGGGCTGCAAAGTGGTCATACCAAAAGCATTGCGAGGAGAAATTCTTCGACGAATTCGTGAGGGACACCTCGGACTAAATAAAGGCAAGGCGAGAGTACGCAGATTGGTATTCTGGCCTGGACTCAGCAGTGCGATTGAGTCCTTCATTGGGGGGTGCAGTACTTGCCAGAGGTGTGCATACAAGCAACCGAGTGAGCCCATTCTCATGCAGCCAACCCCGGACAGGCCATGGCACCGAGTGGGAATAGACCTTTTTCAGTTCGGGGGAGCCTCCTATGTCATTGTATACGATGCCCACTCCAATTTCCCAGACCTAGAGAAGCTAAGAAGCACAACGGCCAAAGAAGTCATAGATAAAATATCTGCCATTTTCTCACGGTACGGAATTCCGGTTCAAGTATGTACTGACAATGGGCCCCAGTTTGGATCTCAAGAGTTCCGAGAGTTCGCGCGAAAATATGACTTTCAGCAAATTACATCGAGTCCAGAATTTCCGCGGTCAAATGAACTAGCAGAAAAGGGGGTCCGGATTGTTAAGCGCATCCTAAAGAAGACCAATGATTCCCATGGTGACTTTTGGTTGGGTCTTTTAGCCTATCGGTCATCCCCACTAGAAGATGGTCGCTCCCCGGACGAACTACTGCAAGGCCGGCACCTTCGCACGACCCTTCCCAAGTACCAAGATGAGCCCGGAACTACAGTGGAAAAGCATCGTCACACTTCGAAAGGAAAGACACTACCACCGCTCGAAAGTGGAACTTCAGTGCGCATTCATAATGGAGACTGGTCACGCATAGCGACAGTAAGTGAGCAAGCAGCACCAAGATCTTACATGGTGAAGACGGAGGACCAGCGGGTGCTGAGGCGAAACGGGCAACACCTCCTGCGCATACCCGGAAACGGTACAAGCGGGGATCAAGACCAGGACGCCGAAAGCCCCGAAGACATGTTCGATCGGGAGCAAAGCCAGGGCTCCAATACACCGGGAGAACAAGCGCACGGAGAACAACAAGGCATGGTGGATCCCAGAACTATAACGCAAGGTGCCGACCATGAAGGTGACAACTTATCACATGCACGAAAGTCGACCAGGAAACGTACGGAACCTCGACGATTGCATTACGACACAAGCTTTCACCAAGTTTCCTAAACATGTTTTTTTATTGAATAAGCAAGACAAGATGTATCAGATTGCAGCTTATCGGTGTGACTGTACGTCACACTTAGTCTGTCCTTCCGTTGTTCCCTTTCCCTCTTTCATATCGCTCGCTTTAAAAAGGGCTCGAAATAAACCGCAAGGCCTCTTTTGGTTGGCGCAGCTCTAGCCACCATGACTGCCTGCTTCTTTTAGGGACTTAATACACCCATCACAGACATTCAGCAGTGGATCGAAAAAGTGATGGCTGATGTCAAAGACGTAAAAAATCTGTGACGCCAGAACTCCCCGTCGAGAAGATAGGCAGTCGTTTGGTGCACATGTGGGAGGCTAAACAGTCACTGCAGGCCAGGTGGCAGAAGCAAAGACACAACAGGCAGCTGAGGAAGCGCATAGAATTGCTCAACAAACAAATAGAACACTGCAGAACTCTTAGCAAACAGCAATGGGACGAGATCTGCAACACGATGGATGGACAGATTCATACCGGTCACACATGGTGCCTACTCCGACACCTGCTCGACCCCACCAAAAACAAGGCAATACCTAGGGGAACCATGCGCAAAATAATACACATGTACGCAAAGGACGAGGAAGAAATCCTCTCCGAACTCAGCGACATGTACGCCCCGCAGGACCCAGCTGTTCAACACGGTCCATACACGGGAGAACCGAACCCCTATCTGGACAGAGACTTTGACGAGGCGGAAACCTGGGCTGCTCTGCAAAAGTTAAACAGCAGGTCCGCCCCGGGACCGGAAGGCGTTACTAATAAGACCCTTCGTAACTTGGACAACGAGTCTATCTCCGAATTTACCAAGTACATCAGTGAATGCTGGACCAAAGGATCCATCCCCGAGCAGTGGAAAAAAGCAAAAATGGTTCTCATTCCAAAACCCGGCAAAACACCAGATCTCGCCAACCTTCGGCCGATATCTCTTACTTCGTGTGTCGGCAAGGTGATGGAACACGCCTTCCTCAACCGGATCAACACCCACTTGGATGACGTCGAAGCGTACCCAGACACCATGATCAGGTTTCGAGCTCATCTCTCCACGCAAGACGCAATGTTGCAAATCAAGCATCATATACTCGACAACAAGACGAGAGGTACAAGGGCCATTCTAGGACTGGACCTCAAGAAAGCCTTCGACAACGCGGCTCACACAGCCATACTACGCAAGATCGCCGCCTTCAATCTAGGAAAGCGAGCATACAGTTACGTTCAGGATTTCCTCACAAATAGGAAAGTCTCCTTAACGCTGCGCAATCTAGCATCCGCAGACAGGACCATCGGTAGTGTCGGCACCCCGCAAAGCTCGGTCATCTCACCGATGCTCTTTAACCTCATTATGATTGGCCTCCCGGAGCGCCTCAACGCCATCGAGGGCGTGCATCACACTATATATGCTGATGACATTACGATATGGGTGTGCGATGGAAGCGACGGAGAAATCGAGATACGGTATTTATCCACACCCTAACCCCAAACTCGAAAGGGCCCAAGCGGTAGACTGGCGGCAGTTACAAACCAAGACCTTCCCCAACCCTGTCCATCTCAGGAGGATATATCCGAATTTATATTCTGACGGACACGGCAACAGCACCTCGTCAAGTTTTCCTAATCTACTATTCAACGTGCAGGCGTTACCACTACTCCTGCTATCGTGGTCAGCGGTTGCCTTTGCCAGCCCGATAACCGTCCCTGCAGCGCCGATGGTGCCGATTGTGCTTTCGTCCGTGATCGACACCGGGCATGTGCACTTCCCGGCCAAACTTTCTGCGACTGCGGACTACGGACTACCAACCGCATCGACCCTGAGATCACGCCCAGAGAAGAATATAAGCTGCTGCTTTCACCGACCCCCCTTCAGTGAACACGGGAACAGCACCTCGTCAAGTTTTCCTAATCTACTATTCAACATGCAGGTGTGCAATCCATTACCGCTATATGCTAAGAAAACAGATGACGCCTTTCTGCTAGTGTTCCCGTGTCCACAAACGCTGTGTGAAATAGTATTGTACTGTTATTCAGTGCTTTTACACTTGTTGCAATCTGGTGATATCGAAACAAATCCGGGACCCACTACACGCTCAGAAAATTTATTAGATATTGAATCTCTGCCAGAAAACCCAACCGAGCAGATGTCTGTTCTTTTTAAACTAATCAAAGATATCCATACACGTTGGTTGCAAAGTGCAAAGGTTCAGAACGAATTAGCTACTGAAATGAAGTCAATTAAATGCGGCCAGAAGAACATAGAGGCAAAGATTGCCGCCGTACAAAAGCGCCTAGACGACCTCGAGCAAAAATCTGAGGCAATCGAAAAAGTTAATGCAGAGCTATCTGAAGTGCATGCTTCGGTTAACAACCTCGAAGCACGCAACTTTTCGATTCAGTCACGACTCGATGACTTGGAAGATCGCTCACGGCGGAACAATCTTGTCCTCTATGGCCTTCCCGATTCCAAAGAGACATGGAAGGAGACAGAAGCCAAACTAACCTCTGAAATAAAGTCAGTTTTAAGTACCTTCACAGGCAGCACGATTGAGAGGGCGCACAGGTTTGGTTCCTTTTCCCGTACCAAGTCCCGCCCGATCATTGTCAAACTTACTGACTTCAAGTCTAAAGAGCAACTATTATCGCTCCGAGGCCAATTAAACCAAAGAAACATTGGCGTATCTGAAGATTTTTCAGCAACCACCCGTCTAGCCCGTAAAAAGCTCACTGAATTTCGGAACAACCAGCCGAACTCTACCTCCTTTAAACTTCGCTACAAGTTGCTGGGTAACGGCAAGTGTTACATCTACAATACTAACCTTGGCATTGTCGAAGAATCGCAAACGCCTGCTTCTTATGTTCGTCACGCTCGACATCTACCTACAAACAGTTCACAGTAGGGAAGCGAGAGGGGTGACGGTCTATTACCAGCTTCGCCAGCTCAGCTATCTATCCATTATTCTAACACAAGAAGCATTGTTAACAAGTCTGACTATTTATCATCCGCGACAGATTCGTGCGGCGCTCATGTAATCGCAGTTACTGAAACGTGGCTTTCTTCAAATACGCATGACAATGAATTGTCTGATAATGCGCAAAACTTTACAATTTATCGCTGTGATCGCACAGCACGCCGAGGGGGAGGCGTGCTTTTGGCTATATCGAAATGCATTCCATCATCATGCATACACATTAATCACGACATCGAAATAGTGTGGGCTCTACTAACAATACGTCACCAAAAAATTATTCTAGGAGTATGCTATCGTACACCTTCATCTCCGTTACAGTTCTTAAGTGAACTCCACGATTCAATAAGTTTGGTTGCTTCGCGCTTTCCTCTCACGCCCCTTTTCTTACTAGGGGATTTTAATCTGCCCAACTTAGATTGGAACACTTATCCACCGAGCTTATCACCTTTTTCTGCACAGGCCAAGGATTTCATAGATATGTGTATGTTTTTGGCTCATGTCAGCTAGTCACCCAACCTACAAGAACAACAAGCACCGCTTCCAACATCCTTGACCTAATCTAGACTAATTCGCCCGATTTAGCTTCTAAAATCACTTATCTGCCTGGCATCAGCGATCATTCGCTGCTTGCTTTCCACCTTAAAATGTCGCCTCCAAAACAAGCCAATAAGAAAAAAGTATAATCAATTTCAATAAAGCGAATTTCGATGGCATTAATGATGAATTGTCTAAATTCGTCAATTCCTTCTTCATGCGCTTCAACGACCGCTGTGTCCAGTCGAATTGGGATACTTTTGCTGCAAAGGTAAATGTACTTACTAAGACGTACATTCCTAACCGAACCATCATCTCTAATCACCAGGCACCATGGTACAACAACCACATCAAACGTTTATCCAATCGTAAAAAGAGATTTTACAAATCAGCGAGACTGGCGCCTTCTGAAGACCGTTGGGCGACTTGCAAAACTGCGCACAATGCTTACCTTACCGCCCTAAAATCCTCTAAATTACATTTTCTTTCTCGAACTCTGCCGGATATGCTTGCAACTAATGTACGTAAATTTTGGCGCTTAATTAACCCTTCACCAGATAACAGCATAGCTCTAGTGGATGATTTGAACAATCCGGTTCCTACTAACATGTGCGCGGATCTTCTTAATGACACTTTTAAAAACAACTTTTCTCGAGTTGATAACGTCATCCTACCCCATGTGCCGAACTTCAATTATAATGCCATGCCACCTATTACCATTGATCCTTCCGGTATCGCTAAGCTCATAAATGACTTGCCCATTCACTCATCCCCTGGTCATGACAATATCGGTACCAAATTTCTGAAAAGCACTGTTACTTACAGTTCATTGATACTAATAAAAATTTTTCAACAGCCCTTAGATACATCAACCATTCCTACACAATGGAAAATCGGGAGGGTGGTTCCAATCTTTAAGTCGGGTAACAAGCACTCTCCGAAAAATTATCGCCCTATCTCGTTAACTACTACTTCCTGTAAGTTATTAGAACATGTCATTTTCACCAACCTTATTCACTTCCTTGAATCTAATTCTTTTTTTTACACCAGCGCAACATGGTTTTCGCAAACATTTTTCATGCGAGACACAGCTCATATATTTTACTCACAAACTGCATCAGATTTTGGACCGTTCATCATGTGCAGACTGCATTTTTTTAGACTCCAGTAAGGCATTTGATAAAGTCTGTCACCAACTACAGCTCTTCAAACTGAGCCTACTTAATCTTGACAATACTTTACTCAAGTGGATTGAGTGTTTCTTGTATAACCGGGTTCAATACGTTACTGCTAACAATCACAATTCGTCATCTGCGGCGGTCCACTCTGGCGTACCGCAAGGGTCAGTCCTCGGTCCACTTTTGTTTCTGATTTATATTAACGACCTCACATCATCACTCTCTTCCAACGTTCATCTTTTTGCAGACGATTGCGTCATTTTTCGTGAAATAACCAGTAATAATGACAGTTTACGCCTCCAAACGGATCTTAACACCGTAGCAGATTGGTGCAGCACGTGGCGAATGGATTTAAACATTGGTAAATGTAAGGTAATGCGCGTGACTAGATCTGCCAACGCCCCACTAAAATACTGCATAAACAACGTCCCGCTCGAACCGGTCACCTCGTATAAATACCTGGGTATTTTTATAACGTCAAAATTATCTTGGGCACCCCACGTTGAATACATTACCAATAATGCCAATCGCATGTTAGGCTACATACGTCGTAACTTCTGAAAAGCACCATCGGCACTAAAACTACTGTTATATAAAACATAATTACGTTCAAAACTTAAATATGCCTCGTCAGTGTGGCATCCTTACCACGATAACTTGATTAATTCACTTGAACTCGTACAGAATAACTCTGTCCGCTTCATACTTTGTAACTGCAATCGCATTGCCAGTATTAGTTCAATGAAGTCCAGCCTAGGTCTTCCTTCTCATCCCGTCGGAATATATCTCGTTTGCGCACTTTTCACAAATTATTCCATCATCCCACCCTACGCATTCAACTAATCCTCATTCCTCCGTACATATCTCATCGCATCGACCATCGCCTTAAGGTCGGCATCGCATGCTGCAACTCCCAGTGTTTTTATCGATCATTTATTCCTCGTACATCAGTAGATTGGAACCACCTCCCCGAAGATACCGTCACTATTACTAATAACCATCTTTCTCGTGAAATGTTACTCAATATTGTATGATTAGAAGATGTATTACGTTCCTAGTTTATTATGTTCATCATCATTGTACTGCTGTCATTGTATAATCAAGAATTAATTATTTGTTGTATTATTTATTTCCTTGTTGTATTTTTCTCTTTTTTTACAACGTTGTAACCACTCCCCTCTACAATGCCATATGGCCCTGAGGGTAAATAAAATGAATAATAAAATCAATAATGAATAACGACAAATGCAGACTATGCAGTATGGCTAACGCATCCCTTAAGCACATTCTTTGGGATTGTGAAGTTATTGGCAAGGAAAATGCAGTCTCCTCAGATGAAGCTGCGTCGCGGTGGACGGCCGCGCTGCACAGCTCAAATCTACAGGACCAGTTATGGGCCATCCAGCAAGCCCGTGAGGCGGCGAGAAGACAGGGTCTCCGGACCTCCTCAGGGGCGGCCTAGGCCCAGGCCGTGAATTTGCCGGACATGCAAATAAACTTGTTACCACCATATCCACGTAGGAATGATGATGAGTGGGCGAAACTCGGGAGGTTGATCGTAGATGGTGCCGAGTTCCGGATTAATTTAGTTAACGCACACGCAACGAATCCTTATGGTTCCACTATGCACAAGTGAAATCTCGCACCGGCACTTCATTGCAAGTGAAGATCCAGTGCCTATATATATATATATATATATATATATATATATATATATTGTGGGGCCGCGTCCCGCTCGACTCCATGTTTTTGCACGAAATGCCTCGCATCCTTCTCCCTCAGCTGGAGGGAGCGGCGGTCCACCACTGCGACGGGGCCGCCCGCTTCGCCCATGTGGTTTTAACATAGGCTGCCATTGGGCAGCGAGAAATTCTTAGAACGTTTGCGCGTTCTGGCGTTTCTGGTTTTGGCGATGCTCGGGAGAACACGCTGGGACTTGGAGAAGTGCGCACGTACTTTTGGGACCCTCCGGCCGACCAGGCCATCGGTCGGATGGCGTGCTTCTGCGAGCCCCAGCGACCACGGCGGCGACCTGCGACCGACGCTCCTGTCTGTATGTTCTTCTTCTATTTTCCTTTTCCGAGGGCTCGCGGTCGCGGGTGCGCTAGCCGGGGTTAGGCTCTCCTTCCTTGCATGGTTATTTTTGTGTGTTATTGTATGTTCGCGTGCTGTTATCGTATTTGTCCTTCGTTTATATTCGACTTATTCGGCCTTGTATTATTTGTTTTGTTTTAACGTGCGTTTATTAAATTACCATGCTCGGAGAGATGCGCCTAATGTTCTCCTCTTTAGCCGCGTGCGACGGTTCGCGCTGCCCTGCCTCGAGTCGGGCCGCGGGCCGAAGCGCGCGGCAGCGCGGCGATGGCATGGCTGAGATGGCGAGCGCGCGAACGCGACGACCTCATTCTCTGCTCGTTGAGTGCTCGAACCCACGGCAGGGGGTTGCTAGCGGCGATGCCGCTGCTAGCAGTAGTTATTAGAAGAAGCGAACCCCTACATTTTGGCGCCCAACTAAGTGGGGCCAGGGGCCTTGCCCTTGGTCGCTCAGACGACGAGCAGGTGTCGGCAGAGTGGGGAAGTTGTGTTCGGTTCCCAGCGTAAAATGCGCTTTGGTTGAGCGTGGCCGTCTCTGCCGTGTATTGCCCGTATCTCTTTCTTTGCCTGTCTCCCCTTTTTCTCTTTCGATGTATCGTGGTGTGAGGAGAGGCAAATGTCACTTCTCAAACCGATTGGTAACCCGCTTCGAAGTTGTGTGAGGCGAAGCGTGGACGAGGAAAGGCGTGATGCAAGTTGCCACCGAGTTGCAGCAGTTCGTTCTTGGTGGCGGAAACTCGTTGGATTTACCAAGGCTTCTATCATGGCATGGCCGGGAGATTGACCATCTTGTCTCCCGTGCGACGTTCAAGTCGGTGAGTCCAACGGTTTTCTTTAGACTTCGCGTCGTGCGCGTCTTTCCTCACTAAATTTAGAACCAGTAAAAGAATAGCTGACGCACTATTTCTTGCCCGGGTCGCCGAAAGTCTCTTTTCTTTAAAAGTTGACGGCGCTGTTCGGTTGCACATGGCCGACTTGCACCGAGGGAGGCAAAGATGGCGGAAAGGCCGCTGAGGCGAACAAAGAAAGTAGAAGCAGAGTCTTCTTCCGTGAATAGCCCTTTGGGCACCTGTGTCTTCGCGCACGCAGAAGGGGAGAGCGTTTCAGCGTCCCCGCGGCGGGAGAGGAGGAGGCCATTGTGGCGTTAATCAGCCGGCCGGTCGGGGGGAAAGGATGAAAGAGGGGGTCTATCCTCACTGGGCTCTCCTCAGGAATCTGGTTTTACTTGTTTGTTGCTTTTTTTTCTTGTTTGTTTTTTTTTGGTTTGGCCCGAAGAGCGACGTAGTTGACGGCAGAGTGACCCATGTGTACATAATGTAAATAGTTCCTTTCGCGGTTTTCTTTTTCGCCTCCGGGAGGCGAGGCGCCTGAATGTGTTGGTACTGCACATGGCGCGCGCGGTATCGTTGTCTGGTTTTGCGACGAGCGCGGGTTTTGTGCTCGAAACGGCTTGTGTAGCCGTGGCCCTGGAGAGAAAGGGGTTCACTCTGCGCGGTCTGTACGAGCTTGGCCACAGTATCATGCCACCTTTGCGGTTAGCGCCGTGTTTACGCGCGTCGGCAGTGGCACCCCCCCGACAGCAGAGGAGAGCGATTGCGCGCCCCTGTAGTAATTCTGGCCAGTCGTCAGAGCGGAAGGCTTTAGTTGAAGTTACTGTGCTCTGCGATTTGGCACGGTGCAGTGTGAATGCTCAGCTGTCGCCGTCCCTTCCGCGTCTGTTCATTCCGTAGGCAACACGTTGTGGATCTCCCGTTTCGTTTGGTGTCACGGATGGGCAGAGTGCGTTCGTGGAAGGATTATCCGCTAGCGTAAGGTCATATGGCATCGCACTAGTGAAGACCACGTTTACATTGGTTACTGCCCGACTGATTCCAGACGGAGAGATAACCTGACAGAGACGTCTTTCTCTTTCTCTCTCTCTACTCTTTCGCTAGCTTCTCTAAGCCGTTCTAGGTTCTTTACTAAGGGTTTCTTTTTGTTTACGTACCGTTCCTGTATTTTTGAGTTTTTTGTTTTCGCTACCTTTAGAATGAGTTCTAGCCTCGCGTTGTTTTATTGTTCGTAGTTAACTTGATTTTGGGTTGTTTGGCTGCGCGACTGGTTTTGTTCTTTTGTTGTTGTTTTTGTTGTGTTTTTCTGCCGCGCGGATTTGGCGGGTGAAGTCTGCGTGTCCGGAGCGGGGCGGCGTCGACGGCGAGGCTGCGGACGGAGCCGTGGTCGCGGCACTTGGGGCCGCCAGGAAGTCGACAGGGTCGACGGCACGTGAGACCTGCCGCGGCCGGCGTCCGGAATCCGGGTGAAGATGCCGTGGCGCGCGCCTGCTTCATCGGACACTTGAGAGATTTGCCGCGGTTGTATTGTCGCGTTTGTTTCCTTGTTTTTTTGTTTTGGTTTGGGGCTCTCGGATTTTATCGCGTATTGGCACTGTCGGTATTGTCTTTTTAGGGGGGCTTTTAAGGAGGGAGGGATGTGGGGCCGCGTCCCGCTCGACTCCATGTTTTTGCACGAAATGCCTCGCATCCTTCTCCCTCAGCTGGACGGAGCGGCGGTCCACCACTGCGACGGGGCCGCCCGCTTCGCCCATGTGGTTTTAACATAGGCTGCCATTGGGCAGCGAGAAATTCTTAGAACGTTTGCGCGTTCTGGCGTTTCTTGTTTTGGCGATGCTCGGGAGAACACGCTGGGACTTGGAGAAGTGCGCACGTACTTTTGGGACCCTCCGGCCGACCAGGCCATCGGTCGGATGGCGTGCTTCTGCGAGCCCCAGCGACCACGGCGGCGACCTGCGACCGACGCTCCTGTCTGTATGTTCTTCTTCTATTTTCCTTTTCCGAGGGCTCGCGGTCGCGGGTGCGCTAGCCGGGGTTAGGCTCTCCTTCCTTGCATGGTTATTTTTGTGTGTTATTGTATGTTCGCGTGCTGTTATCGTATTTGTCCTTCGTTTATATTCGACTTATTCGGCCTTGTATTATTTGTTTTGTTTTAACGTGTGTTTATTAAATTACCATGCTCGGAGAGATGCGCCTAATGTTCTCCTCTTTAGCCGCGTGCGACGGTTCGCGCTGCCCTGCCTCGAGTCGGGCCGCGGGCCGAAGCGCGCGGCAGCGCGGCGATGGCATGGCTGAGATAGCGAGCGCGCGAACGCGACGACCTCATTCTCTGCTCGTTGAGTGCTCGAACCCACGGCAGGGGGTTGCTAGCGGCGATGCCGCTGCTAGCAGTAGTAATCAGTAGAAGTAAACCCCTACAATATATATGGGTGGCCGGTGAACGGTTCTCCAGCGCGAGCAGTCGGTATTTCTCAATCAAGAAACTCGCTAAGAGACGCTGCCTGCACCAACGTTTTCTCTTGCGGGTGAGGGCGCGTTCTCCTTCTTTGCGAACTGGTAAGGTGTTCATCTAAGAAAGAGCGTTTCCATAGTCAATGGGCGCCTTTCGCTCTGTCTCTCTCTCACAACACAGCAGATGGAAGAGTGAGAGAGAGAGGCACGCGCCGGGAGACACGCGCCGAGGGCGAGCGCGTGCCTCCAGGCACGCCGGTTACGCCTGACGCCTGACGCAGGACAAGGTTAGACTAAGAGGAGCTTCGCCCCTAAAAAGGAACACACGCTCGGAACAAGTTGCTCCTATGGCATGTGCACCCCCCCCCCCCTCCACGCCACACCACATGCGCGGCACCAACAATGCATTTCACGAAAAGCTTCTCCGTAAAAATGTAACTACACTGTTCAACGCCGTTGTTCTCGCCGAACCTGAAAGTAGACTTTCTGGGAGAAACATCGTTAGCTTGTGCATACCTCAACCTTTTGTCGTCTTTCTTAACCCCCCACCCTATCTAACGGACTCAAGGGTTCCCTTTCACAGGTTTATGCCTGTAGGCTGGAGAGTCCTGCACCTGTATATGAGATAGGATTCCCTGTATTTTCTGTCCCTCGGCGACGGAAGTTTCCCTGAAGTATGTAGAGTTTCAGGTCGTCGAAATTATGACCTGTCATATTAAAATGCTGCGCCACTGCCTTCGGTAGGTTATTCGCGGATTGAGTCCAAGGTATGCAGGGTCGGCGTGGTGTTGCTGGTCCAACTGAGCGAGTACTTCAAATCGCAGAACGACTCCCCGTATCGCGGCTCGGAGCATTGCCATAAACGAGGGACACAGGTCGGCTCCGGGAGAAGAAAACGCCGAAGACCCCACGTGGGGAACAAAAGGCGACCCGGCGGGGGCGCCGTCTGAGGGCAGTGCCGCCTCTTGCTGGCAACCAAAAAATTGGCCGCGTATCTCCGTGCTTCGCTGCAAATGCCGTCGAAAGACGATAGCCTTCTATCGGCCGTACTACATGAGTCCCGTTTCGCGTGTTTCTATTCCCCCGAGGAGTTGCGCAAGCGAGAGGGAAAACGAAGAGACGGGAGGAGAGAAAGGAACCTGCCGGAGTGGCGGGCGGCCGTTCCCTGCCTTCCGTTCAGCACGAGCGCGAGATAAGGGCGCCATCTGGCCATGGTTACGGGAAACGCAAGAAGCTTGCCCAGTACAGGAAACGTCCGCTTTTGCGCATCCTAACAAGCACTAGGGTCTTTAGAATTACGAATCTATGTATTTTCTACTAAGGAACACAACGTCCAATACCTACGTATTGATGTTGCGCCTCAGATATGCGTAATATTTGCTTTTTGGCCGACTGTGTTCAGAAGTATGAAGG
Source organism: Hyalomma asiaticum (assembly GCA_013339685.2). Lineage (NCBI taxonomy): Eukaryota > Metazoa > Arthropoda > Arachnida > Ixodida > Ixodidae > Hyalomma > Hyalomma asiaticum. The sequence continues at coordinate 124,616,464 of CM023484.1, forward strand.
TAGCCACCAGTTCAAGCTGGGTGGTCGTTGAGGAAGGGGTTCACCTTTCGCAGCAGGACAGACACACAACCCCCCGCCCCACACACACACAGACAGACAGACAGACAGACAGACAGACAGACCAAAATTTCTGCGTTGAAGTATCCCAAGAAAGACTATCGTCTTTAAAAAGAAAGAGTTGAATGAGAAGTGAGTCGCGTAGAGGGGGCGAAGCGACGCACGGCCGCCTGGTTTCTGTTAGGGCTTGACATCCGTACGCGTCCTTTGTCGATGCCGTAGAAAAACTGAATTGGTTTTGCGGCCGCCGGGCCAGATGCGACCGAGAGATGTTTTTATGTGCAGTCGCATTCTGGTAGCAATTACGGCCCTCGAAGCGTGCAGGGTTTTAACGACCTTCGGTCGTTAAAATGACAGATTATAGCAGGGCGGGATGACAAATGCCATATCGTTAGTGGCCAGGGCCTGCAAATATTCTCGCCGCTGTGTGGCGCCTTCTTGAAAGAGACGTGGTGCGCGGGTAGGATAGCTCGAGCAGGGCCTCCGGCGCCGGCGATCGTCTGGGCTAATACACAGGCGACAACTTAGGAGAGAGGGAAATGACGTGTGTTGCGCAGTGAACCTATCCCCATCGGGTGCTGTAGATTATGACGTATCTTTGACCAATGCCGTGTGCGTCATAAGTGTTGTACGATTGGCTTTCGTGACGCCAGTCCCCAAGTGTGATTGGCTTGTTGGGGGACTCTATGTCTAACCGAGGATTGAAGTGACGACGCCTTGGATGTGAGCGGAGTGCGGAGGTTCAGACTTGGACCTGGGGAGACGCCTGAGTGCGGAATAAAGCTTCTCTTTACCGGGCAACGGCCCTTCCTTGGCGCTACCATCGTGTACTCGAGCCATCGAGGGGCACCGATTCGAACGTCAAAAACCTTCCCTCCTTAGCTAGTGTTGAAGCATAGGGAAAGGAAATTAACTCGCGGTGTACGCGCGGCGCCCGTTTAATCTAACATTAATTGGTTTACCAGTTTCGCCGATGTATTGCTTGTGACAGAGTGAACATTCCAGCATGTAAATAACATTTAAACTAGTGCAAGTGAAACTTGATTTTACATGATGGACATAGTCACTTCCCGTGCTTTAAGATCATTTTGAATATGCTTGCAAGTCTTACATCTGGGACGGGAGCAAGTTATTACACAGGCAGTGCGCTGAGCGTTTACTTTGGCATGTACTAACAGGTCCTTAAAATTTTAATTACGGCGGTAGGTGACTCTTGGTATTTCCGGAAACGCTTTTCTAAGGCGATCGTTGCTTGTTAGTATTGGATAGTATTTCCGAAGAATATTATTTATGTTTGGAAGCGCATTGGAGTATTTCGTTATGAATGCTAGCGGCTGGTTGGCCTGCGCTTTAGGGGCTCTTTTTTCTCGTGCTGGTGTCCTATCTAGTTTAATCGCGTCATTGTATGCCTTGTTGAGAGCGTCGTGCGGGTGATTTCGTTCAGCTAAGGTTGCCTTTAAATTGCTTAAGTGGTGAACATAATCCGCGTCGTTGCTACAAATCCTTCTTATGCGCCTTGCCTGTCCTATAAATATCCCCTGTTTGCAGTGTCGCGGGTGATGACTATTATAATCTGGATATTTCTGGCTGTCCGTTGGCTTTCTTTAAAGTGTCGTCTTTAGTTTTCCTTTTTCGATGGATACTGTCGTGTCGAGAAAATCAATTTTATTACAAGGGTGGTGCATGGAAAACTTAACCCTGTCGGAAAAAAACAGATGCTGGGCATGCTGGAAAACACTATAGTGGATTAATGTAGTGGGTGGTGCTGGGTGATGCCGGGTGTTGGGTGTGTTGGGCAGGATGGGTGGATGGTGGGTGTTGGGCATGTTGGGTGGTGGTGGGTGTAGGTGGGCAAGCTGGGTGGCTGGCCAGCGGTAGAGGCAGAGAGCCACGGGCTTCTTGGATGGACATAATTAGGAATTCTACTTTTGCTCATGCAGGTACATTAGCAAACTTACATTGATGGCTGAAATAAACCACATAAATCAAGCACAAGACATTCTGGCCCACACATTTTGTTCTAAATATGTTAAAAGGCCAAGCAGGCATTTCAGTGCCTTTCTTACAAAAAGCAGTGGATAATTTGGCTAATAAAATTAATTTATTTTGCCTTGAGACATTCTTTTTTTGAGTCACCCGGACTTTCTTTGCTGTGCTGCTTCGGTGAAAAAGCTCCGTAAGTACCGCCTTATGGCGGCAATGCGGATATCCTTTGGCGGACCTTCACGTGAAGTTCCGCATATTTCTCCAGGCAACCTTCAAAATATTAAAAGAGCCACATCAAGCCAAAAAGGAACAGCACTTGAGAAGAACAATCACTGTATTGTCTGAAGTGATACTATCATTTTTTTTTCATATTAGTAAACTGACATCCCAACTAAACAGCATGTGCGCTGCAATCAGTATGTGTAGCAATACGTAGGTTGAATGTGTGCAGCATGATTCACTTACTTTTAACCATATCCACCTTTTCTGGTGTTGCTGGAAGTTTTTCAGTGCCTGTAGAAAGGCTGCGGCATGCCTGGCCCGTCAAGCTGCGATTGGCAGCTTCAGCAGCGGGCCAGAAGTACCGCGCTTCAAGGAAACATTTTCGATCGGTGTTGTCCTTCATGCCCAATTTTGACCTGCACGAAAATATTTATGAAAGTATTAACTCTTTTTGAACAATACGGCCACACAGATGCACTCAAAGGTGTGTAGACAAGAATTATAATGCACACCTTCGCTGCCCATAGGTGTAAAACAATCAGCAGCAAAGTAAAACACAGAAATGCACACACAAAAGTAAATTTCAGGATGATTTTTATGTGTGCAAACCAGCTTCTCTGCCATCTGCCATTTATATAACAGGAATTCATTACTCTGCTACATCAGCAGCACTGCCCCAAATTAAAGGACTGCTGTCATCATGTGGCCCCAGGAGACAAATGTTGGCATCAACCCTGATGCAAGGACTTCGATTGATAAACACTCCATTTTCGTTACATTTACTACTCCACAGGGATGATAGTGATATTAACTAAATTTTTCATCTATGTAGACAGGCGCAAAAAGAACTCCGAACCATTCACAAAAGATTATTTCTACATGTTTCATCAAACTAAAAGAAATGAAAATTAATGGTAGTTATTTCTCAATAACAGAAAAATCTGAGCTTTTCGCATGAAACTATAAGCTCGATAAGTTGTATGTAATGTCACCTGGCCATCAACTACTCTAAAAAGGCCCTCCAGCACTGCAAGGTCAGCTGCAGGCGCTGCCCCTACTGCCACTGGCACCTGGTGAACTACAGTCCGTGCGTGGCTTGGGACAGGGTGCATCATTGTTTGTTCCTTAATAGCATGTTTGAAGCCACTGACATTGCTGCTTACAGGACCCTACCTATTCAACTATTCAACGCTTTGTAATCACAAGCACCGTAAGAGATCAGTCATCTCGATGAATCACAACAGTATTATCTGCAATGAAAACGTGATAATATACAGAAATGTTCCTGACATTAAGCGAACCATGCTTTCATACAGTAACACTGAAGCTACCAAGAGTTATCAAGCCATCAAATACAGCTATCAATGAGCAACCAGGCAACATCGCACCCACACACAAATCTCACAACTGCACATCTGCACAGTGCACCTAGAAAAACATTTAGTATGCTTTCTTTCAGCAATTGGTCAACACACATACTAAAACAAGAGGAAGAATGGGAAAACATGCTATAGGTTGGGAAGCAACTACAAAGATGACAATATCAATGCTCATATTCCAATAGTGTTTAAGTACACACACCGTATAGACGGCTACCAGACAGCCCAAATTTTCCCCGTTAGTGAATACTCTCACATATGCCACATGGTATGAACTATGATCAAGCAGGCACATGTATCACTTAACAAAAGATACTTCAACTCATGTGTAGATCCACCAGAAATTTAAACAACATTAGGCACTTCACTCTGTTGACTGAATCAGAAATGTACTACCAGCTCCAATATAAGTGACACTTCTAAAGTAATTTAACAAACAGCTCACTCCAGGTAGTGCCTAACGCAGGCTACAAACAAAAAAAATGTTAGAAAAAGAGGGCCAAGTTACATCCGCACCTAATTGTGAGATGTCTTTGTCAACATTCCATGG